>VDFB02000003.1:740806703-740990187 GCA_007258455.2 Sequoia sempervirens | reverse complement strand
TGTTGTTTTCCTATATTATCAATTTCCCCCTTACGACATTTGGCACGCCTGGTAAAACCTCGGTCCTTGACATTAACATCTCATTGAGTTTGATAAGAATTTGCAGGTTCTCAGACACTTTTGAGAAAATTAGAACATGCTTTCTTCTCCTGTTTGGTTGCTTTTGACCTAAACAGGGGTGTGATTGACCTAAAATGTGGCACTACTGACCTTTTTGTTGCAGGTTCAAAATACTAATATTTTGAATTTACAGTTACAAGGGCGCTATTGATCTAAAAAGTGGCACTATTGACCTAAATTTTGCTCGCTTTTGCAAGGAACAGGGTCACTTTTGATGTATCATTCAAATCCATCAAATTGTAAATTCTTCCTTTGATTTCATAGATTTCCCTAATGTTAATGTGTGATTTTTTTGTGTAAATTTCTAGCATCTCTTGTGTAGATCTTGCAAGAATATGGCACATATTTATGAAAAAAACTAACAATTTCATTGCAAGGATGGCAAATGATCCAAGAACACCTAAAATTTTAAAAAGAACTTAAACTTCCAAAGCTTTCGTAGTTTAGAAAAATTGTCAATTTGGTGTTGTAAAATTGAACCCAAAAATTACACACTTCAAATTGGTGATCTTAAAATGAACTTTCAAAATCTTTTGTAGTTTATAAAATCTTTCAATTTGGTGTTATAAAATTGAACCCACAAATTACACAATTTGAATTGGTTATCTTAAAATAAACTTTCATAAGCTTTCACAGTTTAGAAAATCTTTCAATTTAGTGTTATAAAATTGATCCCACAAAATTACACACTTCGAATTGGTGATCTTAAAATGAACTTTCAAAAGCTTTCATATTTTAGGCAAACATTTCATTTGGTGTTCATAAAATGAACAATCAATGCATTTCATTATATTGATGAACAAACGTTTTTCCATTTTGTTGACCACATTAAGACAAGGCCAATAGAAAACACTCAAAAATTGGTGCTTAAAATTGAACAAATCAATTTTTGATTTACAAAGTGCTATATACTTGCTTGATATCTTAAACACTTTCAATTTGGTGCACATAAAAAATGAATTTTCATCTTGTTCACTCTTCATTTTTGGGTGATGCCCAATGAGGCTTAAAATGAATATTGCAATAAATTGTATGTTGTGTTTATCATGCTTGGAAAATCAAGTGTGTATCCTCTCCCCTCTTGTCTTTTGATGATCTTGGGTGAAAAAAAGCACTTTGGGTTTCACAAACATTTATTTTGAAACATCACCTTTTAGATTAGGCTTGCCTTGAGATACATAACGCACTAGAGAATTCGAGGAAACTCAAAGAATTTTTTTCCTTAGGCCGCTATATAAATCAGGTCATGGCTAAACACTAAGACTAAACCCCAATTACTTTAATATCAGTTCCATTCAGAAAGGAGAGGTACCATTGGGTATATAGAGCCCCAAGTAAGAGTGGTTAAAGCCTTAAGTGGCTTGTTAGGCACTAGCAAGGTGGATTGGTTCCTTGAGCAATGACTAAGAACCATTGTAGTAGAAGAAACCATTTTTATCCAAAGCATTCTTTGAAAGTGGTGCATACGAATTTACTTTGGAGAAGTTACTTCCCAAGTCTGATTTATGGTTGAGTTAAAATTCTCTCCATAAGTTGCATGTAAAATCATCCCTTTGGGGCATTAGGAAAGCCCACCTAAAAGAATGTTCTTATCTAGTCTAGGTTCTAATGATTGTCTTCATGAACTTTCCAAAATTCTTTGTTACTTTGGACATCGAACACTTTGCTTGATTTAAAAGGAACACAAAAAAAAAACATTTTAACTTGGTTATCAAAATTTCAAACCCTTTGGACTTAGTGTGAATATCTTTAAAAAGAGCCATATGTTTGCACTCTTTAAAAGATATCTTAAACAAATATCTCTAAAGGTTTTCGAATATTTAGGCTTACATTTCAAGTCACATTTAGACCAAGGTCAACATTGGGAACTATGGTTTTAATATATTGACTTTCACAAACTTTGAGCTTTTGTGGAAAGAAACTTGCTTAAACTATAAACATTTAGAGTAAAACTTTTTTTATTGTTGTGTTGTGTGGTATCACTTGCTAGATTCTCAAAAAATAATCAGATCAAATGAAACATTAAAAGCATGAAGTTTTCACAGTCCATGATAGTATTGGAATAAGATTTCTGGATTGAGACTGTATCTGTTTTTTACATCAATCCAAAAGTCTTATTACAATCAAATGAAACAGTCTCAATCCAAAAGTCTTATTACAATCAAATGAAACATTTCAAAATTGTAAACTTGTCCAAACTACTATCAAAAAAAAAAATGGGACCATGAATTACCCCTAATTGACCATACTAGTGACCCTAGTAGATGACAAGTCTAAGTAGGAAAAAGAGCAATTCATGTCATTCAAATTCTTCTGAGAACAATGGCGACGTCGAGGTTGAATCAAGCAATGAAGATGATTTTTCTTGGTTTTTTGGTATTTTGGCTCTTCTCTCAATCGAGATCTAAGGATTTTTTTGAGTTTTGTGGTGTCTTTCACTTGGATCTACTACTACTCGATTGGCAGAGGCCTTGTTGGCCTAAAAAATACACGTCTAGTGATTTCTTTGGCTCTGCTTTGTAGTGTGATTCCTTCTTCTATTTTGACCCTATCTGGTGCTCACTTGTAAGGGGGAGTAGTCCTTTCATGGGATGTGTTTACTACCTCTTTTTCCTACATGGGTTTGTGGGCTTGTACCTTTTGGACTGTTTTGGCTAGTCCCTCGCTTTACTTCAATCTCTTGCAGGCTATAGCTTTTATGATGCTTTATTCCCTTGCTTCACAGTATTGGGGATTTTTTTCCCTCGTTTGTGTTCTCATGGGTCTTTGGGGTTTTTGGCCCTTTCTTATGCCTGTTTTGCTTCCTTGATTTGGTCAAGTGATTTTGCCTCACCCCTCTTGAAGCTCTACAAAGCCTTTATATGGTCCTTGGCTTTAGTCAGTTTGCTCCTTCTTATGGACTTTGGATTTCAAGTGGCTTATGGTCTTTTATTCCTTACTCTTCCTAGTTCAGGTTGGAGGATGGGTTATCCCATCCCTTTTTCTTGGATATGCATTTCTTTTCTCCTAGGGGTTTCAAAGATTTTGTGGATAATCAGTTTTTCATTACTAGAAAGCTTTTCTCGGTGGACTTTTCTAAAGATTCTAGAAGTTTTTCTATCACTTACTATGAGGTGATAGTGGGTTTGTTATGCAAGTATTTCTAATGGTGGTGGGGGATATGCCCTATTTTGAAGATGTTTGTTTCTTCCTCTAGAGCCAACAAGTATGGTTTTCTCAAGAGTAATACCTTCAACAACATTTATGTTGGTTGCTCTACTTTTCTGCCTCGAAAGGATTAGGGTTTGTTTGAGGAGGTTGTTGCTTTGGCTCCTTGTGGAGTTGGTATCCAAGCTATTTTGGGAAGGTTGAACCTAATGTGTGAGGATGCCTTTATGGTACTCTCTGATGATTTGGACACTCCTCTTTTGGTGAGTGTTTTTATTTGCAAAGTTGGTGTCTGTCATTTTGATTTTTTGGGCTAGGTGGTTAAGGGGCATGGAGTTTTTTGGGCTTATTATTCTATGGAATTGGATGGCTTGTTGATGTTTTACATGGGTGTTATGATATCTCTAGTTTTAGGCCTATTGTTCTTGGTTGGGTTGCTTGCTTTGTTAGAGGTTGTTTATGGGGACTCCTTGATTTCTCATACTTTGGATCAGTTGGGGCCTCATTCCATATCCATCTCGATGGTTCTAAATTCATTAGGGTGTGCTTTCTCTTTGGTGGTTGTTGAACTAACTCATATTGCTTCCTTATTGTACCTGATGCTCATGTTGCCATGGGACGAGGTGTGTTTTCTTATTACCTAAGTGTTAGCTTCCTATTGGGTTTTATAGTTGGGGTCTCCTATGGAGGTGGAGATTGCTCCTATTGAGGTTGAGCCCTCTCCTATAGAGGTGAAGATGGTTGTTATTGCTGCAGTGGATTGTTCCCTTTCTTTCTGCTGGTTCCTTTTGAGGTGGAGCATGTTTATGCAAGAGATTGGTGGATCTCGTAGTTTTGATCCTCACTTCATCCTCTCTTATAGAGGGTAGATATCTCTTATTGAGGTTGAGATTTATTTGGTGTGTTGGGCAAAGTGGTGCTTTAAGTTGGCGATGGCTCCTCAGTGCTTTGTTTTTCTCATCGACTCCCTAATTGTGGTAGGGAGTTTGGATGTGGTGGACCTACGATTATTTAGGTGCTATTGTTTTAATGGTTTTGTTTAGAAGATGTTGCTTCTTGGAGGCCTTGATGTTTAGGTCATCTTAGCCACCCTGGGGGTGAATTTTGTTAAGGGTTGTTGTTCTTACAACCTGATGGGTGGCTTGCAGGCCTATTATGTTGGTTGTGCTCTTGATTTAGGCCCATAGTTGGTGCTTTGATTGTGTGGCTAGTGTTATACAAGAGTTGTTGTTTGGGTGGTACTTCTTTTTGGATATGATTTCTACTATAGAGGTGGAGAGGCAAGTAGGTGGATGGGGGATCTCTACCGTATCAGTGCTAATGTTGTTTCTAGTTCAGAATTGGTTGCTCTAAGTAACAGGTTCGATGTGGGATGGTTCTATCAAGGAGTATTGATGGGTTTAGCTATTTTTTAGTGGTTTTGGTTTTAGGATCCTCTTAATCTTTCTTGCATGGGTTGAAAGTATAATTTTTCTTACCCACCCTTGTGGTGGTTGTTTCAAGCTATTGTTTTGTCTGCTTGGAGGGTGACCTGTTGGCTTGTTTTGTTGACTATAAGGTCCAGTTCAAAAGTTGAATATGGCCCTTCTTGGAGGGAGTTTGTGTCCTAAATTAGCAAAAAGTAAGTGTTTTTTTACTTTGGTCAAATGTGTGCTCTGAAACTTTTGGTGCTTAGTGGTATTATCCCGAATTGCTATTTCTTGATAGCTTTGTTATGGTTTTGTACTTGTTGGACTTTGGTTAATGTCATAACTGGTCTACGTACCATTTTATGGATTAATATGGGGATTTTTTTTATTATGTTGATAATGTTTTTTTGGTTGTAATTCTGGTTACTTGGCCTACACACCTTTTTAGGCTTTGGTTTGGTTTTTCTGCTACTATTTTTTGGTGGTGGCTGGTGTTTTTTTTCCCAACCTATTTCTCTGCCAACTGTTTTGTCTTTGTAACCATGGGATCAAGGCCCTTTCCCTACTTATCTAATAAAAAAAATAAAAAAAAATTGGAAACAAATATGAACAAAGATGTTATTGATCTAAAAACAACCACTATTGACCTAAAACTTGCTCACTTTTGCTCAGGATTGTCACAAATGCTACCTCTAGCTTTGGATAGGAACTGATCAAATAGGGTTGTTTTTGCTTAATAGTACCACTATTAACCTAATATATTACCTCTATTGACCTAAAATATTATTGCTATTGACCTAAAATATTATTGCTATTGACCTAAAAGATTGCCGCTATTTCACTGTTTTCTGATGCAAATTAGAGACTAATTTGAAACTGTTTAATCTTTTATCTTTTTAGAAAAAATCAATCAGACTTCCAAAAACACCTCATATTAGCATTAGTTGATATTCGTTTACAAAATCAAACACCCCAACCTATTTTTACGATTCAAAATAAAAACACAACTTTGATTATTCCTCTACTCTCGATTTCTAAGATATCAACATTTTCTTGCACCTCAAGGCTAGTTCAAGTAGATCTTCAAAACATATCCTCTAGAAAAATGAAGTGAAATATTGGTCCAATTTTTCAACATTTTGAATCCCAAAGTTAGCATCATTTCCAAAAAATTCACCAACATCACTCACTTTATGACCATTTGGCATCTTACTACTCTAGTTCAACAACTAGATCTTATGGAACCTACTATACAACCAAACCTCACACAAATTGAAGGTGACCAATCAAACATTATTAGTAGTTTGATAAATTTCATGTTTGAGAAAAATGAAAAACCAACTCAGTGGAGAAACACAACTAATATCTTAGACAAAGAAGAATGAAAAAGTTGATCTTGAGACTAGAAGGCCAGTATTACCACCTCCCATGTGGAAGTAGAAAATATTGGCTCACAAAAACACCTTTTAAAACAAAAAATTCCAAAAATAAAACACCATTTCATTCCATAAGTTATAAATAGCCAAATTTCACAAAGTCTTGGCACTTGTTTATGACAACTACACAATCTCAACATAGAAAAAAGATGGAAGCCAACAAAATTAACTCAAGTTCACCAAAAAAAACACTACCAATGAGAAAACCCACTCATGGGGTATAAACCAAGTGACCTTACAAATCCTCAAAGAGAACCTGGGTTCAAAACAAACCAAGATCAACCCCCTAGTGAGGAAGTACTTCTTAGGCATCAAGAAGAAATTGCTAAACAAAACCAACCACATGAGTCTCAAACTTACACCATAGAAGAAGAAGACAATGACAAACTTACTAAAGAAAGACTCATAGAACATTCCCAAAATCTGAAGATCCAAAAGCTTATAGATAAGATGCCTGGGATAAATGCAAACTAGCATTTCCTCGCACTCGCAAAAAGTGGTGCTAAACTAACCATTGACTTCAATGTGGACATGCTAAAAGACCCAAATATTATCCCACTTGGAGATCAAATGATGGTTAGATAAATTCCAAAACCAACTATGAACACCAACATACCACCATTGTTTTCAAAAAAACAACAATCTAGTGTAACCCAAAGATAACCCATTGTTTAGACCACTATCCCAAATTGAACAAGTAGTTGTGGCACAACAATATCAAGGAAATATATCTGAAAACATGCCACAACATTAAATTACACAAAAAATGGGCAACATTCCAATGGACCAACAAGGTGGTAACCCATAACAAGGGAAATACATGTCCCAACACACTTCCCACATTGAACCTTCTAACAACATACAAATCAACAAGGGAAATTTCCACAACATCAACTACAATAGGGTATGCCACAAACCAAATACCAAGGAAACCTTCCAAAAAATCCACAACAAAAAGGTGTGCCACAAATGAAATACCAAGGCAACCCTCAACAAAATCCACAACAACAAGGTGTGCCACAAATCAACTACCAAGGTAACTTTCAACCAAATCAACCACAACAATAAGATGTGCCAAAAACAAAATACCAAGGAAACCTTCAACCAAATCAACTACAATGACAAGGTGTGCCACAAATGAACTATCAAGGTACCCTTCAAAACAATTCACAACAACAAGATATGCCACAAATGAATTACCAAGGCAACCTTCAACAAAATCCCCAACAACAAGGTGTACCATCAATGCAACATCAAGGAATCCTTCAACAAAACCCACACCAACATGGTGTAGCACAAACAAACTATCAAAGCACACTGCAAACCCACCAACACTTTTTTCACCAAACCCAAAATCAAAACCTTCAACAACAAAAGCAAGGAGGATCACAAAATTAGTACCAAGGAACACCTCAATGTCAATATCAAGGTACACAAAAAGGACCTAACCTACCTTATACACAACAAGGAACCAACATGCCTTATACACAACATGATCCTCAAAATCCCATAAACACACAATATCTAGTATATGACCAAACAAACTTCATGGGATAACAAATCTACTATACCCAAAATACTCAAGCAAGCACACCAAACAATGACATAAATGTGCAACTCCAAACACTCAATCAAAGGATATCAGATATACAAATTGGAAAGCCAAAGAAGAGCTACACTCTCCAAGACATTTGTCCATATCCATTTGATCAAAATATATCCATGGTACCTTTCCCCAAAGGCTTCAAAATATTAAAATTTGACAAGTATAGGGGGAAAGGAGATCCCATTGAGCATGCACATTATTTTTTCAGTATCTTGCATGGAACTACAACAAAATGACACCTACCTAATGAGACTTTTTCCACAGAGTCTCAGTGGGCCCACTAGAGACTAGTTCTCACATTTACCTCTAGGTATTAGAACATTTGATGAATTATCAAATAATTTTGTCAACCACTTCTCATATAACATAGAGTAGGACATTATGATTACCAACCTTTATAAAATAAAACAAAGTCAAGGTGAATCATTTTCCTCATACCTACTAAGATGGAGACACAAAGAGAGCAAAATTAAGTGGCCCATTCCAGAGAAACAACTTGTTGATGTCTTTATCTCCAACGCACATGTAAATATCAATTACAACCTCACAGTACTATGTCCAAGCAATTTCAAGGAAACTATTGAAAAAGGTATACTTATTGAAAGATCCCTTGTTGCAAGAGGAACAATCAAACTTTACAACCCAGAAGATCAATCTTCTACTTCCAATGAGAAACCCAAGATATGGACGAAAAATAAGAATGTAACCAATGACAAAGTAGTTGAATCTAAGGTTGTAAGCAGTGTGAAAATTCCCATCGCACCACAAAATCAGGTTCAAACAACATAATGTCATCAACAGAACAACCAACCTAATTATCAACAAAACAACAAACTCAATTATCCTCAGAATAACCAACCCAACAACCAACAACAAAATCAAGGATAGGATAATGAAAGGAAACCACCTCGACAATATGACCAACCATGAAGAAAGTTTACTCCTTTGGGAGAAATCCTTGAGTTCATGCACAAACTAATCCAAAAGAACCTCAACACAATAAATGATAGACCAAATTATGAGGAACCTAACTTCAAACCCCCTTGGTATAATGAGAATGACAAGTGTGAATTTCACAAAATCAAGGGGAATACCACCAATAACTTCATGAGACTTAAAAACATTGTGCAAGATTTAATTGAAAAAGGAGAAGTGGACATCGAACCTCGTCCCAGAAATAAAGACCTAAAGCTCTACAAGGGTTCAATTCTTGACCATTCTATGGGAAACAACAAAGGAAAAGGACAATATTACCATAAAGCCACCTTCTCTTATGGCAAGGATACCATTCTAGGACATATCTCTTGTGACAATCATACTATCCAAACATTAACCATATGGGGTAGAGATCTTGAATGTAATGTCACTACCTGAAGGGGAAGAGTAGTCATCCAAGGAGCAGCAACCCAAGTAAAGGCCACAAGTAATCCATCAAGTGACTATAGCATCATGGGATAACTTAAGAAAACTCTTGCCTTAATCTCCATCCTTGAACTCTTAAAACTATCACCACCACATAAGGAAATATTGGAGAAATCTCTTGTAAAAACATCAGTCCCAAATAACCTTGATGCTAATTAGTTTCAAGCCATGGTTGGCAATATCACATCTACCATCATTTAGTCTTTTTTGAGAAATACTTTTCATAAAAAATGTTTCACAATCAAGCCCTTTATTTAGAACTGGGTGTCCATGATGTCGTCATAATAGAAACTACTTGTCAACTATTGGATCTCGAGCTTCCATACAAGCTTCTTTTAGGTCAACCATGGATCCATTCTTTGAAAGTAGTACCATCTACATTCCATCAACGCCTAAAGTTTCATAGTGACAATAAGGAGATTACCATATATGTTGACACCAAGCCTTTCATTATTGTGCTAAATTAGAGGAAAAGTATAGAAAAATCCAGGAAATGCCCAACAATGATATGTATTTTCACTCCTTTTAATATATTTGACCCAACATCAGTAGCTTTTTCCTCCACTACACCATCATCAACTGAGATACCTAAATTTGATACCAAGATCCAAGTGCTTAACAAGGGTTTTGGGGAATACCACTTCAACCAATCTTTTTGTATTGTAATGCTTCCCCCACACCAAAAATATATGGAGGACCAAACGAGATCGAACATGTTCAAACTATAACAATGATAGTCAAACCCACCATCTTCACAAAATGGGGTGACATGCAAGATGAGGAAGTGTGCAAAGAATATTTATCTTTGTGAATCTATAAAGAAGAAGAATGGGAACATCAACTACCTCCCCTTCCTATTGATGAAAAGAGAAAAGGGTATCAACTAGATAAGAACATGGGATTCACTAGACAAGGTGGCCTTGGTCTGCATGGACAAGGCAAAAGGGAACCCATCATTATGGAAAAATACCTGAAGAATCTTGGATTGGGTTATGGTTCATCTAATGCGGTTACCCCAACTACTGAAAGCATCTCTTATGAGGAAGGAGCTACTTCTACCACTGATGAGACACCTGATACTTGTGAACATCTAAATGACTACCTATATATCCAATACATGTTTGAAAACCTCAACATTAATACTATCATTGTTGACCCTACATCCAAACCCACATCTAATGATGACCATATCGAGATGGATTCTAGTGAGTATGAATGGGATTCTATGACTCTAGTGAATACAACTTAGATACCTCATGGAGCCTTAAAAAAACAAATTTCCCTAACCTAGAAACAAAATCCTTAAGCTTTGTTGATACTCATGAAAAAATAGATCCTTGTATTATCCACAGCTAATAGATTGGGGACAACAAAATCATACTCTAGTTTTGGACACATTCTAGAATGATGAGGCTATTGCAGAGTTCATGGGACTTCAAACCAATATACCGCAAGGAGATCACAAAGTAGGGTTTGTAATGGAATTAGATGAAGGAGCATATTTCAGCGGGGATATTATGTATTCCAATAACAAAAATAAATTACAAAGTAGGGTTTGTAATGGAACTAGATCAAGGAGCATATTTCAGCTGGGATATTATGTATTCCAATCACAAAAATAACTTACAAAATTTAAAAATAAAAAATAGATCCCCTAAAGAAAACCACAATGTGGCTTTATCAGATCCAAAAAAGAGAAAAAAAAAGGACATGTCTAAAGGTGAAAACCTCTCTGAGGCACCTGAAGATGGAACATTCAATCTCCCCACCATAGAATATCAAGAGAAATCAACACTCCTAGTAGAATAAATCGAACCTATTAATGTTGGCACAACATAAACACTTAATATCACATATCATGCAACATACTTGTTCCTGAAGAAAAGATAAACTTTTCAGCATTTATCAATGAAAGGAAAATAAAATTTGCATAGACATGCAAATATTCTAGGACTAGATCCAACATTGGTCATACACAACCTAGCCATATTTCTTGGAGCTAAACCCATCAAGCAAAAGTTACGGAAGACACATCCACGTATAACACTTTTGGTAAAAGTAGAACTACAAAAACTATTAGATGTGGGCTTCATCAGACTAATTGATTTTCCTGAATGGATGTCAAATCTATTACCAATAAAAAAACCTACTAGGGGCATAAGAATCCACACAAACTTCTGGGATCTAAACAAGGCTTTCCCAAAGGATGAATTCCCTCTTCTCAACATTGATATGATTGTAGATCTAACTGCAGGACATGAAATATTATCATTGATGGACAACTTCTCTGGATACAATTAGATCAAAATATCCCCCAAGGACCAACATAAAATAACATTCACTTGTTCTTGGGGGACCTTCTACTAGAATGTCATGCCATTCGGTTTGAAGAATGCAAGGGAAACCTATCAACAAGAAATTACTACCATCTTTCATGATATGCTACATACAACTATGGAGGATTATGTGGATGGTATACTAGAAAAGTCTATCAAACAAGAAGACCATTTGACCAACCTAGCAAAAGTATTTAATAGGCTCAAATAGTATAACTTGAGGCTCAATTCGAAGAAGTGTGTATTCAAAGTGACATCTAGAAAACTACTAGGTTACATAGAATCAAGAAGATGCATTGAGGTAGATCTTTCCAAAGTGAAAGCTACATTAGAAATGCCTCCTCCATGGAAATTGAAGTAGTTGAGAAGTCTACAATGGAAACTAGAGTCCATTAGGAGATTCATTCCACAGTTGGTAGAGAAATGTCATCCTTTCACCCATTTACTACACAAATACATCACATTCAAGTGAGATGGAAGATGTAATCAGGCGTTCCAACAAGTCAAGGAATACCTACTCACTCTTCTAGTATTAATGCCACCAAGTCTAGATAAAGCAATGATCTTATATGTTTCTACAACACCTGCTATGTTAGGAGCTCTCCCAGCACAACTAGATCACAAAAACAAAGAAAGAGTGGTCTATTATATTCGTTGAACACTGGTGGGCTATGAGTTGAACTATTCACCCATAGAAAGAGCACGTCTGTCTATAGTATTTGTGGCATAGAAGTTGAGACACTATATCTTGAATAGACAATTAAATCTGATCTCAAAAGTAGATCCCCTAAAGTACCTATTGGAAAAAGAAACTCTAATAGGAAGGATCACTAAATGGGTAATGATACTGAGCGAGTTTGACATAGATTACATAGATAGAATGGCTATCAAAGGGAAAATCGTAGTAGATCAACTAGTAGAAGCACCAATGGATGATCACCAACCTTTAATAATAGAATTCCTAGATGAAAGCATACTACTAATAGAACAAACAAGCCATTGTACATTGTATTTTGATGGGTCCCAGGCTTAGGAGTAGGTATCTTATTTATCACACCACAGGGAGATAGTATACCTAAGGCTTACAAGATAGCTTTTTCATGCACCAATAACATATTTAAGTAAGAATTTCTAATCACGGGACTAAAGATGGCCATCGAATGGAGGATAAAAGAACTACAGGTTTATGGAGACTCACAACTGGTAATAAGGAAATTCAATGATGAATATCAAACAAAGGACAACAAGATAATGTCATATAAAAGGATGGTAGACAATCTCAAATAGTACTTTTCCAACATCACCTTTGACCAGGTTCCTCAGATCAAAAACAATGCAGTCGATGCTATGGCGACAATAGGTTAGCTTGTCGACATCCCACAAAACATTCCAAACTATGAATTCCTTGTGGAGCAACTCCTTATACCAACATTTGATATCTCAAAAAAAGAATTGGATTGTGATGTTGTTGGTCCTAATTCACCATGGTACCAAGATACATTTGACTATATCTAACATGGTATCATTCATCTTGATTTAATGACAAGCCAAAAGAAGACCTTTATTTGTAGAACCTCCTGATTCACTATCCTAGGAGATACCCTATACAAAAAAATTCTAGATGGCACATTACTTTGATGTCTGAATGTGGAAGCAGTTTGAATTGCTTTACAATAAGTGTGTAAAGGTATTTGTGGGTCTCACACAAGTGGACCTAACCTAGTATGAAAATTGTTGAGAATATGGCACTATTGGCCCTCCATGGAACAAGAATTCATTCAGTACTCCAAAAAATGTCATCAGTGTCAACAACATAGTGACCTTGTTCACACACCAACACAGGAGATAAGACCTATCACAACACCATGGCCTTTCTCATAGTGGGGATTAGACTTTATAGGTAAGATCTCTCTCACTTCATCTAATGGGTATAGGTTCATTATCACTGCAATTGAATATTTCACAAAGTGGATACAAGCAATTCCATTAACTTACATCATAGGGAAACATATATCCATATTCATCTTGAATTATTTGATCTGTCATTATGGAATTCCCCAAACCATCATAGCAGACAATGAAACCCCATTCAAAAACCAAGATGTCAAAGAGCTTTGTTCAAAGTTTTCTATCTAGCGTCAATTCTCCACCCCCACTACCCCCAAGGAAACAGTCAAGTTGAAGCATCCAATAAAACCATCCTAAAGATACTACAAAATATTGTTAGTGATGTTGGTCGTGATTAGTATTTACAACTAAACCCAGACCTATGGGCTTACCAAACTAGTATTTATACACCTACAAGTGCCACTCCTTTTTCCTTGGTCTATGGATTTGAAGTTGTCTTACCTATTGAAGTTAAAATCCCCTCACTGTGAATATCATTGAAAGGCATGGTCAACAATGAGGAATATCAAGTGTCCAAAATGAATGAGTTGGAACTCTTAAATGAAAGGTGTTTGAGAGCATTAAACCATCTTCAAGTTTATTAGAATCGACTCAAATGAAGCTACAACAAAAAGATTAAAAACAAAATCTTTCAAGTTGGTGACCTATTACTAAAAGAGAATCAAAATATCCAACTGAACCAAGATGGGAAGGGGAAGTTTGAACCAAACTGGTTAGGTCCCTTTGTCATCACAACAAGCTATGATTTAAGAGCTTATCAATTGGCTAGTCCTAAAGGAGAAACTTTAGTCGAACCAACCATCTTAAGAGGTTTTATACTTAATCACATTAGAGTATTTCAACAAAAAAGCTAAAAAAAATAAAGAGAAACAAAATGTTCTTTAAGTGAAAAACACTTTGTGGTGCTTCTAGGATAGGTATCGTAGTGAAAACCTGGAAAACATGTGTTATGTTTGAATAAGACCTACATCTTTATCTATCGGCACTATCTAAAGCATCCACCCATTTATCCCATAATAGAATGTGTAAAACAACCATGGCTCAACATTTGACTGATCAAGTGTTGAACCTTGTTGTATCATTAAAATATGTCTCCCCTAATGAAGTTAATCTTGTCTCAAACTAGGGGAAAATTCTTGAAGCTAGTAGTGGATTGGATCTTTGTAAATCCAATCATGGTCAAAAACCTATCAAAATGAAAAACATCCAAAAAACCAACAAAATAAAAAACAAAGTAAAAAATAGTAAAAATCCCAAAAACATGTTATGCTTTGATTCAACACCAGTCAAACTACATGGTCTATGCGTGTATAATGTAGGCAAGGCTTATCTATGATAAGCACGTGAGGCCTTAGGTCAGTCCCCTTAGGTGTCCATAATGATATTTTAACTTAGTTAAAAATACAAAATTCAAAAATATTTGAAAATCGAAAAAAAGTCAAAAACATGCTCCAATCAAACAAGTGAACTATGATCCTCTACATGTATGATGTAGGAAAGGCCATCATCGATGAGCCCTTGAGGCCCTAGGTTAGTCACCTTAGGTGTCCCTTTTGGTGTTTAAACTTGGAAAAAAATCTAAACAAAAAAATTCAAATATCTTATCAAAATACAAAAAAATTCATAAAAATATAGAAAACAACAAAAAGAAACATCAAATAAATCAAAAAAATCACAAAAATATCTTATCTCCATTATCACTTATCCATAATAAAATTTCCATCCACAATAAAAAACGTCACCCTCACCCTTTGACAAAATAGATAACAAACAAAGCAACATCAAAAGCTAGAACTTCCAAGCAAACAATCACAAAAATTTGATCACAAACAGACTAAAACAATGCCAAAGTATTAACTACCTATCTATTGACAATTCACCATCACCATCATGAGATGTCTTAGTGGATAGATCATTCCAACAATAGACATCATCAATAATGGATAACAACCTAAAGCCTCAAAACAAATATGACAAGTGATACAACAACATTGCTATCTTTTTGTTATTTTATCTTTCTAATTTATCTTATTGACTCATTCCTAGGATCTCTCGAGGATGTCCATAAGGATTTAGAGAGGAAGGAATGGGGAAATTGAGAGACATTTTTGTTTGCTCTATTTTTTGGATATTCTTGTGACACTACCACGGTGATTACTTGCTTTGTTATGTGTATGGAAGTTTTTTTGAGGTATTTCGTGTAGTGGTTGCATGTGGTACTTCATATCTCTCTGTGTAGCTGGTTCAAAATATTTTAAATCTTCTCACCTATACACTTTAACAGGGTTTCTGTATGTCTAGTATGAGCAAGAATACTCCTTGTTTGAAGAGTCAAAGTCCACACAATGTATACAACATCACCTCAATCATTAATACCTTGATGCATCATATTTGTTTGCTACATCAATAAGGATTGCTAAAAAATATGAAGTCTCCATGAAGAAAAAGAAAGCTCATCATTGACTAACACCATCAAATTTATTCTATCTTCTAAATCTTACTAACATTTTCTTCTAAGTCAACATTTCTTCTATTAGTTCTTACACTTAAATGAATTACATTAGCTTGTGCAAATTTTTTTCTCATTATCAAGAATTCTCACCAAATTTCTCGAGGGGTAGCATGTTATCTTGTCGTCATTGGGGCATATCAAGGAAACTCCTAAGAAGGAATTTTTGAATTTTATTTGACACAACACTCAAAATTGCATTGTATCAAAGAGGGGTAAAATGTAGATACCCTAAATTGTCCTAACTAGCAAACAACCACTAGTACAAAAATAACAATATGTGACTGAAAAAACTACTACAAATTGCTTATAAATGACTGAACATGGTCACATGATCAGTAGTATTTTATTTCCAATCATTAATATTGTGACCAAATTGATGACTAAACCGTTTTTAGTCATTCGGTTGATCAATTTGGTCATTAATTTAGTCACCTGATTGATCGATTTGGTTGTTGGTTTAGTCATCTGAGTGATCGACTTGCTCATTATTTTAGTTGTTTGATTGATTGATTTGTCCATTGAGGTAGTCATTAATTTGATTGATTTGGTAGTGTGTAATTTAGTCATTGAATTTTTTAAACTGGTCACTTATTCAGTAATTTTTTTATTCATTGGTATATTTTGTCATTAATTTAGTCATTGATTGATGTTAACTGGTCACTTAAATAGTCATTTTTATTCACTAATTTTCGTCCATTGGTAGTGTAGTCATTAATTTTAATCATCATTTTGATCAATTTGGTAGTTTATTTAATTATTTTTTCTCACTAATTTCTATCAACTGATAGGTATATTGATACATTGTTTATTAATTGTATAATCATTATATTTAGTCATATTTATTAACACTAATTTCTGTCAGTTGGTAGTATATTTAGTCAATTGGTAATTTATTTAAGTTTTTTGTTCACTGATTTCTACCTATAAGTGTTGGAAATGAGACAATGCTTTAATTGAAGTTTAAACATAAAAAAAAAGCAATCATTCATTTGCACATAATGAAATGGCTATTAAGAAGGCAAAATACTAAAATTTTCTTTAGAAAACATGTTCTTATAGCAGATAAAAACATAAATGTGTCTTTTCTTTGAAAAATGTACTGTTACAAAGTGTGTTTCTCAATGTTGTGACTAATAAAATTGAGTTACAATGCCTTTTTTTGTTATGCAAGATATTACAATTTTGATGACAATTCTATGTTCCAACTTATTTACAACTGCAAATACATGTATGTTGCACTCTCTACAATTTTCCTCTTCTCTACACCTCTTTATCCAATCTATATTTACTTTTTTTTTGGCACCCCTATTCTCTATGTCTACTACTTACACAACAACATATCCCCTCTTCTATAATGCACTAGTTTGAATGAACAGAACCCAAACAAAAAGAGAAAAACATAATCAAGGGGTTTGACATTATAGGTGTAGTAAGATAGAGCATTTTATGTTCTACTCACAGAATGCACAACTAAATCATATTTTCTAGTTTTTGTTTGGGTTCAACTTATTTAGGCTCAGTACATTCTTTGTCTGTAACTTCACTCTCCACACTTTGCTACTACTAACCCTTCTTTTTCTTTTATTCACTTAAGACTAACTCTATGATTTTTTTCAAATATTTTAGTGGCCATCGTGTGAAGGTCCCTATTTTATCTTTCAGATAGACAACTCCATCTATTTTGTCTAGATGAAGAAGGGGTATGTTACTTGAGACCTGTAAAATACATACATTTGCATCTCATGTTCCTTTCAATTTGACTCCATGTACAATAGATAGTGAGTGAATCTACCCAATGCCTGCAACACCATCATGTGGATCAAACACCTCAACTGTATCCCCTTCTTGGATTTTATCAATAAATTTCTGTAAAAACAAAAAAAATACGCATTATATTATTTTTGATAGTTGTATGTAATGTTTTATGTCTTGGAACAAATCAGTTTTTGTATGTGCTTTTATAAAACACTCTATTACAACTAAGCTCTAAGCTTCCATATTTAAGTTATATGTTCTCCCTTAATTCCATAATCTATGTATACTAGCTAATTGCACTTCACTACTATTCTAACTTCTAGCTTCTATCAAATAGGTAATGATTACCCTTATTTGCATAATAAAAAGCCCATTACTTGAATAGTACTTACTTGCATGTGGTTTCATAGCACTCACCTCGAGTTCAATGCAACTACCACTATGAATATCATCATGTGCATGCTCATCGAGTTCATCATCATAACCACTATCAACGTCATTGCAGACATTAAGTTGTATAGCTTTACAAAGAGTTCTATTGACAGGGCCTTTTTCTTTTTTTCCTTCTTTCATATAATTGCTCTGCATCATTTGGTTTGATCATCATGCAAGAATTAATATAATTCAAGTAAATAATGCAAAAGCTATAATTTTTTGTCCAAAAGAACATTTTAAGCATGAAGAATGACAAAACATTGGAATAGATAATTGAAAACTATTATATTAATTACCTCACCTTCAAGACAACTAGACGATTGTGTTGCACATTCTTGTCCACTTCATCACTATCAATATTGGTAGCTTTGTTGACACCATGAAGGCATTTTTGTTTTCCTATTGCTTTGAAAAAATTTCTCTACATGTGGTTTAACCATTGTGCAAAAAAATATACAAAGCATTAATAGTCAAGTAAAGAATGCAAGCTATAAATTTTTCCAAAAGAACATTTTCTAGAGCACTCCAACTCAGATTTCAATAATCTACATATTAAGAGGATTTTGTATATAAAACTTCCAAACAAGAAGAAATGAGATCAATAGAGCCTCTTACCTCATCTGAATCCATAGATTTATGCTCATTCCATGCAAAAACCATAGGGTTAACGGTTTCAACCAACTAGTAACTTGTTGACTGAGACCTAATATGCAACTCATTACCTTTTGGTACCCTAGTTCATATGAGTTTACATGATATACAGATGCTCCTACTGGGCATTAAAAAGATGGTTGTGAAATCTTTGTTGACAAACTAGATTTCTACTTCATCCTACTCTTAGATTTACTAGCATCTAGTGTTGCCATATAATTGACAATATCTTCTACACCTACTTCTCTATTACTATTTTCCACCTAAAATACAATGTCAATTTCAACCCATAGTCAGCTTGAGATCCAAAACACCCATATGTTCTATTTGTCTTTCATGACACCAACAATCCATCCACGTTCTCTACAACACCAGCATATTCCCTTAACACAAGTCTCTCTCCCCATGACTTCACAAGGACAAGGGGGACTATGTGGACAAGGGGGAATCTTTGATCCCTCATAATCACTTTATCAAGGAAACACACCACCTATCTTCCCACCATTTCCCTCTTTTCCATTGACATCCACACCAATTATCAGTTTAGGGCAACCCCCTTTACCAATCCTCAATCAACAAAATCAAAGCAATCCTCCAGTCATGAATCAAATCAACATACCAAATCCTTTGATCATGCCACCGATATTGTAACACCAGGTGGAAACAATCCAAACACAATCAATCACTGCACCATCTATAAATGTGGTCTCCCAAGGACCTAGCATATCCACCACACCATCTACCACACAACCCCTTCTCATAAATCCAATAGAACCTCAACAAACTCTCATCACAACATCTCACACCATTCCAAATCCTCCACCTCCACCACCGAAAGCAAACATGGAAAATCAATACAGTATCACATTCCAAGCTTCCCAACAAGCCTATCAAAAGGCACTTCAACAATTTCAAAATCAACAAGCTACACAAGCTGCACAACTAGCCGCCCAACAAGCGCAAACATAGCAAGCCATGCAACAAGCACAGTAGGTTGCCCAAGCCCAAGCTTTATTGTAACAACAACAAGCCACCCAAGCTGCCCAGACTGCACAAGTCACCCAACAATCTCAAGCTTAGGAACAATCCCAATATCAATCCCAACAAGCACAAGCACAAGCACAATATCAAGCAGCTTAGAAACAAGCATATTAGCAAGCTTTGCAACAATACCAAGTGCAACAAGAAGCATCTCAACAACTAGCCCAACAACAAGCATTGTTGGCCCAACAATAGTAAGAACAACAACAAGCATTGTTGGCATAGCAGCAATGCAGGCATACCAACAAGCATTGATTGCACAACAAAGCTTGTAACAACCTCCCACAAACATGCAAAACACCCCACCTGCCACTCAAATGGTCAAACCACCCCAAAACACATTCATCTCACAACCCGATCCACAAAATGATGTGTCTACACAAATCAAATTTCTTTCGCAAGTGTTAGACCTCCAATCTAGAAAAACAACGAAAATGCCAAGCAATTTTTGCCCTTATCCATTTGATAGAAGCATTGCGATGGAAAGGGGTTTGAGATACCTAAATTTGACAAATATCGTGGGATGGGTAATCCTGAAGATCACATTAAGGAATTCGAAGTACATTGTATGGAAGTTCCAATAAATTATGGACGCATTCATACATAACTACACATTCAACATAGGCATGGATGTAAGTCTAGAAGAACTCTCCGCTCTTGAATAAGCTAAGGGGGAAACATTCACATCCTTCTTACAATGATGGCGATCCAAGGCCAATAGAAGCAAGTGGACTATGCCAAAAGAGCAACAAATTTGTACTATCATCGCTAATCTTGAAGGAGCCTTGTCCTCCCATCTAAAAATGCAATGCATCACCACATATGACTAGTTGATCCCCAAGGAACTCAACATCAAAAGAGCCCTTATCACACAAGGGGGGACACCTACTTATCAAGACAACCACCCATCAACTAGTTATAATGAAAAAGCTCACACATGGGCAAAGAACAAAAATGTCACTAATGATGGTGTCATTGATGCCAAAGTTGTCATCAATGCCCCAAGACAAAACAAACAATCATATTAACAAAAATTAAAATAATTAACACAATGGAAATTGAACCAAAAATCCATACACTTACTGCAAATTTTTCCATTTTGGTGTGCAACCCACCTTGGCCAAATGTATATCCATCCCCACATTATCTCTTGCTCTCTTGCCTTTGTTACACTTTACCAAATATTCTTCGAAATGCATACTTTCTCTTAATGCCTCCCACTCTTTGGGAGATAGACTAGAGTTGAATCTCTCTTTTCCTAGCGTGATTGTTTTTATGCAACTGTATCTATAAGTGTTCATCAAAACTCTCATCCTTTGCTTGTAATATTTTCTAGAGATTTTTCCACCAATAGTGTCAAAAGCATTTTCCATTTTTTGTATAACATTTTCCATAGCTCATGGATATTGCTCTGCAAAATTTGATTTGTAAATATCTAAATGGGCTCTACATCTTATGCCCAACTCGTGGCCTAGTTTGTAGCATTTGGTCCAATGGGCTCACCATCTCTCAATACCTCAAGCAAGAATGGCTTCTTACCTTCCAATTTTCTTTCTTTTGCATTCCTCTCAGTAGATCTATACAAATCTTGACTCAATCTTTGTCTTTTCACAAAAGCATCCACATCTTCTATTAAATTACCACTACTAGTATTTTTGGTTGATCAAATAGTTCCATCAAAAGTTCTAGATGCAATAGGTACACTCTGAGGCACAAAAAATGCAAGCGGTCTCTCTCCATGACTTTCATTAACCAGAACTTCATGCTCCTAGGCCACATCAGTTGTGGCATGAGTAGGTAGATCAGTATCCATCTCCATGGATTCCACATCATTAAACACATCCTTTAATGTTGAAAAAAGCATCTACAAACCTAATGTTCTTTTTCCTTGATGTTTTTCAATAATCTCTCTTAGACTTAGTCCTAAGAGATCATCACAATGTTGCACATCGCCATGTGCTATATTAGGATACACATCACCATGTGCTATATCAATTTGCAAATCACCTTGTGTTATATCAGGTTGCACATCACCATGTGCTATACCAAGTTGCAGATCATCACAACTATCATTTTCACCAACTGCATTTGTTGAATTATAAAAGCATTGGCTTATACGAGATGGCAACACTGTGTATTTTTTTTCTTTAGTTTTTTCTCCACATTTTCTTTGCACCCTTTTTGTTACCTATAAAACAAAAAAAATCATATTATGTCTTATATACATAAAGCTCTTGCCTATTAAATTTGATTAAACATTACTAAAAAAATAATATACTACTTTGTGGATTTACAACTTGCCTTTTCAAACCAAGACTCAAAAAATATTCATTATTCTTGGCCACTTTTTCAGTACGTGCACACTCATATTCTATCTCTAGAATTTGAACATTATGATCACTTTCATCTAATGTGTGCCTTATAGTCCTTGTATTCATTTCTTGAAGTCCAAATAAACAATAATGTATAAATTAGTAACTTGAATCAGTAAAAATTTATTGAGTTCATAAGTTGATAATTGTTGACTTTCCAATCTGTTGATAACTACAAATGGAAACTTAAAATAGAATTCAGCTTATAGATTAAAAATAATTTGTAGTAAAAAACCAAGAAGATATTTACAATTACAGGTATCAAACAAATTTTCCTTAGGGATATATTCACAAGAGAACTCATAAAAACATAACACATGCAAGATGAAGGAAAAACATAGTCTAGTTCATCATGAAGTGTGTTAGAACCTTAAATTTTTGCCTAGTTTCATCATCACAATCAACCTTGAGCTCCATGACCTGAGCTTTGACCCTTATATTCCTTTTTATTTTTTACTAAACATATAACTTTTTTAGGTTATACTGACACTGAAAGATCTATACAAAGCCAAAGACAAAAATTCATCATATATAAACTTAAGCAAAAACATGTCCAGCTAAAAACATTCCAAATCTCTTAGCAGCCTATTAATGTGATCCCTCAACAATAATTTGAACCCTTGGCGAGCTGGTGGTATGTAACATGCAACATGAAGATATTTATCATCATACCGCAGAAGTATTATGATGAGGATGTGGTTGGGTAATATGGGAGAATTTAAATACATCATAAACTGCCATACTGTGAAAAGGAAAAATCAAGGGTGCAGTATAGCAGGGAATAACCCACCATCCTACAAGGAAGATCAAATAGGCATGCAGTAGGATGGTATGAACCACTATATCGTAGAAGGATGTGATGAAGCATGTGGTATGACAATAAGCCATATGTGAATGTTAATGTAAATCACAGTACCATGGGTTAATTAATTCAAGCTTGCGATATAGAGGTAAGGATCTCGCTACCCCATGGTGAAATGTAAAAAAGCATGTAGTATAGAAATTTATACCCCTCTACCTTGTAGAAATTATATAAAGTGGTGGAAATAAAGCAGTATTAAATGCACAAATCACATCAACTATCTGATCTTGTAAAATTAATGGTCCATGTTCAAACTTGAACTATGAGCAAAATATTTGGCGTAAGGTTGATATCATTGTTGACATGATTGAGCTCAAAATCCATTAAACCAAGAATTCAACATTCTCTTTGCACTCATTTGCAAAAATTATCGTGCAGGGAGCTAGCAGTTCAAGGAGGTTAAGCTTTGCAACCATTGTAACCTGGGTAAGTACACTAAACTCTTGTGAATTAAGTTTTACGAGTTCAACATTTTTTGGAATTTTGAGTTTTAGAAGTATAGGAGAAGTAAGATAGTTAAACTGTGAATTAAGTTTTGCAAGTACAAGATTATTTAGAATTTTGCATTTTAGATACACTAGGAGAGTAAGATAGTTAAACATCATGTCACCCAAGAAGAAAGAACTTGAAACTAAAAAGGACATCATGTTTCCCAAGAAGAAAGAACCTGAAACTGAAAAGGAAGAATCTAAGGTTAAAAATAGGTCCTTACACCATTCTATCATGGATATACTCCCTAAATCAATTGAGAGAGGATTTAAGAATTGTTTTAATGATGTGGCTCACGGTTGTAGAGATTCCCTTATCCCTATCTCCGGATGGGAACTATTTTGGTACTTTTATGAAAAAAGGGAGGGCAAGATTCTAGTGTCAAATCCATGGGCATTAGATTTCACCAAGTTAATCGTCCCAATTTTTTTTATAAATGTAGAGTTCATTAGAGTATCGGCTTAGAGTTATCATCTTGCTACTAGGTCTGTGAGATTTCCAGATGGTTCACCGTTAGTTGTGTTGACTAAAGCAACCATCATTGAATGTTTTGACCTAAACAAATAATCCTTGACTAAAATTGATTTGTAAAGAAGTAAAGAAGAATATAATAGATTGAGGAAAACCTATATAAGTGATGAAGTCCCCATTTTTATGAAAAGGGGTGTCAACAACAGGGTGATTCCTATATCCCCTTTTGCTACTGAACCATTTGAAGTCTCATATTTCCAATTCTATTTGAAGAAAACCTACTTTTCTCTCTAACAAGTACTTCGGATAGATGCATAAGAGTGAACTCCAATTAGTTTAATGATGATTGCTATGAGGATCCAAAACCCTGAGACAAACATTGAATATGATTTTGCCTCATATCTTGACAAAGCATTGCATGAAGCATTTCTACAAGTCACGGAAAATAGAGCCCCCATAACATTCAGGCAATATTCTTTGTTGTGCCACCTAATATTATACCAGAATAAAGATAGATGGACCAAAAATATGTGTTTGGGTCAGATTAACAAGTAGGGGTATTTGCTGCTAGTGCAACTATGGTGTTATATATGGGTCAATAGATTTAAGAATTCAAATTATGTGATATTCCATGATGACTTTATGTACAAAATTATGAGAGTTCTTGGTCACCAACCACCAAGACTACACATACTTGTGCTACAATTGTTAAGACCTTTGGATTTGAAACCTAAGTAGGGCCATACTCATAACTTCTGTGATTGGTCTTTTCTACCAAATACCACAATAATCAGGATTTATGGATTCCCACAGGCCCCACATATACTGCCAAAGTTCATCCCCCTTCGATTATCATTTTTAGAGTTCATGTGGAAGATTCTATTGATGGAAAAGGATGTCATGAGTAAACAAAGGAAGGTTATATTTCTACCCAATTTGACAACATGTTGAGAATTATCAGTGGGATTTGCTACACTTGAAGAGTTTTATAATTATCTAAAATCAAGGTACTCTTTACATTCTGCAAAGGAAAGAGCTTTTGACCTTGAGGGTCACATGAATTTTGTAAGATGCACCATCCTTACCAAGGCTATGGTTACTCACCATATTGACTATGAAGAAGATGTAATCAAAAATTGTTTCACTCCTCAATAGGTATATCATCCTTTTCTGCTCTACTAACTTTAAAGTTATATATCATCCTTTTCTGCTCTACTAACTTTAAAGTTAGTTTCTTTCTTTGTGGCATCTTGACCAAACTCTCTCAACTAAAGGAATTAAACCACCAGACATCTGATCTCTAGAATATTGATCTAAATTATGAGCTTCCTCAATAGCAAAAACTTTAGAACTATAAGATTTAGGAAGAGATCTTAGTACTTTTTTCACAACTTCACTTTCTTCTAGCTTACCACTAAGACCATTGATGGCATTAATATCTTCATCTTTTGACATCCTTAGGTTTTCAAATTTGGCTTTGTAGTTTTGCATCTTTGCTTGCTTGACCTTATCATCTCCTTCATAAATGCTCTCCAACTTTGTCTAGATCTCTTTAGCAATTTTGAGGCTTATCCCCAGAATCAAAAAGACCACTCAAGCAAAAAGACATCCAATTAGTAGAATATTGATATATTCTAATTTGCTCCAAATTTACCTAGCTTTTTAAACAAATTCATTTCTCAATTCCACTTTGACACAGATCTCATCATCACTTGTTGAACCATGCTGACCTTATCATCTCCTTCATAAATGCTCTCCAACTTTGTCCAGATCTCTTTAGCAATTTTGAGGCTTATCCCCTTTCCAAGTTTAGAATCAAAAAGACCACTCAAGATAGAATTCCTTGCTTTACCATTTTTCTCATATTCCTTGATCTCATCATCACTTGTTGAACCATTAGTAGGAATAGTATATCCTTTTTCAACTAATTTCCAGACTCCAAATCTAAGAGAGAGAAGAAATGATTCCATTCTAGCTTTCCAATAAACATAATTTTTTTCATCAAACATAGGATCTTTGACACAGTACAATGTCATGGTGTATCAAAAAATGGTGTCATGGTATAATGTCATGATGTATCTCAAAAATGGAGCTCACATGCTCGACCAAAAACATAAGTGTCTGAATCCATAAGAAAAAAAATAGGCCTAGCCTATGCCACCCTCCTCCCCTGACCCAAATGGCCTATCATAGGATCTTGATCTTTGCTACTACAAAATTTTGTCATTGCTCTGAGTCCTCCATGAATGTGTCCTAGAATCCTGCTTTGAATTTAGAAGCTTGACTCTTTGGTAGTCTTTGGCATGAATTTCTCATATATATCTCTATAATATTATGCCTCCCTGCTTGTTTTGTACATGGTATCTACAAATGTCGTAGCCAATCCATTTATAGTTGAAATAAAGTCTACGCATCTTTGGTCTTCCCTTTGTTCCTGTATCGCTACTTGGTCTATCTTAGCTGTCAAAGCCTACACCTGACCTTGTAGGATGGGGATTTGTGCTACCTATGCTTGTAAAGCCTGTACCTAAGCCTAAAATGCTTGTATATGTTCCTAGGGACCCTTCCTCGCATCCTCCGCCTCCTCCTCCATGACATCCATAATAATCTCCCTAGTCGATACAACATGCATCCCCTCCTCTATGATCACTACATCTTAGGTGGCCTCCTCTACAACATCCTCCTCGTCAACCTCCTCCACTATGAACTCTCTGACCACTACCTCCTCACCCACATCTCCCACTACCTCCTCTACTCTCACCTCCTCCATCTCCACCTCCATCTACTCCCCCTCCTCACACATGGGTGGCATTCGCTGGGGCACCCTTTGTGTTGCTCATGAAGTTAATCCTACTCTCCCATGCTAACCTTGATCATCCTAACCCCAACCCCTCCCATCTCTACCTTGACCTTTGTCTCCTCGGCTACCCCTATCTCAACCATCACCATTATCCCTATCCCCATCTCCATCTCCATCACCTATACCTTGGCCTCTGCCTCATAGTCTACCTCATTGGTCCCTACCAATCCTCTCCACAGGCACTAGCTAATCAGGATCTGTAAATGGTGTGGGTCTATACACCACACACCACACATCATACTCAAGAGTAGTCTCCACATCGGCCACATTGGTCATTGCTCCCCATTGAATGGGTTGCAAGTTTACTTGTACACTGATCATTAGCCCCTATTGGGAGACCTCTCTAGCTAACCTAGAAAACTATGCTACCCCTGCTAGAAATCCCTACCGCTCATTGAACTACCATAATACCCTCTCTAGTAGGTTCCTCTCTATGATGTGCTAAGTCATCGACATTTGTCCAATCAAATAACATGTATATCTACAATATGTTAGGTGCTCTACATCCTCATCCCACTCAAGGTAATCCTTGTAAGGTCTCTAGGTGAATCCATCCATTATGTCAATAGCATGTCGCCAATACCTAACATCCCCTAATCTAATCTATGTAATTGCTTCTCCATAAATATATGCATATGGTAGTCCAAGAGCTATGTATCTATCAACTAGTAGTCAAAACACTGCAATGTGCTCCCATACCCACACCATCAAGAGTGTCATCCTGCAACTACTGCTCTGACCATCCCTATAAGCTACATCATGCAACTAGAAATATAAAATCACTAGTAAAAGGGTCCCCATACATATACCATATCCTCCATCATCATCCCATCAAGCATCTCCCTCCATCCCACTGGAAATCCATGTCCTCTGATCATTGAACACCACAATAACCCTCTCATACCTATTAGCTAGGGTGTCCCACCTGATCTCATAATCCTCTACCCTAAGCTCTACTGGGAATCTATCTCAAAGACTCATTGTATGGCTTCCAATCCCCTCCTAGTGTCATATACCACCCACTCTCCATGGATGGGAAGTCATAGAATCCTCCACACATCCTCCAATATCATAGTAGCCTCACCAATCAGTAGATGGAAAGAGTTAGTGTATGCATGCCATCTCTCTACCAACGTTGTTAGTATGCCTTAGTTATCCCACACCATAGGCATGAATGTCACATGATAGAGTCCTAAGGCAGTCGATGTATCTCGCTTCTCCATGACCAGATGATCTTGAAGGGGTGAAGGAACTTGTTTAGATCTTGCACATATATATCAGGTCTAATCTCACCTGCATCCACTAAAAGGCATGTCATGTTAATCACAACATCTAAGTTAGCCTATATGACCTAGCATATATCTAAAATTTTGCCAAAAACTTCTTAAATTTTCCCATTGGTCAGATGCATCATTCTACCCTTCATATACATCACACATGTCAGTTGTGGTGCCATTTTGCAAATTTGTCATTCTGTCATTCAATTGTGTCCTACTTTGGTAGTTGCATCATTCCATTTTGCAAATGCTTCGCACCACAATAATTATGATGTAATTTATAGTTGCAAGCTGATTTTGACCCAGTTTTTATCTAAGTGAATTGTGTCGCACTGCAATAGTTACAATGAATCGTGTTATATTTGCGATGAACACTATAACAATTGTGGTGTAGAAACTACACTGCATCTATTTTCCCTTCTTTATGCCCTAAAATATACACAAAAATGATAAAATCACAAAGTAAGGTTTGGATAAATACCATCATTCCTAAGCCCTCCTCGTGTCCATATGTTTGTACTTGATACCGTGGTGTGCAAATACTGGTACAAGTGACATTTTGACAGTAGCTTTGCAGGAAATCCTAAACCAAAGCTCCTAATCTCTTATAGTAAAAATGCACAAATGACCTATTTTCACCCTTAGGGAAAATTTATAACCTAATTTGACATAATGGGCCCCTACCTTCATAATTGGCCACATCAAGTTTTGTATTTGAACCCAAATATCAGACCCTAGATTGACTTTTGAGTCTAGTATTTCATCGCCAATGCATTTGTACCTATCGAATGAGCTTATCGATAAATTTGCCAATTTTTTTGGAATTTTTTGAGGGGGAATCATCATATCATGTGTTTTCTAGGGGCACAATGGGGCATATCCTAGACTAAATTTTCATGATTATTCTTTGGCACAATGCTCAAAATCACATTATGTCAAAGAGGGGCAAAATGTAGACACTGAAAAATGTCCCAAGCCTGCAAGCAACATCTTATCACTAATTGGCCTTTATCCTTGCATAATTAAGTAACTTTAATTATTTAATTATTCTCTAATGTTTTTTTCCTCTATTAATTAAATAATTCTTAATTATTTAATTAAGTCACCTTATCCTATTCTTTCTTTGATTAATTTAAATAAATATCGATTTTGTTTAAATTACGTCACTAGCAGCCCCTTGACTCCTCATAATTAAATAAATTTTATTTATTTAATTATCTATTTCCATTCTTCTATAATTAAATAATTATTTTGTTATTCATTGGCCTTTTCTATCCATAACTATATAATTTTTTATTTATTTAATTATTTATCCTATTCTTATCTTCATAATGAAATAATTGTTTTCAATTATTTAATTATTTTTCATTTTCCTCTTTCCCTCATTAAATAATCATTTATAATTATTTAATATTTAAAACTCCACCTTTCTTCTATAATTAAATAATTATTTTTAATTATTTAATTATTCACTTTCCCTCCTAAATTAAATAATTGTCATTATTTAATTTGAATTTCTTCTTAGCTAAGCCCTAAATCTCAACCACTTTCTTGAGTTTTGGTTCATTCATCCTTATCCTTGTCTCAATCAATCTCATTCATTGATCATCATACATCATCATCTAATCTTAGCCCTTCATTTGAATTGGAATTTCTATAAAAGCAAGCCATCATTTTTATTTCAAGGTTAACCACAATCTTTGAAGTTTTGCTATCAAGAGATCAAGCTATCAATTGTCAACACCGAGCTCATTGAGTATATTGCATACTACATATATGAGAACAAATAAAGCAAAATGGAGAAGAGCAATTGAGGTGATTCAATTATGGCAGAGGAATTGATGTTGTATTCCTTTATTATTTATGTTTCTATATTCATTTGTACTTCATTGTTGGATTAGGGTCTTTATTGCTTGGATAGACAATTTTGTGGTTGCTATTATTTATTCATACATATTCCTTGAATTTGAAACCCTATCTACACCAATAAATTAAGATTAACTTAATAAAATATTTTATTTTCTAAAATCATCTCATTTTTGTCAGTAAACCTTATTTGACTTCCCACTCCCGTGTTTCAATACAAAATAATAACTTAGCATAAACTCAACTCATCTCACATGTTTCTAATTCAAATTATGTCATTTATTCAAATATCTTAATGCTTGATGCTCTATGCATAAAACAAATTCCTTAGATAACAAGTAATATTTCTACTTCTTCAATTCTTGGATTATGTCATAAAATTCATAATCATAAACTAAATATCCCCCCTTGAATAATTCAAATCCACACTTTGAAATGAGCTATTATTTTACCATCTTGACTCAATAGTACTCCTATTACATTTCCACTTGCATCACAATCAACTTGGAATACCTTGTCAAAATCTAGTAATGTAGTACTAGTTGTTTTATCACCTTATTCTTTAATAATTTAAATCTTAGATTTACTCTTTATGTCAATTTTAATTCTTTCTTGTCCCTTGTCATTGTCTTAGTTATTGGTGCACAAATACCTCTAAAATTTCTAACAAACTTCCTATAGAAACTAGCTAGTCCATGAAAATATCTTACCTCTTCAATATTCACTAGTGTAAACCATTATATATTTGCTCTTACTTCTCCATGTCCATATTCAAACCTTTAGTTGAGATTATAAATCCAAAGTATACTAATTTTGAATTTTTGAAACTAGATTTCTTCACATTGATAAAAATTTCACTTATTTCCACCTCTTTAATAACAATATAATATGCTCTAGATGTCTTGAATTTGATTTAAAATTAGTATATCATCTAAATAAACTATCACAAACTTGTGATATTGCTATTAGGATTCAACCATGTAGTTTTATGGGTCAAACTCATTGACCCATGGTTCATAAGTAGTGGTTCACAAGAACCCATCTTTCATGACAATGAATGGTCCACTTAGCACTCATTTTATTTAGGCGATGCTCGCAAAGGTGAAGCACTGGGCCTTCTTGGGAGTCACCCATCCTAGTACTACTCCAGTCCAAGCGTGCTTAACCACAGAGCTTTCCCCAAGGTTAATCCCACTTAGCTTGCAACCCCATTTGCAAGCTAAGCTAAGTGGGCTTAACCTTGGGGAAAACTCTATGGTTAAGCACGCTTGGGCTGGAGTAGTACCAGTATGGGTGATCTCCTGAGAAGGCCCAGTGCTTCACCTCTATGAGCATCACCTAGATGCAATGAGTGCTAAGTGTACCATTCATTTTCATGAGAGATGGGTTCTTGTGAACCACTACCCATGAACCATGGGCCAATGAGTTTGACCGATAAAAATACATAGTTGAATCCTGATAGCAATATCGCAATTTGACATGTTATGAAAAATACCTCCTACTTGTCTATCACAAAATTACCTAAATAATGGTTCAAAATTTTATTCATCAACCGCATAAATATACTAGGTGTATAAATCAACCCAAAGGGCATAATTTATCATTTGTATAGTCCTTCATTTGCCTTAAATTTAGTCTTCCATACATTTACTTTCAACAAAAATATTTTCATGATCAATGACTCACCTTTTTTGGTTCATCTACTAGGCCTTGTGTCCCTTTTAACTCTTCATTAGCATATTCAACTCTTGCACTATCTTCAAGTTTCCTAATAATGTATCTTGGATTTTGGGAACATTCATATGCTCCATGGTCTTTTGCTCCACACCTAAAATAAGTTTTGAGCTAAAATATTTCCATTGCCTCTACCATATTTTCCTCTACCTCTTTGATAACCATTATTTTTTTCATTACATCATAAATTATTGGACTCTTTTTAAATATAGTATGAATTACTATCATTTTAGTGTTTATTTTTACTCCCTCTTGGTAGACTTCTTTGGAATATTCCTCCTCTTTCCCTCTATTAGTTTTGATTGATTTAAAATCTTTTGTTCAAATTCTCTTCCACTTTTAGTGCAATTTGATATTCCTCTTCTATTGTATTATCTCACCAGGCTTAGCTCCTCCTAAATAGTCCCTCTCAATCAATTATGTATCTTGCAACCTTTTCCTTACTTGATTCATTATTTCCAATCATAGTAATGATCTTATAAAAATCTTCAATATATTCCTTCATAGTCTTCTCCTTCTATCTCAAATTAAATGTAATATTTTCAACAATTCTAACTCATTATCAATGGGTATGAATTGATTCTTTAGTTTGGTCACCATATTATCCTATCATGTTACCTTTTATCTCCCTCTTCTATTTTTTCCAATTATACTTCTTTCCACAAATAGTAGCATGCCATTTCAATTTAATCTTATAAAATATATCCCTATCAAGATTTACGGTTTATTCATACTCAAAATATTCTTCTAGACCATTTATTTCTAAGTCAATCAATTCTTTAATATTCAAATAATTGGAATCTCTTACAGTATCTTCTAGGGAGGGAGTGTTCTAGAAATCTCCTCCTCAAGGTTGCTTCAAAATTAACTTTGATGGTGAGATTAAGGTTAATTTGGGACCTATTGGTTGTGGGGAGTGTTACATGATTATCATGATAGGTTTGTCTCTATAGTGGTTCTCCCTTTGGAAACCTAGACAAACCATTTCACAAAGGCATCAATAGCCTATCATGTCCTTCTTGCAAAAGAGGTTGGGGTTAGGAAAATATGGTTGGAAGGTGATTCACTTAACATTGTTAATTGTTTAAAGAGGATTCATCCTCCCTCTTGGTCCAATTTTCATATCATCGAGGATTATTTAGCCCTTCTAAGCTCTTTTGATGACTTCCTTGTGTCACATGTTTTTTGTGAAGAAAATTCCTTAGCTGATGGCTTTGCAAATGTGGGGGTTTCTTCTCATAAGTGTTGGCAGTCTCATGATGTAATCCTCATTAATATTTAGAGCATAATTAATCATGATCAAAGATTATGTCAAGTTGGTGGTCCTTTTGGGAGGTAAAGGATATTTATTTTGGTTTTATCTCCTACCTATTTGGATTATATGTATGGAGTTAAGCACCTGGCCATTTAAAAATTACAAATCTTGTGGTAATGAGCCAAAGGATGTGATCATTATTTCTTGGAGTCCTCATGTTGTCAAATTCACATGGATTATGGGGGCCTTATTCCTTTGTATAGATGGATCTTTCTCCTTATTTTTTCTATGAACTAGACAAAGGAGAAGACGAAGGTGTGGGGTGATCATTGTAGACAAGAACCTATAACTTGCGATGAGTTTAGAGGCAATGTTGTGGTATAGGAGATCTTGGAGAAGGGGGGAGTGTTCCCTTATCTTCTTAAGCTTCATGGTTTTGATTTGAAGATCACCAAGGATTTTTTTAAGGGATGGAACAATTTTGTGTTGTGTATTAAAGTTGTGGAGGTGAACATCATGAAGGGATTTATTTCTGAAGTGATCAGGTTACCTACTAAGGGGAAGCAATTCTACAAGTATCATTTGGCCTTGAAGTGTGCTCTAGCCAATGTTTTCAAGCGAATAGAGTGGGTTAAGCTTAGGAGTATGGGATGTGGTGGGTATGATTGCTTCTCCATCAAGACCCTATGGAGGGATGTTGCCTTGGTTATCATGAGGTATTTTACCTTATATGGTAGATTCTTTGTTGTCTATGGTTACCATTTCACACTATTAAACCATATTAGGCACACAATAATTTGATTTCCTTTCCCTTCTATTTGTTGTTATCATTAGAAAATGGTATTGAGGAGAACAAAATAAATCTTAATAAATCCATTTTACATGAGGGGCTCATGCTCCTAATTATGTAATTTGTGAAATAAAAATATGTTCCTAAAATTTCTAAGATCTTTAATGGGCATAAAGGCAAGGGTTCCCTTCCTGGCTATGAAACAGGGGATTCTACTGAGGAGTGGGAAGGAGATGAGGAGGCAGGGTCTTTAGAGGAGATTTCAATCTCGAAGAAAGCTAGTGGTAAGAATTTGATGAAGAACCCTAAGTTTGAGGTGTCTCATTCTTGATTGGATGGGTACAATATAGATGTGGACATGAAGGAGGTTGATTCACCTAGTATTAAGAGTGTGGGTAAGGGGAAGAAAGGGGGTTAAAATGAGGTGAAGCTAGCTCACAAGAAAGGTAAAAACCTGGCAAGGGAAGGGGAAAAGGAATTGGGGACAATTCCCCTAATCAGTCAGGGTTTTCTACTCCTAATGGTCAGGGTAATGAGCAAGATGTTGCTAAGATGGGAAGGGTTAGCTAGATTTGTTGGATGACACCATTGTTAAATCCAAGAAGGTAGAGGTTGAGGTTGAAGTGGTCAATCTAGATCATTGTCCTGATAGTGGTGTTTTGAAGGGTAAAGGCAGGGTGTCTAAGGACCAACTTGGGAGGTTGGATATGGAAGATTCTCTCAATTGGGACAAGATTAACATGGATGTTATGGTTGGAATAGTCGAGGATGGTGTGGGAAATATCCTCTCTATGTTCAAATGGCTTCTTTCGAAGGTCAAAGAAATCAACTTCAAAATTGTACAATATTAGTGTTAGTTAGGTTAATAGCAAAAAAAGGAATGGATTGAGCACAGTAGGGTTAAAACTATGAATATTGTCCTTGATAAGGTGGTGGTTGATGTTGCTAAAATGGATAGGGAACATGAGGATACATTGGTTTCCCTTGAGGAGAAAGTCAATAAAATATTTGAAGACATGAGTACCATTGTGCAAGTTAAATTTAGTCTCTCCATTCTAGTGCCCAAGGGTTCACTATTCTAAATGAAAAAGCCCACAAGTGGACTAGTAAACTGCTTGATATTAGTGAGAACGTGCAAAAGTTTGTTGTTGAAGGTCAAAAAAATATGATGGAGAAGAGCAAGGATGAGGATTTGTGTGTGAGAACTAGAAGTAAGACCAAGAAAAGGGTTGGCATCTTGTTTCAAGAGCTGGATGATGTGGTGGATATGCATGAGAATTCCACGTCTAGTAATTTAGATGTTGCTAAGATTTCAGATCAACTTCAGTAGCCTCTAGTGTTTGTGGCTTTTTTGGCTAATGTTTTGTTGATGGTTTAGCTATTGGTTTGATATTTCTTATTCTTTAACAACTAGGTTTTATTTTTTGTTGGTTGCCTATTGTCCATGTATTTTCTTTTGCATCTTGTTCTCGTTGTAAAGGGTTTTGAGGCCCCTTCAAAAACCTATTTTTCCTTAATCAAAAACTCTACATCTTCAAATAATTTTGGAGATAGCTTTCAACATTTTTACCTAAAATATTTCTTCTTTCTCTTGGTCTTATATAGCTTGTTTGATAGCCAATACATTATCTCTTATTTGAATCCAAGGAAGAGTGGTGATTATTTTGAAAAGAGTAAGTAATTGTAATTAAGAAGCAAAAATGCACTTAAGAAGTGGTTGACATAATCCTTAAATGCCAAGATTTAAGATTGCTTTCAATGCTTATATAATGGGTTGACTTTATCTAAATAAATTCAGTGATGAAATGATAATTCATTTGTTTGTATGGTGGCCAAATCATATGCTTGCAAACTTGAGATACTTAAGTTGATTGTTGGAAAACTCAAAACATGGTTATGAAGTAAAGATAAAGATAATATTTTTATCAATGAAGTTTCCCAAGTAAATATATATTCTAATGAATATATAGCAATCATAAGGCAACAATAGATTCTAAGACAACAATTACTATATATTATGGAGTGATCAAGCATTAGTAAATAGAAGCATGATTAAGGAGAGTAGCAATTTTTTAATGAGAAAATGTCATATAATTGTTGAACACACAAAATATTGAGAGGGGGGGTGAATCAATATTCTACTAAACCATCCAATTATTAGCCATTCAATTTCCAAACCATATTTAAAAATCATAATAAATATAAGTGTAAATAACTCATAACATTTACAACACATGAACACTAGGATTTTTATGTTGAAAACCCGAAAAGGGAAAAACCACAGTGAGGATTAACTCACAATATGTTATAACTGGTTATAATATATTATAGAAAGGCTCACTATCCAAGTGAACTTACAGTTCATAGAGAAAGAAAAGATACAAGAGAAGTGGCTTCAAAGACAAAGTTTGAAATAAGAGAAATGCATCTAGATTATGCTAAACTTAGTTCCATTGAAGCTTATTGTAAGAATTGTGAAACAAGCACAAAACCATGAGCCACAAGATCAAACAACAAACAAAGACACCTTCCACACAAGAGATCTGCAAACAAATATATGCAATATTTTTCAACAAGAAAAAACTATAGAAAAGAGAAAACTTTCAAGAAGATATGAAAGCTACATATATTCTCCTATTAATAGTTACAAAGAGATCAATCCTTATAAAAAGAGATCAAGAAACCCTAAAGTAAAACCTAAAAGGGAAACCCTAGTGTGCACACTTAATAATTAATAAATAATTAAGTATTAATGTGCCTAAGTTTAGCTTAAGTAACCAAAGTGATAAGTGAATTAATTAACCAATATGATTAAATTAATTAAGTGAAACAACTTATTACTCTAACACCCCCCCTTAAGATGAACTTAGGAAGTAGCTAAAACACTAAGAAAAAGATGCATGAAAGCAAAGATGGGTCCTGACAAATAAGGCCAAGTAAGGTACCCATGTACAAACAAAAGATCTCTATAATGCAAAGAAATAGAGAAAACCTCATGGGAAAAACTCCACTCCAAAAAGAGATCAAAGGCAATTGAAGGACTAAAAAGCCTCCAAATCAAGGAAATGTCCTAAAAAAGAAGAACATGTAGAACATCATAGAATCATGAAGAAGCTGCAAACTCTGTCGAATGATGATTGCTACAGTGCTAAAGAACCTCCTCTAAAGATAGGATGATCAAGATCAAGAAGGAAACAATCCACATGAGTTCCCCCAATGAAACTACTCGAATTAGATTGAAAACTAAGGCAAACACTTGGAACTCGAAGATACAAATGGTAAAGGTACCCAATTTTTTGAAGAACTCTGATCAACTGAGGAAATGGAAGGTCGCCTTAAGAAATAGGAATGAAAGAGTGTCCATATGGTAAGTGATCCATCTCATCGAAATGCATGGGTAACCAGCCGTTGCATCTGCCTTGTACATAGGAACAAATACTATATACATAGCTCACTCCAACAAAACCAAGGAAGCATTAACACCAATAGTAGAAACCCCCCCATAATGCTAAAAAGGGAGATGCATGACAGGTACACTGAAAATGAATGCTAGAAAGTAGTGCATGAAGAGGAACCAAGGCATCTGAAAGGTGTAGACATGAAAGTAAAAGCTAATAGAAAGGATGTGAAAACAAAAGTCACATACGCATGAGAAAGGTATGAAGGAAAACAATGGCAAACATCAACCCCCATGGCACTTTATATCATAGTGCGAGTACAACAAGACACAAGTGATGTGCAAGAATCCCAAATATACATGTACAATGCTGAGGCACTTTATCTTAGTGCATTTACAAAAGAGAACATGCATGAAAAAGATGTCTACAGTGTCCAAATAGGATAGAAAATTGGAAATGCATATAGAACAGCCAACAATGAGCCATCCCACACAAACGAAAACTTTTGAGGAGCTAAAATGTCCAAGTAATTCACCAGAGTATGAAAACAAAAAAAATGAATAAAATGTACTTGGAGAACAATGTAGAAAAATTTCATGGATGGAACTAAAGAGCTTTGAAAGATGGTTCTAACGTCGCTGAGATCACTAAAAACGAAGAAACCCATCAAAAGTTATGAGCTCAAGACTAAAAATAGCTTCTTTGACTTCAATAGGTTATAGAATGCACCAATAGAAAAATAAAGTAATGAGACCCACACCACTAGAAATTTTACGGAACCAGCTTTCTGATGATATCTTGTTTTCGAAAAAATGATATCGTATGCCCAAGTTATGGCCTCTAGAAGAAAATAGCTCCAAAGGGGGGAAAAAACCAGTGTTGGATTAAATTTGACGGTCATATGGCTGTCACAGAAAAACTCATGGCTTAAATTTGACGACCAAATGGCCGTCACCACAAAAGTACATTTGGACTTATTACAAAAAAATATTTTAAAAAAAAACATTAAAAAAATACATAAATTTTATTTTAATAAAAATTATTTTAAAAAAAAAAGTATGGAGGGGGGCACGTGGACCCCACCCCCATAGCTTCCAATGGGCACAAGTACTGTTGCGTAGGGTACTTTGTACCTTTTCTTTTTTAAAAACAAAAATGTTTTTGACATTTAAAAAAATAAATTTAAGCTTTTTAAAAACAAACAAAATTACAATTTAAAAAATTGCAAACAATTTATTTTTGTAGAAAAATAATTATTTTTTTTTCGAAATTTTTACCTTAGAAAACGTGCTGGTGAGGCTATACAGGTCTAGAGATAAAAAAAATTCCTCAAAAATCAACTGGATCAAATATAGGTAAGTTTATAGTCGATCTTTAGGTTTTTGGCTACTCTCGACGCAATGGTGAGGTCCATTTGGGCTCAAAATGCTCTGAAAATTTGAGCACCCCCTGGATCTAGCAAAAGAAGCCCTTTCTTCAAACCCTCATAGATTTGACAAATGGAATCCAATTTTGATGAAACAAAGGTTGATCTTGACTATTCCGACAGCTTTGGATTTAATAAAAAGAAATTATCCTCCAAAATTTGCAAAGAAAGAAAAAGTGTTCAAATTTGAAGCCTGCAACCCTTGTTGAAGAAGAAAACCTCATAAATCAAGAGGGGGTTCACTAAATCCATGCTCTAATACCATGTTAGAATTTTGAAACAAGCACAAAACCATGAGCCACAGGATCAAACAACAAATAAAGACACCTTCCACACAAGAGATTTGCAAACAAATATATGCAATATTCTTCAACAAGAAAAAGCTACAGAAGAGAGAAAACTTCCAAGAAGATATGAAAGCTATAGATATTCACCCATTAATACTTACAAAGAGATCAATCCTTATAAAAGGAGATCAAGAAACCCTAAAGTAAAACCTAAAAGGGAAACCCTAGTGTGCACACTTAATAATTAATAATTAATTAATTATTAATGTACCTAAGTTTAGCTTAAGTAACTAAAGTGATAAGTGACTTAATTAATTAACCAATATGATTAAATTAATTAAGTGAAACAACTTATTACTCTAACACTTATTACATATACTACAATCAACTCAGATTAGCAAACTCTTCTCTGCTCTGTCTTCACACATCAATCACTCAATACTTAGCCTATTCTTATAATTCTACAATATTCACATCACTGCTAGCATTTAAATTATTTTATATTATTATCTCCCTTTTTCAAACACAAATCAACCTTGTAAATATATTAGTCTTCACCACAAACATCAATTAGGTTGGCCTAATTAGATGTGGCCTCAAATTATGCAAAATGTGCCTTGTCAATACCCAGTTCAAACAAAAATTCCTTCACGCTCAAAACATAAGAAATATAGGTTAGCATGAACCTATAACAACTCTTCTCATTCACATCAGGTTTTTAACCTTCTCCATACTTCAAATACCTTGGGTTGGCCAAGCATAGAACTGAAAGGTAAAGAACTTCAACTGATTAACACCAAGAGGTTTACAGACCACAAAATGTCATGCAAATCGAAATATAAATGTACTGACATCTATAAACCTTCCCTCAAAATCACAACATCTAACTCAAATATGGGGAGGAATGTAGACTAGTTAGCTAAGGTCTAGTACACAGAAAAATGTGTAAACCATATCTACCGAACTTCTATTACTTGAAAATCTCAAACCATTTAATCAAAACAATTCAAAATATGAATTAAGATTCCAAAGATATATTTGAAAAACATATTATAACTATATATGCATATTTGAAAATATGAACAAACACGGACCAAGATACCGGAAGTAACTGAGTGCAGAAACTAACGGTATGAATACCTAGCCAAAAGACCTTTGCAATATGCTTTTATGTAGACATCCATCATACCGATTTACATTCATCATGCGTGTATATGTGGTGTTTACATCAATGCAACTCATTAATGACAACCCTCTTCATTCTTTCAACAATCTCCCAACAATCTCCCCATTTGTCATTGATGGCGACGTGCCAAAACAAAATATCTCTCCAACTATCTCTCTCCCCCCCTTTAAAATCAAGGGAAAAAAGTGCTTCCCACACACACATATGTATAAACTAAATTGCCTCCCCCTTAGGAAGCTAACCAAAAACTCCTATTATGTACACATATGTACAGTACAATCTAAAAACATAAAAACTGAAAAAATGTGCATAAAGATAAAAATTGTCAACTAAAGATGTTGACTCTTGAAGCTTTTGAAGAATATCTTTCCAAGAAAATTTTCCTTCTTCTAAACTCTTCTTCATTGGCGCAAGCATTCTATGTAGAGACTCAAGCTCTATCAATGTCTCTTCTTCTTCTACAGTATCAGGTGTAAGTTTTATCTTTGAAACTTTGTTGGTACTAGCAAGAGTAGTTGAGGTTGGTTTGTGCTCTATTTTTACCAAGTCCCTTAGCTTTGCCAGCTGCTTGATCACATCTTCCTTTTGACTCTACAAATTAGAGAATCTATCATGCAAGTCCACTATAGTCTTCCAAGTTTTATTGTCTCTATCTAGTGTTAGCTCATAGGCCTTTAATGCATTAGCAATTTGAGACTCAATTGAGTCCATCTCAACTTTTATTCCTTGAGTGGAATAGTGCCTTTGAACCTTCTTCACAAGCTAACACCTTCTTCTAGCATTCTCCAACCTTTGTATGTATAGATTCACATTTCTCTATAGTTTCCATTGGCTTCATACTTGTAATCCTTGTCTCAACCTCTATTTCAGTTTGTCTTTTCAATCCAAAGGCATATTCCTTAAAGGAATTAATTATTAGTTTGAAATTCCCCACCGCATGTAGAGATGAGTCAATATTAGCACCTAGGATGATATCTTGCAAAGATTTCACTATCTCATCTACCAATTCACTGCTTTTATGATGTGTTTCAATAATTTATTTTTGTGTTAATGCACCAAATACATCACATAGTTGCAATTTGTGTATCAGAGATATCTTACCCAAATCAACACTTCCTTGCTCCATGGGAAGCTACAACAATTGAGAAGAAACAATAGGTTGGACCTTGAGATGTTTAGACAGCAAGCCAAAATGATTCTCAAAGCAGGATTCATTGGAGGGCTTGGGTAAATCCTTAGACAACTCAGCTTCTTCATTCTTTTTGGTATTAGACTTTTCTTCTTCTACTACCTTTTCTTCCTCCTCATTGAAATTTTTTTCTTTGTCTTTCTCTTTATCTTCTTCATCCTTGTCCTTATTTCCTTGTTCCTTATCTTCATTCTTATCTCCTTCACCTTCCTTTTCATCATCATTCATTCCTTCTTAATTCACGTCATCCTCATGCCTTTGCTCATTATGCTTCTTGCCTTCACCGATGTTCTACTCTTTATCTACTGGAGGAATAGGAGTCTCTGAATGGCCTTGATCTATAGTTTACTAAGTTATCAAAGGAACAAAAGCTCCATATTCTTTAGTTTCCTTTCTAGTCCCAACAACATCCTCATCTTCAAGAACCTCTTACATGGGTTCATCTATATTCAAAGGGATATTATCAGGAATTTCTTCAATATTAGTAGCCCCTGTGTGAATCATTAAATTATTTTGAGCTATGTTAGTAGCTTTATCTTCTGTCTCCTTCCTCATTTTGTCAATCTACTCCTAATCTCTTCCCATTATAAGAGTAACCCTTCACTTTTTTTTAAGTCTTCATTAAGTGTATGAGCTAAAGTGGCCCTGTTAGCTTTAGATAAGGAGAAACCAATTTTTCCACAACATCTGATTTGAGATTTTCTTCCCTTTCATTTGCTTATTTTCTTCTTTCCAATAATACTTTCCATACATAATCAAGAACTCTCTTCCTAATGTTCTCCATATCAGCCTCAATTGTAAAAATAAATTTAACAATTGCTTCTATTATTGTGGCTCTATTATCCTCATTCTCCTTTCCATATGATGCAACCGTTTCTTCTAGCATTCCGTGATGTAACATACCTTCAAATAGTGTGTCCAACTTCATTGGACTAGACTATCTTTCCAGAGATGTCTTCTTTTTCTTTTCCTTCTCTAGTTCTATAGTATTTGACTCCTTTTTCTTCTTTTACTTCACTTGTTTGTGTGCATGTATCCTAAAGGCTTCCTTTTCTTTCTCAACTTCTTCTTATTCTAAATTATTAAAAATATATGTTCTTTGTCTCTTTGGAATGGTGCCTTTTCCTTTCAAGATTAGAGGGGAATTCTCATCCTCATCCTCTTCTTCTTCTTTATATTGTACACTTAATTCTTTTTCTATTTTTTCTTTATCTTTTATTCTCTTTGATGTAGTAGTAGTAGTAGAAGCTTCCAGAGTAGTCTTTGTTCTCTTTCTAGGTCTTGTGACTTCTTCCACCTCAGGTTCTTCCATAACCAGAGTACTGGTCTTTGTTCTCTTTATTTTTTTGGAGGTAGAAACTGATCCAAATGGTTGTTGAGTACTAAGGAGAGTAGTGGAAGTTCTTACAGATCTTCTAGGTCTAGAGGACCCACTTGTTGTGATCAATTCTCCCACTACACGTGCTCCTAGCACTCTTATTTTTTCATTTGAGAGACCTTCATCCTTGAAAAAATTATGTACTTTCTTATCCACATTTCTTTTTATCTCATGTTTTCTCAGTTCTGCATGTACTTTCAAGGACTTCTCCCCATAAGTCCCATGTATTTTCTAAGTGGGGTCTTTAAGAATGTTCAATAACACAACAACATAGCCATTAACTTCATTTTTAGTAACCTCATATCCAAGTGGATGTATCTAGAAAGTTTTGTGTTCCATTGCTTCAATGATACATTCATCTATTTTAACCAAGAATGTAATATCATCTCTATATTTTTTCACAATAGAGTTAGGGATCCTTTCCCGTTCTTGCATTTTTTTAAAATACTGCAAAGAAATCAATAAGTGCCACATCTTATTCTTTCATGTTTCCAAAGCTATCTAGATATTCAAATATTTGATTGGATACCAGTCTATCCTTATTCCATACAATATTGCTCTTTCCTGGAAGCTCCTTTAGAAAGTAGAATAGCAGGAAAACCACTAGGGAACCAAATCTAAATGGCTATTTCTTATCCTTAGTTTGCTTCAGATTATCAAATAGTTTTTGTTGGAGAAACTCACACAAGTCATAGTCTTTTCCTTTCTCTACCATCTCATGTACTACATGATTTTTTGTGGTGGACACAACATTCTCTTTGTTAGTGTAATAATTGTTTTTTCCAATAACCATAGTAGCATATCTTACTATCAAATTACTTATGGAATTTATGGTGAGTTCCCTCTGATCAAATGTAGCCCCTATCAGCTCCATTACATCCTTATTCTTTATGAACTTCAGCACAGGTATTGGCCTGGTGTCGCATAGTCCAATAACCCTCCTTATGACTTCTATGTTTATCAATCTAGGTACATCAGTCCATAGAAATGTATCATGCACTTTTGTTAATGCTATCCTTACATATTTAAGATCATCATCATGGATGAAGCATGGAAACATCTACTAAACATTCAACTTCTTCTTTACTAGGTTTTCATATTCAAGATTAATACTGAAATAATGTCTAGTTAGATGTTTTTTCCATAGGTCTATAAGTTTCACATGATTTTACTCTTCCATCTTTGCGTGAATATATGCCCTAACATCCTTAGTAGCTAAAACTATGTATGGTATACTTGAAAATGCTCCTAGTGGGTCATTATCAAACACTTTCATGGGATACTTTTTAAGCTTGGGTTAGGGTTTCTCAATCACATTAACCACTATAGGTGTTTCCATCTGGAATTTAAATGCTTCAAAAAAAAATATTTAGATAATGATAAATACCTTTATCTTGCTCAACTAAAATTAGGGTTCGAATGCCTTGCTTCTCAGATCACCTTCAGACTCTAGAATTTGTTTAATCTCACACTGCTCACTTCAATTGCATAAAATTGAAATGAAATTGACAAGGGATAGGTATATAATCCTTTTGATTCTACCCTAATTAATTCACCAAATAATAAAGTTGGTAAAAACCTTCTCTATGTAGCAATAAACCTTAAATCGCTCTGCAAATCTCTGCATTTGCATATTTTCTTTCAAAAAAAAATCAATAGATCCATAATATCCATCTCCATATTATATCTTCGTGCCAAGCCATGAAACATCATATCGGAAAGGGGGTATATGATTTTCAGTTATTGCTCCCCCTAAGCCAATGCCTAGGTTCAATTCCTAGAGGAATTATCTACATTGTAGGTTGGCACAGACACATTTATGATTTTTGATTATTCCTTGCTCTCAGGAACTTATTTCTTTCTCCAAATATTTTCCATTTCCTTCTTTACTTCAGTTCGATTGATCTTTTAAACTCAGGGTTCATTTCTCTTTGCTGGATTATCCTTTGAATTTATGCTTCTGTAAAATCTAGCCATATGTCTAGGTCTACTACAATTATTGTGTATGATATTTCTCTAAGAATTATTCCTTTCATTCATTATGAATCTACATTAACTAGCCTCATGTCCAAATCCATAACATGTGTAGTAGTAACCATTAAAAGGTTGAATCATTCTTCCACTATTATATGCATTCATCATTTGAATTTTGCATTCACTTGCTCTATGCCCAAATCTTTTACATGTAAAACATTTTCCAATAGAGGATGGTACATTTTGATTTATTTTTCTTTTACATTCTATTGCTCTATGTCCAAATTTATTGCAAAAATAACAAATACCATTGAAAGATGGGTACCTTTGAGGATTTGGTTGTTTGATAGGGGGTCTTCTAGCATTGCTTCTTTGATTCTGAAACTTTCCATAGTTCCTCTTGCCTTCAAATTTCTTTGGTTCAACAATCTTCTTTGCATTAGACGTCTGATGCTTTCTTTCCTGCAATTAGTTCATCAAGCATTGTAGAAATTGTTTTTGAATTTGTCCTCATGAACTCTTTCTTTTTCCAAATTTGATCTTATATTTACCACTTCTTGTTCAAGTCTTTTGCTTTCATCAGTCTTTCTTTTTACCATTGCATTTAGGCATTCCTTAATTCTTTTCCTTTATTCCACTTTTGCTTTCAATCCGATGATGTTCTTATTTGCTTGTTTCAATTGTTCATTGACCTCCTTATGTCTTTCCCTAATTTTTTTTAATTTTCTCTCTCAATTTTTTGATGCAGTCATTTGCTTCTTTAATATTTTATTTCAGATCTTTGTTTTCAACTTTAATCTAGTCTAAATCTTCAAGAGAAACTTTAAGTTCTCCATCTTTTCAAATATGCAATCTTCCTTTATGTATCCATTATTAAAAAATACTTTCGAGCCATGTGTTCAAATTCCAAGATCTTCCCAAAGTGATCAAGCTTCTTCCAAGGAACCAAGCTCTGATACCAATTTTTGAACACACGAAATTCTAAGAGGGGGGTGAATAAATATTCCATTGAACCATCCAATTGCCAGTCGTCCAATTTCTAACAAATATTTAATAATCATAAAAAATGTAAGCATAAATAACCCATAACATACACAATACATGAACACCAATATTTTTACATGGAAAACCTAAAAAGGGAAAAACCATGGTGAGGATTAACTCACAATATGTTAAAACTAGTTATAAGATATTACAAAAAGGCTCACTGTTAGGAGGACTCACTGTCCAAGTGAACTCACTATTCATAGAGAAAGAAAAGATACAAGAGATGTGTCTTCATAGCCAGAGTTTGAATTGAGAGAAATGCATCTGGATTATGTTGAATTTAGTTCCATTGAAGCTTATTACATATACTACAATCAACTCAAATTACCAAACCCTGCTCTACTATGTCTTCACATATCAGTCACTCAATATTTAGCCTATTCTCACAGTTCTACAATATTCACATCACTACTAGTATTCAAATCATTTTATATTCTTATATCCATTTTTCAAACACAAATCAACCTTGTATAAATTAGTCTTCACTACAAACATCAATTGAGTTGACCTAATTAGATGTAGCCTCAAATTATGAAAAATGTGCCTTGTCAACACCCAATTCAAATAAAAATTCCTTTGTGCTCAAAATATAAGAAATATAGGTTGACATGGACCTATAACAACTCATCTTCTCATTTGCATTAGAATTTTTAACCTTCTCCATATTCCGCATACCTTGAGTCAACCAAGCATAGAACCAAGACATAAAGAACTCCAACTGAATAACACCAAGAGATATACAGACCACAAAATGTCATGCAAACTAAAATATACAATGTACCAAGATTTGTAAACCCTCCCTCAAAACCACAACATATAACTTAAATTCACAGAGGAATGTGGACTAGTTAGGTATGGTCTAGTACATAGAAAACTATGTAAACCATATCTATCAAACTTCTATTTCTTGCAAATATCAAACCACTTAATCAACACAAATGAAACCCTAAATTAAGATTCCAAATATATATGTGAATAATATATTAGAACCATATAGGCATATCTGAAAATATGAACAAACACAGACCTAGATACCAGAGGGAAGTAAGTGCAGAAACTATCAATATGAACACTTAGCCAAAAGGCCTTTGCAAATTGCTTTTCTATAGACTCCATCATACTGATTTACATTCATCATGAGGTGTAGATGCTCTTGATTCTTTCAAAAATCTCCCAAAAATATCCCAAGAATAATAAGCAACAATGATGCTAGGAGGTATAATGGAGGAGTATGGTAGCAATGTATAATAGCAACAAATTGACTTTTATAGTAACAACAACAAACAATGAATATTGACAATGAACAATAACACTTATGGATGGACAATGTTTGTATCTAGAAATAAGTAAAAACAAACATTAAAGGAGCAAAAGAAAATGCTTGGTATGAATAAGACAAAAATAAAAAGATAGGGAGTAAGATAAAGCCTATAAAGACAAAAATTCACATAAGACAAAATTGCAAATAAGACAAATTTGTCATATTCATTACATAAGGAAAAGGTGTCATCTCTATTAAAAATAAATGAGAAATGATTAAATGAATTAAAAAAAGAAAGAAGTAACGATACATAATTATTTATTAAGTGCAATGATTATATTATGGTAGCACTACAACAAATCCCTGTGATTAGCTCCCTTTTTTGCTTCCACCCACTATTTTAATGTATTTTTCTCCAATTTCTTGAAAAATTTGGTGCTATTTATCTGCTTCCTATTCATCATGGAGAGGAATACTTTTCCATATCAATGATCATAGGGCTTCTACATTGAATAATGGAACCATATGTCAAAATGTCTTACGTCTTGTTATTTCCTTAATTATGCTAATTAAATAGTTGTTAGTAAAAGAAGTAGTTATGAAAGGTCATCTCTTTTTGTATAAGGCCTATAGCTTGTTTCTTCCTCTATAAATAGGAAACCAAGGCCTAGTTTTAAATCATCATCATCATATATAATTTCCATCGCCATCAGTAGACGTAGATAGGTTTCATATTCCACTCATCCACCTTCACATTTTGAAGACTTTTGTTATTTTTGATTGATTAAGTAGGGAAAAAGGGCCCTAACCCAAACAAATTACATCAAGAATAGAACAACTAATGGTGAGAAACAACAAAAAAATAGGAATCTCACCAAACTTCCCAATCCCCCAACAAAAAGCTTAATTAATCCCTTTTCTATCAAACATTTTAGTTCTATCATATAGATCAAAAAACCCAAAACTATCAATAGTAGCATCCTTCACTAACCGACTACAGTGCATATAGACATCCATCCTAAAGTTCCTACTAAGAATAAACATAACATTTAAAAGATTAAATTCCAGGCATCCACGAACATAACTAGTAGCAACAGTCCAATTAAATATAGATGAAGTAATCATCAAAAAATAAAAGAAACCAACACAACCAAGCTATGCATCCTCGATCAACTTCCAGACTTTGATAAGGTCTTCAATGGTACTGTTCACCACGACCTTCCACTCCATCTTACCAAATAGGTCCTCACCATCACCCACAACATTCTTCTTCTATTGTTTCTTGATTTTTCCCATCCCTAAGACAGTGGCCATAATAGCTTTCTTCATCACTGCGTCCACCACCATACACACATTTTTGACAGCTTCTTCTAGGGTTTGAATTTTATGGATGTTTCCTTTTGCTTGTACACCTTTCTCCAGAACTTTCAATCTATCCTTAATTATGACATTAATTAAATTTTCCAGGGCTTGGACTTTACTTTCCTTCACCTTCTCAAGGATCTTCTGCTCCAGAATTTGCATCCTCTCCTCCAAACTATTAAATCCCCCATTCACATCCTCAACATCTTTAATTTCCTCTTTGTTAGTATCCTCTACTCCATCTTGAATTGCTTCCTCCTCATCCTGATCCATCTCTTGTTGTGACTCCTCCCTATCCTCATCACCCTTACCATCCTCACTATTAGCCCCCAAATTCTCTTCTTTTGTCGAGTCTCCACCTAGACTATCGAGAGTTTATTTAGTAAAGGAATTAGTTTCCTTGTCTTCTTGTTTCTCAACACTTTCCAAAGGACTTTGGGATTTTTCCTTTGAACTTTGAGCATTTTCCTCTTATTCTTTCCTTTAGATGCTACCATAGCCAATCTTTTAGACCTTCTACCACCCTAGTGAAATCCTTCCATCTCATTATCGTCAAGAATAGTTATGGTGTCCACCTCTTCACCCAATTCACTCAATATAAACCTTCTACTTTAAGACTTTTGTTATTAATGTATACCAATTGAAGTAATATAATGGAGAACTTCTTATTATCAGAGATTCTCCATGAACGTGTTATCATTTTGTATTTTTCTTATGTTTTCCATACTTATTTCTTATATTTGAATGAATATCAATTATTGAGCCTCAATACTGTGCTTATGTAAATAAATATGTTGATACAATAAAGCATTTACTGAGGATATTTTCAATTACATGTTCAAAATTATGTTCAACATAAAAATGGAAACTATTTAAAAATAATAAAGTTAACAAAGTTGCTTATTTAAATAATTATAAGTTATGTGTATTAATATTTTATTAACTTTTGTGTCTTCATGAACATATGTTGATACGAAATGAATGGAAGAAGCATCCAAGTAATCCTAATTTTTCTACTAACAATTCATACCAAAGATTGAACAATTTAAGGCTATTTCAATAGGTAATTTGTACCGACACAAATAATATTATTCAAGAATTTCAAAGTTTAGGCCATAAGAATCATCCTTTTTTAAACATGGATTACAAACAATTATGAAAATTTAGAAGTCTTGGTCATTAACATTATTGCCTACTACAATTCCATCCAGTGTATCATTATTAATGTTCATATGTTCTTTCAAGTATTTAATATTATCATCATCCTCATATTGACCTGCATCATCTTCATCATAATTGAAATTTAACTGTAGACCATCTATATTGTTACTAGATGTATTTGGATAATCATTTTCTATACCATACATATTGTTGTCTTCCATAACATCATCTAACTCTAGATTGTTGTCTTATTGTGCCTAAACATAACCATCTTCAACATCATCATGGATGTCAATTTCTTCAATGTTCTCTAATCCCTCTCATTTTTTTGGCCATCATTGTTTTGCTCAGTATCCACTGATGCATCATCAAATACATGCCTTAATCTTAGATCATAATGTATGAAAAATATCTATTTCAGGTCCAAAATATCTTCATAGAAAAATACCTACACAAAAACAACATACATACATTAGATGTATGTTATAACAATTTTATTGATTAATAAACACATGTATATATTCACAATAAACTATGAATTAATAGATTACTGATCACTACTGCTTCTTGTTTGAGTTAAAGAAATACCTACTCACAATGAATTGGTAGAACATAAGGATCCTTATCCTCGAGTAGGAACCATGAGGAATCTATAGAAAACAATCCACTATGGGTATCATGTCTCTGTGTCCTCTCAAATGCTTCATACCATCTACACTTAAAAATACAACATTTAAAAGAGGAGTAATCCAACTTAATAATTTCTTGTATTTTCCCAACATATTGTAGATTCCATTCAATTATATTCTTATCTTTTGAGCTTGATCAACTAGATTGCTTGAATTCAACCATGATGCCACGATCTAAGGATTGTCTCTTTACATCTACACTTTCTACATGATAATGCCGACCATATGCCCACATTGTTGGATATTTCCTCGCCTGTGAAAGACCATTTATTTCAGTGAAAAAAATATAATGACGAATATTAAAATAGTTAATAGTGTCAAAATTGTAAGGAAACAACATTTTGTAAAATTCCAACTGTACCTTTCTTTCACATCCTCTAGACATGTTAATTTCATCTTATGTTATGTTTGAATCTATCCTCGCATCTTCTATTTGATTTTGAATTTGTTTAGTAACCCATTCTAGTGTGCAATATTTGCCCCATTCCCAAAGAAAATTAGTGGCAAGTGGAGTATTCCTTGGGTTCAATCTCTTAAAATGTCTCCTTCCTTCTAACACTTCTTCTCTCTTTTTATCATACAGATCAATCCATTTGTTCATAAAGTCCATGTGGTACAGAATGAACTTGTCAAGTATAGCACTTTCTCTACACCTATTACATGTCAACATGTTTATTTCAAACTCCAAATTTCATGCTATTAATTTGAAAATAAATTATAGAGTAAATTAATGATTGCAAGAAAAACAACCACACTAATCACAAATTTAATTACTAATTTCTACTTGAACACCATTAGATTGTGGTTTTTCTCCATCAATAATATCTAATGCTCGTTCTTCATCCTAGAAGTGTGGCCCATCTTCAAAATCCTTACCAAGAAATTCACATAGGAAGAAAAATGCTTCATTCAATACATACCCTTTAGCCATGCAACCCTCTAGATGTGCCTTTTGTTAGACATATCTTTTTAGAGTTTTCATATACCTCTCAAAGAAAAACATCCACCTCATTGATATGACACCTGCCAATTCAACATCATCAACTAGGTGTATAAGTAAATGGACTTGTAGGTCCATGAAACTTGTAGGGAGACCCTTCTCAAATACACATACAATTTCTACAATTTCCTTCTTCCATTTTGGCACTTCACATTCATGGATCTCCTTGGAGGTCACCCACCTAATATAAGAATAGTAAATTAGTATGAACCTTTAGTCAAAAATTAAAATACAATATAATATCTCTATGTCTCTCACACATGAACATTTCATATAACCACATACCTTGTAAATGTTGACAATCGACTTATGACATTCCTTAAGTCAGCTATAAGACAAGAATCCCCCCTAATTGCCAATGGCATGATATGCTATCAAACACATTTATGAAAAGGTTATTAGTATTTTTTTCTCACACAACAAAATATCAAAATATATTTAGTACTTAATCAGTAAATGTTAAATGATGATATATAATACCTTCATAAAATTATGAAAATCATGTGTTTTAAATCCTGTAATATGTCCATCAACTGTAAAAAATTTATCCAATGATGACCCATAGCCAGTAGGTGTCCTTATAGAATGTATGACATTTTTTAGTTGGTCTAGCTCTCTTTTTTTCAAAATCCATGCAGCTTCTGCATATGTTTCATTTTCCCTATTTGGCCACAAATGTTTTCTATCAATTTTGGTACGCGAATGAGCAATATCTCTCCTTGAAGACAAGGCATCCTTCTCTTTGCCTGATATATGTCAAAATATAGAATTTAGGAAATTTTTGAAGACATGCATAGAATCTAATAGGTGAGATATTAATAGATCCTTCTAGTAAGCGAGCTCATTAAATATAGATTTCATTTTCATTCCTTCAGGTATATTAACTACAACTTGTTATGGTTCTTCAATTGAATCACCCCAATCAAAAAAATCCTCCCAATCTTTCAATTCAGCATCTTCATACTTCTTAAGCCAATCACCTAGACCCATAATCATGGAAGGGCCTATATTTTCAACTTTTCCATCAAATTGATTCTTCATGCGATTTCTAAACTTCTAATCTAGTGGTAGAAAAATCTTGTTGTTGCATAAATAAATTTATGTAGATCTTTAGAATACTGCCCTTGAAATTGCTTTGCACATCTTGTACATGCAAATATCCCCTTTGTTTGAATCCCTACAATTCAATAAGTAATGTTAATAACATCAAAAAAATAGTATAAAACTAAGTATGAAAGTTGGGATGAAAATAAATTATGAGTGTAAATATGTAAATATTTTATCTTAGTAGAACAAACACTAATTCCTAGGAAATCATGAATATTCCAACATACCACACCATACAACATGAAGGACCTATTTGATGGAGGATGTGATATGTCATACATTCTTATGCCTTTCCATAACAGTTGCATCTCATCAATAAAAGGCACAAGATAAACATCCATGTTTTTAACTTGATGTTTTCCTAGAACAATGAGAGTCAACATAAGGTGCTCTTTCTAACACTCATCCATGGGGGAATATTGTATACTATCATTCTGATTGGCCAAAAACTATAATTCGAGCTTACGAAATAGAATGGGCACACTCCATCAATTGCAAGATGAAACTTGATACTACAAGGTTCATATTTGAATTTTCTTGGCCATTTTTCCTCTATGTGTTTCATTGATTTGGAGTCAGTCAGAATTCACATGAATCCATCTTTACTCCTGTTCTTTGCATGTCAGTCCATCAATTATGCAAGTGACTTACAATGAAACATTCATTAAAGTCTAGGCATAATTGGCATGTGACATAAAACCCTCTTTGGAACTGTAGGACCTTGTACATCTATACAATATCTCTCCTCTCTGCATATAGGGCATTCTACCTTGTTTTGATATTCATCGATATATAAAATGAAATCATTTTTCCATGAATGAATTTTCTTATATTCAATCCCCAACTAAACCAACAACAGATGTGCCTCTCTACAAGTTGATGGCAATGCATTCTCTTTAGGGAATATTTTAGTTTTTAATGCCTTGTAAGATTTCCAAAGATTAAATAAATTGAATGTTTGACTTATGATGAACATGTTTGATATGCCAATCTATACTAGTACTGTTTATATACAATATATAGTTTAAAAATCCCTTAAAGAAATATAAACGAAGTTGATGAATGTTTATGAATTATGTACACCAATTGACAATGCAAAGTAAGAAATAGATTTCAACTCACTTCAGTAGGGAAATGAATCCTTTTTCTAACCAACCAAATGGTGACTTGATTTATAATAATATTAATGTGCATGCTAGTTTTGAGGTTCTACTTGCATCTGATTTGAACACGGATGTCTTCACTGCTTGCTTGATGGAGTCTTTCTAGTTGTTATCATCAACAATTACATTGGTGGTAATTACCCCTACTATCATCATTACTATCAACCATATGATCATTATTTTCATCATTGTTTCCATCCCTAAAGAAACCTCTAAGCATTTCATTCAATCCTTCTTCATGCACTGCATTTTCACTATCATGATCATCATTAAGGCTAGGTGGGATGCCATTAGTGTATGCGGATCTCATCAGCTCTTCAAATTTCTCATTTGGTAGTATTCTCTTCAATGTTGCTCTTTTCACCCTAGTATTGTTTAAAGGATGGTTTGGATCATCTTGTCCAAATCTTAATAACCTAGTTGGATCTTGGGTATTAGTATGTGTTTCATCAACATCTTCTACCTATCAACAAACACAAGCATTATTTAATGTTTGGAAAGAATTGGATAAATCATAAATGTATCAATTTCAAAGAAATATAATCAAATATGGCTTAAAAAATAAAAATATAAATTGTATGAACATATATACATCAATTGAATACTGGAACATTATTTTATAGACTACATTTTTTATACAATAATTTAGATAAAACACAATTTTAAAAACATAGTTTATAAAAATCAGTCCACACTCATTTATTATTCTTTGGTTTTCTGCCCTTAAGAACATCCTTAGGGAGATCTTGTTCTTCCCTTTTTCTTTGACATAGGAGTGGGCTTTAAGAAGGGGTAATCAATCAATAACTCATCCCCAATGGTAAGGTCCATAATAGCCTCAACCATTATCAATCTATCAACCTCTCTTTACATATCTCCATCTTTATCATTTATAACCTCAACAAATTGACAATTCGGTCTTACAATAGGGTCCCTTCCCTTACTACTATTTATAAATCCTAAAATATTTTTGTGTGTGTATGCACATCCATCTATATACATAAAATGACCTCTATTCATTTCTTTTCCACTTTCCAATTGGAGATGATGTGTATACATATTCAAATTTAGACCATATGCTGAAATGATAGGCTTATATTCTACTAGCCTTCTCCATTCACCACTGTAATATGATGGACCATAATATGCAATTAATCTCCTAATGGTTTGTTCTGAATTGTTTTTATGTTTAGATGATGCAGGAGCATCCAACAGTGTAGGGAAATCTTGCATCACCCAAAAAAAAAATGTTTTCTTTATTTTATTTTAGTCCCATGATGACACTTAAGGGGTATAAGACTGTTAGGCATCAAAAATAGTGAAAATCAAGCACTTACTATTTTTAGTAAGTCAGCCTAAACGGGCTCGTATGGACATGAAAATTCACCCCAAGGAGCAGATCTGAAAAACATTTCCAGTCGCGAAAGAATCACCTCAATACACTACACGATTTGGGAGAAATTAAAGTTTCCATCTTGAGAAATTTCTCCAATGCAGCTTCAAATTTAGATATAAAACTTTAGAGGCCCTGAAACAGCTCAAAAAGTGGTCGAACCAACCTATAATCAATTTGTGTGTTGTAGAGCTTGTCGAGAGCTTTCCAATGATATGCAATAATAGAAAATCGAACACCTAGATCAAAAGTTATGGCCCCGCGAAGTTGACCCTCTAAAAAGTGAATTTCATTAAAACTTCTTCATAGGCCAAAAATAAAATGGTGGGACATTTGGCATCAAAACAAAGGGGAAATTTGAACTTTCTAGAACATTCTAGGGTGGTTATTGGGGAAAATAAAAAAGGTTTAAGAGGGGGGTATAGAAGGTGGCCTTGATAGTGCAAATTGTGGCTTTGAATAGTAAAATTTTCTTTTCAAAGTTGAATTTTGTTGTAATGAATCAAGCCGATGAGTCTGTAGCATGTAAGCTTTAAATCTATAATTTCATTTTCTGAAAAATAATTGAAAGTGAGTCATTCTTTTGTCTCGCATCTTTTGTGTTGGTATATGTTGTTGTGATTTGTGTGGGTTTTGGGTGGTGTGGCCATCATCATTAGATCCCACATGTACATTTTGGATAGTAAAGAGGCCTCAATTCGCTCCATGAGTATTGGAGGGTCGTATCATGTAGTTGTATCCCCAAAATTGAAACACCTTGTACACTCTAGGTAGTTGTTGATCACTAGGCCAAGTGCAATATAGTCGACGATCAAATGTCTCTTTGTAAATTGATCTCAAACTCACGGGAAAGTCATCATCTCCATTACATTCATTATGTAGTCCACCTTCCCCTTGTCTTTAAGCAAATTATGCATCTTTAAACTAGTTCTTGTTTTGCTACTTGTTTTCATCAATTCCTCATCTTCTGAGCTGGTTTATTGGTACGCATTTTTGTTAGATGTATCATCTGATAAATTATCATTTCCCTCTAGGTTGGAAGTCGGTGATCTGGGAAACTTTAAATCAAGAACTTTATCCTACAAGTATCCATTAAGAAAAAATAGTTATTTAAATAATATAAAATAATGTTTAAACAAAGTATACATGTTATTTATATCAAATTGGAAAATTCCTTACCACAATTCCTATTGGGTTTGAATCGATTGTAGGAGGCATACTACCAACTGGAAGCTCATCATATATGTAATGTCTTTATACAATTTCTCATTTGAATTGTTTCTTTCCACAACATACAAAACATCCACAAACAGCAATTTTCTCAAAGTACTCATCCCATGTACTATAGTCCTGATCAACCTCTTGTTCAATGCAATCATTTGTTGTGTTTGCAGGATCCATTGTCATATCCTCTTCCACCCATTGTCCTCTACATGATTTAACAGTTTTAGGTTCACATCCACATAAATATCTTGTTCTTTTGCTAGTTGAATGCTCGGGCTCTGCATTTTCTCCAACCTCCATCTAAAATAATCAACAACATGCATTAATCTATGTCAAGATTGATAATACATTATAAATTTCAATAATACTGTGAAAAAATATGGACATATCACAAAATGCTATTAGATCATTTTTTTCTAAGTTAAGTCAAAATTTGAATACCTAATGTCCCACTTCATCTATTGTGTCCTCATTTGATATGACACGATCTATTTCCATGGCCTTGTCTCACCCCTATAATTCACAACATAGTAAATAATGTTTAGTACACCAATTATATCATTTCAACGAATATGCTATCCAACACAAAACCTCACTTTAGTCATATATTTGGCATATTGATATCATGTTTTGGCCATCCTAATTTTCAAAAGTTTCCCTTGATCATAGAATCACATTTAATCACCATTCCTGTGCATTTTCAACCAATAAGTTTGACCTCAGAGGCCTCATGGACAAAAAAATGACTTTCTCCTTTATGTTGTAGCATTTGTGAATTCATAAACACCTTCCTCCTTTGGTTGAGGTTTCTTTTTCTTCTTACCTCTATTGTATCTGTAGATTTTGTTGTCATATCTATTTCCACCCACTTTCCTCTCTATGATTTAGTAGTTCTACGTCATCCACATCCTCTCTCCATGTCCTCCTCTAGATCCTGTAGTACCCAACAATGACAATAGTCACATAATAGTTGTGCACCAAGAGAATATTGTTAAAATTATCTTGTTAATATGCTTGCTTTTCATTAACACACACTACAAAAAACAAAATAGGACATTGCAACATTTTGCTCTTCACAAAAAGTTTACATGCAAAATCTTGGCAACTAGAGCTCAAATCTTATTATTACAAGATGACTACAAATTCACATCAAAAATATATTTATTTACAAGCTGACTACAAATAAAACCTATTGCTAATAATTTTAGTTGAACATCCCTTCCATGATCCCTTGTTATCCTAGATGAAAGAAAGCCTATTACTAATAATTTTAGTTGGTTCTCTACCTTACACTTCTTCCACAAATTCATTAAAACCATATATATTTTCCCTTTGAAAAATAGAGATTGGATTCCTTATTCTTGACTGAAACCTACTTTACATTGGATAGTGTGAGAATAGTTATCTTAGATAAGATGTAAAACTTTAATTCTTTATTTTTTATTTTTCATGATTGGTGTTTATCCTCCATAAAGGCTGCGATGAAAGTAGTTGGCTTGGTTATGTAGAAATCCCCTCATCAAATAAAAGCCAACAAATAAATTTACTACAAATTTATTACATTTAGGGCTGAAAGTCGGCGTTAAAGTCAGTGTTAACTACAAAAAACAAAGTGTTGACTAATGAATAAAAAACATAAAATTAAAAATTACCGCTTGCGTTAAAACATACCACATAAAGAAGAATATTAAAAATTCTTGCTTGCATTTTAGTTTTCATTTTTCTTGTGTGTTTGCATTATTTGGTCACCTAGTTTTATTTTGTCACCAAATACAGAGCATAGGATAGACGGTGTTTATAGTGTTTGGTCGCCCATTTTAAATTTTTTGCGAGATACAAAGTAGAGGATAGATGGATAGAAATCAAACCCCTGATTTCACTTTAAATGTGAAAACCAAGTATGTTTTTCCTTTTGGTTCAATTTGAATCCATATAAAGATATTTAGATAGAATTTTTACTAATAGATTTGTACAAAAGGGATGCCACCTAGTAGATAATGGTTGGGCTTCAGTTGATTTGGGTTATTTGGTGGTCTTATTTTTGCATTATTCATTCCATCACAAGGTTTGAACTCTTAGGAGATATCTCATAGGCATTTAAATCTAGAAAGAGACTCATTCAAGGTAAAGCTTGCTCATTAATCACCTATTTCTTTTAAATCACCCATTTCTTTTAATTTCTTTGATTGGTGGATTGCTTTCATACCACAAAACAAAACTTTCATACTTGGTAGTGTGTACTTCATTTTCCTCCACAGATTAGATGAAAATAATTTTCCCTAGGTCACCTCAAAATACCAAGTAATAGAGGGAACAACGCAAAGGGAGCAGACTCTGGCCACAATGAGGTAATTCATTGTCAATTTATAGATTTGTAAATGTTTCCATTGTTTCTTTGATTTTTAGTTTTTAGTTTTTTATTTCTAAATTTAAAAGAAGAAATTTATTATATATATATATATAGGGACATGAGACTGACAAAGATAAAGAGGCATTGGCTTCCATATTGGAGGTAGAGACAGTGAACAAATTGGATGGTGTAAACTTGACAATGCTTGCCAGATACATATAAAAATGATCTAGTAAAGCCCCTAAAACATTGCAACCAAATCAACCATGTCAAAGGGAATCAATTGATTCCCCAACTAGTCCTCGATCGAGCAAAAGATCCAGGAGGAAATCAATAACAATAAAATATAAGAATGTGGAATAGGGAGCAGATACTTCCAATGTCCTAGCCACTCCTGAGACATAGACTTCTTCCACCATGCCATGTTTTGCATCTTGCATTGGTAGCTACGATACCAAGATAGAATACAATGTGGTTTCAGGGGAAGTTCGAATGAAAGATGCTAGAAAAAAAAATTGTGTATAGGTTGAAGGAATCATGCCTTCAACGGTTTAAAGACCATCTACATTTTCCATTCTCAAAGATATGCATGCACTTGAAAAAAGCAGTTATCCATGACATGGAGATTGAATTTGGCATAGGTTGACCCGTAAAGAAGATAAAGTTGTGAATGTCTCAAAACTGCAAGAGATTTTGGTGCAACCAAACAAAGAAGATAAAAAAACTCCCTCCAAAGCTAAGGCTCAAAAAAAGACCAATTGATGTAAGTGTGAAAGTATGGAAATAGATTGTAAAAGCATACGAGAAGTTTGATGCACAGAGGAAGTCTGGTGAGGAGAGTACATAGGTATTTGAATTTTCTCATAAGATTAATCAAATTTATTAAACGATTTTTAAATTTTATTTGTACATAGTTAAATTGAATTAGTATATGTTTTAGGACAAGGCCTCCAAGGCTAGGCTTGACAAACTTCATGCCACACATCACAGTGGCTAGAAAGGTTTATAGGCCTTGATTTGTGCATTTGTAAGTATATTTAATATGTTAAATGATATTTTTTTTTCCTAGGAAAAAGTAAATGATTGCATATTAATTAGTTTAACTAGTCCATGTGCCATGTTTTGATAGGAGGATAAATATGGTTGGCATCCAACGCAATTTGAAAAGGAAATGTTATAAAGCAAAAACTAGACCAATTTTGTAATCTGGATGGAGAACAAGGTATTAATAGTTGACTTTCAATAACTTAGTTGGATATTGTTGTGCTAATATGTCAATTTTCATTTCTTTTGTTGAGTTGTTTATTGATGCATAGGATGAGTTCTAAAGTGCTTCTCTGTTGGCCCTAGATCCCACTCAATTGTCTCATTATTTCTTGTTGAGGAAAAAAATATTGTTTGCCTTAAAGGGCAGTGGGTGACATTCATGCCTTATTTTCATTGCATCTTTTAATTAATGACCATGGTCTTTTAATATATCTTAAGTGTTCTCATTTAAGTTATGAGTTTTATCATCCAAGTAACTTAGTCCCATGTTGATTTGATTTATCTTCTTTTCTCTCAAACATGGTATCTCAAGGACTGCTTCCTTGAATTCATGTTGCCATTCTACCAAGTGACATGCATTTTTTCCATCCTTCCTCATGATGCTTCCATTCTTTTAATATGTAAGAATGTTTTGATGCATCTTGGAAGGAATCCTATAGATCTAACACATCCTTTTAGAACTCTTTTTGCACCAAGGTCAAGTCATCATGGATTTCTAATGCATATTCCATGAAATCACCTATGGCATACCTTGCAGCCTTGTAGTATTCCACTTGATGCTTCAAGTGCTTAATTTCCTTCTTATGCCTTCCATTTCTCATGTCATTTTAATGATGTTTGATTCAATCGCTTGTGTTGTGGCAACCCTAGTCGTAGCCCTAGCCATTAGATCCACATCATCTACATCCATTACCATTGCTTCTATGGCTTCATTAAATCTCAAGAGTATAGTATGACATGCAACTTCTTGATCAAAAACATGTCAGCTGCTTTCTTGGGAAAAGTATTGGGTGCATTTGCAGTGCCATAGGTCATCCTATATGTTAAAAACTCATACATGGAGTAATATTTTAGGTTCTCCAAGATTTTGATCATGTCTTCAAACAACCTAGGGAACCTTTTCTCAAATAATAGCTCATGCAAGGGAGCAAAGAATCAGTCACATATGTGCTCATATTTGGATGCATATTTGTGCTCTCATCGGTCCTAGCAATAAACATGGATAAAATGACATGGGATGCTCAATGTCCAGTTCACCCCCAAAGAATTTATTAGCTGCACAAATAATATAACACAAGAGGTTGTATAGAATTTTGGATTTGTGCCCACTAGAGGAGACTCAACTCTCATTATTTCATTTCACAAAGTGAGTGAAAAAGAAACAACCTAGTTTAAAATTGGCCCTTCTCTAGCAACATATGTAGCAATGAGACTTAGGATTCTTGAAAATGAGAAGCATCCTTCTCCCCATACAACCTACTAACTAGGGCCACTATGTTTTTTACTAAACCCTTGAGGTTGATGGAAGGGTACCATTTAGTGTTCCTAGAAGTTAATTGTCTAACTCCTCTTGAGGTTTAGGTTACATTTTAGGGTTGAAAACTAGACACTTTTGTTGTAACATCCACTTCTAGGACCCATGGGTGATGTGGCACAGGGCCTTGAACCACCACATAGGTCTTATAGAGAGAATGTTTGGTGTAAAAGCCAAACCTAAGTTCTATAGAGAAGGGGTGGTGCTAGAATCCAATCACCAAAAAACCATAAAATAGTCCTCTCATGCATGAACATGTGTGCCCAAATGCTATATCAACCCCACACCTGTGAAAGATGAAGGGTCACTCCACATAGAAAAGTAATAAAGTATCTCGTGTGGGTCAAGTAGACCAAATAGTCCATGCATGAACCAATAAACAACCTCCATGATGTCCTAGAAAAAATATCCATTTCTAAAATATAGGAGAAGAAGATATATAGACTAGTTAACTCTCAAAGGATCTTTGAGGCAAACATAATCATATATAGCACAAAATGCAGAGGGTTGGCACTTAAGGTTATGCAACAGAATTTACAGTTGATAGTTAAATTGTATAACAAATTTTTTTATGATCTTTACTAATGTTTATTAGTATTGTTGCATGTTTTACATCAATGGAATGACATATTAGCTGTAACTTTTTTGAAATTTTATTATGGTATGTGCACTTTGATATGATGTAATATGATTATGGTTTCGTTTTATATGTTGTAATATTAGATATATAATAGAAAAATAAATTATTGCATGAAATAAATAATAAAAATTTATTTTAAATGTTTTTTTGTAGAACACAAGTCATCAAGAAGATCAAGATGATCCTCATGATATAGATCCAAAATATGTTGGTTTAGATACACATCACATGGTAGAGGATGATGATGATGCAAATACAAAAGACACCGAGGCCAATGACGATGATGACGATGACGACAACGATGATGATGATGATGATGATGAGGTAGTTGCTGGTAGTAGCCAATGACATTCATGATCGTATAGACTGCATCATGGATCATTGTTGATATATCATTATGACACCTCTTTTCATGGTTACTATCATATGTATCATTTTCATGGCCTCCACTACCATATTATTGATTTATATCATTTTGACATGTATCATTTTGACTTATATCATTTGGAAATGTATCATCTTGACTTGTATCATTTTGAGTTACATAATTTATCATTTTTACTTATATCATTTGTACATGTATCATTTTGACTTATGTCGACTGTTGGACATGTATCATTTTGACATGTTATTGATCTATTGACATATTTGACTTTCACTTGTTTTAGTTACATATGATGATGATCTTATCAGTATTGACTTGTTAATTTATATATATTGAAAGTGGTTGATGATTTTTGGATGGATATTTATTACATATGATGATTTTAATTTATTGCTTAGGATGGATATTGTCAAATTCATTAAATTATAGATATTTGACTCACTTGTTTTAATTATAGATGATGATCATGTTATAATAATTATCTTGTTATTTTATATATATTGGATATTGTTGTAGATTTTATTTCGATGGAGATTTAATAAGTATAATGATGTTAATTTGTATGGATGCCCATTTCCCTAGAAATTATTTATAAATGTTATCCTATAAAATATTTCAAATGCTTTAGGGGTCTTCAAGTGGATGGAGCACAGATCAGTGAGTTAGAGAGTATTCTATCAAATAGGTCTATGAGCTTGTCTCACAAAGAGGATAGAATAAGATGGAGTTGTTAAAAAACTAAGGAATATCAGGTTAAGCTAGGCTATAAGGTGAAAGTTGGGGCAATTAGAAAGCAAGATTGGACCACTCACCTTTTTTGGAACAAATCTTTCCTCCCTAAGGTTGAAGTTTTCACATGGTTGGCTTTGCAAAGGAAGATCCTTATAGAGGATAGGTTGAAATTGGTAGGGGTTCAAGGTCCTCGTAGATGCCATCTTTGTAAAGACAACGGAGAATCGACTGATCATCTCCTCCTTTCTTGCTCCTATATAATTTTTTGTTGGAAATTATTTATGAGTAAATTGATCTAGAAATCCCCTTTGCTAGTAGATTTAAGGAGTCATTTCAAATGCAATATGACTCACTCTATAATCATATGAGTTATTTAAGAGGCATGATATGTTTAACTAATTAAATTGAAATAAAACAATTAAATTAATAAATGGAAGAAAAACAAGGAGCATTTTTAGAAACAAAAAAGGAAGCAACAATGGAAGCCAAACTAGAAGCAAACAATAAGCAATCTTGGAACCAAAACTTGGTGTTATCTAGGAAGAAAAAATAGAAGCACTTCAGGTAGCAAACAAAGAAGTAATAATGGAAGCAATTTTAGAAGCAACAAAAGATGCAATAATAGAAGCCATATTAAAAGCAACAAAAGATGCAAAAATGTAAGCAAAGCTAGATGCAACAAGCAATGTTATATCAGAAGCAAAATTGGAAGCAAAACTGGAGGCAAAATTGGAAGCAAAAATGGAAGCAAAATTGGAAGCAAAACTAGAAGCAAACCTAGAAGCAAAACTGGAATAAAAACTGGAAGCAACAAAGGATGTCATAATGGAAGAAAAATTGGAAGCAACAAAGGATGTCATAATGGAAGCAAAACTTGGTGTCAATTGGGTGATCCCACAATAGTGGTTTACAACTTTTGGCCAAACTGGACACATATATTTTTTTCTAACTAAATCTTCACTTTCGGGCACCTATAGCGGCTAAACCACAAGGAATTTGAAGATGATGCAAACTAGAGTTTCATGAATTTTTTTTGTAGATTCTAAATATATTTTTTTCAAATTTTTTGGAATCAGATTGCACTTCTTTTTCCATCTCCCTCAAAAACTATCTTTTTTTCCAAAAATAATATTTTTAAAAAGTGACGCTCACCGTATAACGCATAACTTTTTTTCCATGAAGGATAAAATTTTAATTCTTTCAAATTTAGATTTTTAACTCTAATATCTAGTGCTTCCACTTGGTTAGATAGTGTTTTATTGAATATTTTTCCCTTAATCAAGTTTCAAAGTCAAACAAATTACAATTCAAACATAGGTGGACCGTGATAACACAACTTTTTTGTATGTATCAAAATTCAATTTTTTGTTGGATCAAGGACTCCAATATCTGGTGCACTCATATTTTTCAAAAAAAATTTATAAACTTCTATTTTTCCACATGTGCAGAACAAAGAGCTTCATTTTTGTTGAAAAACCTACATTCACAAGAAATAAAAAATAAATATAATAATAAAATAAAATTTATTTAAAATTATACTTTTTGAATAAAATTAGATTTATTTAAAATTATACTTTTTGGAAAGCTTATAATAAGGACTAAATACTTACAAAAAACAAATTTTTAATGAATTCATTTGATCCCCTAAAAGGTAAATCAAAAGTAGTTTTTTATCAACATTTTGATGGGTGTAAAGGAGACTCTGTTATAGGTATGGTTTAAAACTAGCGTGGTTCTATCCAAGGGGGTTTGATCTAAGGTAGTTTGATCAAACCCTCTTTAATTGGAATACTTTAAATGAAACTTTTTAAGGCCTAAATCATTATATTTTCTAAAAATGTGATTTCAACAAAAATCAGAATCTCCCATAAATTGTAAACTAGCTTTGTGGGATCACCCAATTAAGAAGCCAAAAAAAAAGCTATTTTTGATGCCATACCAGAAGCAAAACAAGAAGCATGACTGGGAGTAAAACTAGAAGCAAAAATGGGAGCAAACATAGAAGCAAAACTGGAAGCCAAATTGGGTGCTAATTTAGGTGCTATTTCTAACATTAAATTGGTCACGCTTCCCGATGTTATTCCCATTGCTATTCTAGGTGCTAAAGGAGGCACTATTGCTTGTGCTAATTTTTTGGCACAAAATACGATGTTAAATCTGACACAAAATTTGGTGCAAAAAATGGCATTAAAGAGAACATGTAGTTTGGTGTCGATTTTTGTGCTGATAGAAGTGTCTAATTCATTAACTCAAATGTGCAAAGTTTTGGTGCTATTTTAGGTGCTAATTGTCTGTTTTGTTGTAGTGTAGGGATCATTATTAATAAATAGAGTTAATGATAAAAGAGGCAACACTTCATTCTAGGACAATAGTTATAATTATTATAGGTTGCAATTAGTTTAAAAAATAATTGAGTTTATTTTAAGGTAGTAACTATTAAATGAACAAGACAACTTGGGGGGTGAATTAGTTGTACCAAATTAAAACATCAAAACCCTCAATAGTAATCAAATTCACATGCATTCAATAAACCGTTAATCTTTTGTAATGTTTTAAACACATGAAAAGCAAATAACAAAAATTTAAACAACCAACACCATACACAAGAGAATACTAGATTTATGTGGAAACCCAATGAGGGAAAAACCATAGTGAGGATTAGCTCACAATATAAGTTATTGCAAAATCGGTACAAAGGCTCACTACCAAAACAGGATGCACTATCCACAAAGGCTCATAGCCAGGGCTCACTGCCACCAAAAGAAAATAAGATAGAAGATAAATGTTATACAAAGAAAAAAATCTCAATGCAATAAAGAATCCACCACAATAGATCCAACACCTGCATAGTATTTTTTGAATGATTGCAAACACCTTCAACTCACTACATTCAGAATTCCAACACTTTGAAGTTCGCACTGCTTTGCTCAAATGCACACTCTACCCTTTGGTAATTCAAATCACTTGCATCACATATCTTTATCCTTTCTATCTTATCAAACTTCAACATATCAAATCATACTTATATTGTCCTCGACCTTGAAAACCTTCTCCAGGTTGGCTATACATGCTTCACACTTTGCAATTTAAAATTAGGTCAACACTAGACATTCCTATGGTGGATAGGAACAAAAAGCAAACCCAAAAAGACTTAATTGGGACCCAAATCAACTCTCACATGCCATGCTACACCTTCATTAATACTTGAACATCTTTGAATGTTGTGTAAACACCAAGTCAACTGTTACTTGTGAAAACACATTAAAATTTGAATTACATGCTTCCTTTGAATAATCTAAAACTTTCGGACAACAAACTTCACCTGAACATGATCCAAGAACATCTTGGAAATCAACAAACTCCTTCACAATAAATTACTCCTTCAGAATGTACACAACTAGTACACTCAAACTACATTGCCAAATACTGAAACTCTACAATCCAACTTCCTGAGAACCAAACCACAAATCTTCTTGACACAAGCAAGAAACCAACATCATCAACTCTCCTTCAAAACTGCAAATCCTGAAAAACAATTACAGAGAAATGTGGAGAAAATATATTTCTCCCATACACCTTTTTAAGTGACACAACAAAACTAGTTCACATACTGGCGAACATAGCTTCCTTTGACCATCAATCCAAAAGCCAAAATTTTGGATAAAGAAACTTTGAACATCTCTAACCAACATATCCAAATCACAAAATCAGATCTTTAGCATAAAAGAAATGTGGAGAAAAACCATAACACCTCTACAAGCCAAAACACCTCTACAACACCCTATTTCCTTATTTTATCAATTTTCTTAGTATCATCAACATCTGAACCATAAATAGAAGCTTATCAAAGCAACACCGGAGGGTAACATTAGCAATTTGATTGATGACAACATGATGCAACTAATCAAAGCAACAATATCTTCTCAACCACTTCTCTAATATCATTAATGACAAATTAGGCTTGTTGACATCAATGACAACACCTTCATACTTACAATAGTAATCAGTGTCCAAAAAGTAGTGATCAACTTTTTTGAGAAAGGGAAATGACCGTTTAAATGATATCTCTTTTTGAAGAGATGTGTCTTCTCATTTAAACATATAAATGTTGATTGCATTTTTGAAATGTGATGAGTAGTGTAGAATGTGATATCTAATACAAATAGATTTATAAATGAGGTGTGTAGTGGAATAAAATATATATTATATCCACACTTACAAATCTTATATGGAAAGGTAAGAAGGAATTATTTGTAAGAAGAAACAATGTAGATTTGAAAGAGAATGAAATGTGAAGATTATTCAAATATTGAAGCATTTATGAGTGAGAATAAAATACACATTTATGAAAGATATAAAAGATAGATCCATGTAGATATAGAAGAAGATTATGCTCAGATAAAGAAAACGATCTTGTAGAAATAAATGAATATTTTGGGAAGATATAAAAGGAGGAATATATGCATAGATAGAGGAAGAGTTTGGAAAGATATAAATGGAGAAGTCTATGCAAAAATAGAGGAAAAGATAGTGCATATAAAGAGGATAAACTTATGATAGATCTAGAGAGGAAAGAGAAGGCATACATTCTTAAGGAGATATTGATTTGTTTTGTAAAAGGTTGGTGCATTGAAAAGAGATTGGTGTCTCTTGCTATGTTGGTGCTCACAAATTGAATGGGGGGTTAGTGCCTCTAGTGGGTTGGTGCTCACAAAGTGTAAGAGGGTTTAGTGCCTCTAGTAGATTGGTGCCTACAAAATTTATAAAAAGAAGATTAATAAAAGTAAAATTTTTGTTTTTGTTTTCTCCCACAAGGATTTCCATGTAAATATCATGTGTTATTGTTTTCTTCTCATGTGCATGATTATTGATTTTGAGTAAATAATGTTATTATGATTGATAAAGTTTTAACTTGGTAAAAGTTGTGTTATACTGATTCGCCCCCCTCTTAGTATAACTGTGTGCTCGTCACTTAAAACATATAAGAACTTCCTTCCATCTATTAAAAAGATTATGGAGCTATCACAAAATTGCCTCTCTCTCATTCAATGGTACTAAATATGTTTCTTGCTATCCATCATCATAGTGTAGGTATTTTCTCTCCCAACATGTATAAACTTTCTATTATACTACTATGGTCTACCCAATAATAAATAATTTACATTCATTGGCATAATATCACAAAAAACTTCATTATTATATGTTCTTATCTTGAATTTCACCAAAAGAAATTCACTTACCAACACCTTATATTTTTCCTTTGACCATGATATTCTATATGGGATAAGATGATTTGACTTAAATTTTAGCTTATTAACTATCTCTTCAGATAATTATTTATATGCACTTCCACTATCTATTATAAACTCACACCACTTACCTTCAATCTTGCATGTAGTTTTGAACAAATTCTTCTTTTGTGTTGGTTCTTTCTTTACACCATTTACTTTCAACAAAAATATTTTCATGATCAATGACTCACCTTTTTTGGTTCATCTACTAGGCCTTGTGTCCCTTTTAACTCTTCATTAGCATATTCAACTCTTGCACTATCTTCAAGTTTCCTAATAATGTATCTTGGATTTTGGGAACATTCATATGCTCCATGGTCTTTTGCTCCACACCTAAAATAAGTTTTGAGCTAAAATATTTCCATTGCCTCTACCATATTTTCCTCTACCTCTTTGATAACCATTAGTTTTGTCATTACATCATAAATTATTGGATTCTTTTTAAATCTAGTATGAATTACTATCATTGTAGTGTTTATTGTTACTCCCTCTTTTTATACTTCTTTGGAATATTTCTCCTCTTCCCCTCTATTAGTTTTGATTGATTTAATATCTTTTGTTCAAATTCTCTTCCACTTTTAGTACAAATTGATAGGCTTCTTATATTGTCTTCAATCTCACCAAGCTTATCTCCTCCTAAATAGTCCCTCTCAATCCATGATGTATCTTGAAACCTTTTCCTTACTTGATTCATTATTTCCAATCATAATGATGATCTTATAAAATTCTTTAATATATTCCTTCATAGTCTTCTCCTTCTATCTCAAATTTTATAATATTTCCAACAATTCTAACGCATTATCAATGGGTATGAATTGATTCTTTAGTTTGGTCACCATCTTATCCTATTTTGTTACCTTTTCTCTCCCTCTTTTTTTCCAACTGTATTTATTTCCACAAATAGTAGCATTCCCTTTTAATATAATCTTATAAAATATATCCCTTTCAAGATTTACGATTTATTCATACTCAAAATATTCTTTTGAATCATTTATTTCTAATTCAATCACTTCTTTAAGATACAAAATTACTAGAATCACTTGTAGTATCAAATCTAGGTCTTCAAATAATTTTGGAGATAACTTTCAACATTTTTACCTAAAATATTTCTTCTTTCTCTTGGTCTTATATATCTTGTTTGATAGCCAATACATTATCTCTTATTTCAATCTATTTATTATCACTTTCATCATTTTTAGGGTTGTGACCCCTTCTTTTATATTCTTCTATAACATTTGATTGGATCTTAATTACTTTCATGATTTCAAATATCTTTTTCATCCTTCCAATAATTCTAACAATACCTTTTCCTCTTTGTGGAGGTATTTATCTTCATGTAAACTACATCTTTCCAACAACCACCCCTTGTAATTTCCTCTAAGTCAATATTCTATTTATAATCTTCTTGTAGACTACCTCAATTCAATGATATATTCACAAATAGGATCCTTTCTCATTACTCTTACAACTTTTAGGATTCCAAATCCTATGCTTTAATAACATCTAAGGTAGTCATGGCTAGATGATCGAATTAAGGAATATCCAACCATGCAACCAAATAAATAAATGCATAGTAGAACTTAATGAAATCATAAAAAAACATCATGACCTATATTGATTCATAATCATAAAATAAATTAAATCAAAATGGTCTTACACATGAGGCTTAGCCTTTAAATATATGGGCACGACTATGTGCAAATTATAAAATTTTCATATGAGATTACCACATTATTCAATTTACTAACAAAATTCCACAATATTTAACTCTTTAGAGTTGAAGCTAATTTATCCATTCCTATTTTCTTCCCTTTAAATGATCATTAGCGGTGTTTATATGTTGGAAGTTTATGTTCTCATTCATGTCAACAAATCTTTGTTGTTGCATTGATGTCAACCTATGGAGATGCTTTGATTGGTTGCATTATGTTGTGATTAGTAGTACCACTGATGTCAACCTCTAGAGTTTCTTTTATGAGCATATGTTTGTGGATGTTCAACCTCTTATGTGTTTGAGATGCTGAAAAGGTGTTGTAGATATTGAGATGGTGTTTGTGGTGCTTGGTTTCCAAGTTCTTTTGAGAAAATTTGAATAAAAGAGGAAATAGTGTCGTAAAGTGTGTTCAGTGCATGGTAGAATAGTGTTTAATATTTTTCTATGAATTTCTTCATGGTTGAAGATCTACTTGTGCAATTTGGATATGTTGATCATAGGTGTTCAAAGGTTTTATATCCAAATTTTCATGTTTTGGATCATTCGTTAAAAGAAGTTGTGTCCACCAATGTGTGAACTATGTTATAGTGTTGTCTGGAAGAAATGGTTTTGCTCCACATTTCTCTGTATTGTGGTTTCTAGTCTTGCGGATCTAGAAGTATTCTTATATTGATCATATCTATCTCTAGTCTAAGTTGTTTGAGTTTTGGTGCTCTGCAAGGTTGGATTCATCAATTATAGTATGTGGAAGGTTAACTAGTTGTACAAAATGAGTATGTTCTTTAGGTGTATGATGTTGTGAAGGATTTTTTGGATTTCAAGGTTTTGATGGAATATTCTAGATTGTGTTTAAGTGTTATGTGTGGTCCACTATTCATCTTTGAATTTGGTGAAGTGTGTACTTAAATTTTTAATAGTGTTAACATAGGTTCAACTGACCTTAGGTGTTTACATTGATTGTGGATATGCTTTAGTGTTTGTGGAAGTGTGGTGAGACATGTATATGTGGATTTAATTTTGTGTTAAGGTGTGATGTGGTTTTCCTTCATTCCTCTCCATTGTGGGAATGTTTTGGTGCTAACCTAATTAAATTTGCACGCTTGAGGTGCATAGCCGACCTTGTAAATTATTTTCAAGGTTGAAGACAATATGTGTGTGTGTGTGTGTTGAGTTGATGAAGGATTATGGTGTGAAGTGTGTTCGATACAAATTATAATGTGAAGTGCGAAAGTGTAAAGTGCGGTGTGAACTTTAATGCCTAAGACTACTAGAAGTAGTGAGAAGAAGGTGTCTACATTCGATAGAGAGAGTGCGAATGTACTGGAGGTGCAGTGGTGAAATTTTCTATTGCTTTGAGATGGATTTCTCATTGTTACAATCTTCTATCTTCTTCTTTTTAATCTGGCAGTGAGCCCTTCTTTCTTTTGGGTAGAGCCCTCCAACAATGAGCCTATTGTATTCAATGTTATAATTACTTTATATTGTGAGTTAATCCTCACCATGGTTTTTCCCTTCTTAGGTTTTCCATGTAAATTTGGTATTCTCATGTGTTTGGATGTGTTTGTATTACTGTTTCTCATGTTTATATTATGCTAATGCATGATAAGGGTTTAAGGGCTATTAAGGGTTTATGTATTAATGCAGATTTGAATGTTAATGAGGTTTTTGATGATTTAATGTAAAAATGATTCACCCCCCTCTCAGTTGTTTGTGCATTCAACATTATATAGTGAGCCTTAACCTAGGAATGATTTATGTTGACCAAAAGGTTGTGCAAGGCTTGAGGTAAAAATTAACACGTAGCCTTGAAATGTGTAATAGACCTTCTTTAGAATTTGAACAAGTTAAATCTTTTGACCAATAGTTATATTTGAGGAACCACTTCAAGCGAGTGTATAATAATCTATCTAGAAGCTCAAGTGTAAATCGAGGCCTTAAAAAATGGATTGTAGTGAATTTAAACAATCTAAAATGTTGCTCTACACTCAAACTTTGATATTGTCAGTAATGAGTTTGGACCTTGAATAGGTCTTTGTGGTAAGAACCATAATTTTGTGATCAAAGGATGATTATAAAATTATTAGTGTCAACCTACAAACATACAAATAAACATGATTTTTTATTTTTTTTGGTTGATGCAAGATTGCTATCACACCCAAGATACTCCTACATCAATATTCTTGCACATCTCCTTCAACCTCTACACATCATGTATCACATCTATCTTTAATGCACTATCCATTACATTATTTACCACCTCCATCCTTTTATTATGTGCATATGTTCACCTCTACTTTACAATACATTCACCTTATCACTCATGCACACATGTTTTCTTTTTAGAAATTCCAAACCATGCACTCTTAAATGGTGTGCTCTCTTAAAATTATATGTGGCATGAATATCTCATTTTATATTACCCTTGAGTATAAACATAAGAATATAGAATTACACCTCTATGTGTGCTTAAAAATAACACCATTCATATTGTGTGCCATATCTAACCACCTACGTGTTTTCTTGTGCATGCCTTCAAACTATTGCCTGAATTAGAAAAAAATTACCTAGTGTTACACCTTTATGCAATTCATTTTTTATTGTAAATACAATGCATCTCATTTATAATTTCCACTAATAGTAGATCCACATAAATTATATCACATACATACATCCCAAATGATGTTTGCTTATGTGGTCAACGATTTGTATACTTGCATAAACATAAAATTTATATTATGCACATTATATACAAATTTCTACTAGTGTTACAAGTTCCTTCAAATCCTAGCATGATATGGGCCAAAATCAACGACACAAGAGAAAAATATTTTTCCTGCTATATATTTAAAAATAAAATAAAATATCTAAGTACTTATATTGTATCAAAAAATTTGAATCTAGTGCACCTCATTTACAATTTCATTTTAAGAGTAGATCCACACAAAGTATGGCATGGACATAACATCTCAAATGACTATTGCATATAATATATGGATTCATTATGTATATTATTTTTGCATCAATGTTTTAGACCACACTCTATGATCCATCACTAGGATGATAGAGAGTGGCTAAAAGAGAAAAGCGATTATTTGCAAACCAAGACTGGATAAAAAGAGATAGGGGTGGGGGAAGGGTGAATGTTGTACATGATTAAATTTTAATCTTGTGCAAACTTCACCCTTCCTCGACCCCTATCTCTTTTTATCTAGTCTTCGTTTTCAATCAATCACTTTTCTCCTTCAGCTACTCTCTATCATCTTGATGATGGATTACAAAGTGTGATTTGAAACATTGATGCAAAATAATTATACAATGAAACCATAAATTATATGTAATAAATACTATGGATTGTGAAAATACGATATCCTTAATCCCAAATGATGTTTTCCTATGTGCTAAATAGTTTATACACTTGCATAAATTTGGTATTCATATCATGCACATCATAGAAAATTTTCTACCATTGTTGCAATTTCCCCCCAAACCCTCGCATGACACAGGGATGAGAAAATCAACAAAACAAAAGAAATATATTTTTCCTAGCATATATGCTAGAAAAACTTCACAATTTATAAGCACTCAGATTGTATCAACAAACTTGAATTTAGAAATCAACAAATAAAATAGGGCTCTATATGTTATATTTGTTTCTAATCACATATAAGTTCTTAAACATAAATCCAACAAATCCAATAAACCTAACATTCAATAGTACACATCTAAACACAAAGGTAGCTACCATAACCTTAATATACCACTAGATTCCCATACTCCCTTAGATCCACATCTCTAATGATCTAAAATTTCTTAAAAACATCACATACCTAAACAAACATAAGAACATCATATTGTTCTAATGAAAAATATAAATAATTAATAGATTACCAATTCAAAAATTAATAACCACAAATACATTCAAGTGTGCAAACAAGAAACTCATACCTTAAAAAATCCATCACAAAATTCTAATTTTCTTTGACAACATAACTAGATATTAACTATTTTAAACCTCATCTGTAGTATGATCCTACTAATCAAGTATTTAAGGATCGAACATTGAATTTCCAAAAGAAATAACTCGAAAGAACAATTTCACTTGAGGTACATATAGATTTAAAACCAATACTCTTTTTTCCATAGATATCAAACCCTATAGATCTAACAGAGACACACATACATGTAAAAATAATTATCAAACATAACAAACCTAACAATTGTTGAACAAAACATGGGTGCAAAAATATTGAAGCATCTTATTCTCTCCATAATGAGCAAATCACATACAACAACCTCCCTTGCTCAAAGGGGCAACTAAAGCCCTTCTTGTCTCTTAAATTAAAAAATTGTGGATCTACTTCTTAGCTCTTAGTTTTTATTTCAAAGAGTATCTATCATCTTAAAACCTCTCATATAAATAAATAAACTCTCTTATTTTAGAATAAGACTGATGTAGGAGCATCCATGGGCTCATGCAATCTTGCATCAACCAAAAAAATAAAAATTATTATTTTAATTTTGTTTGGTTTTCAATAAATGGTTGCCACAAATATTTGTAATTAATGTAATAATGTAATTTTAAATTAAATTACATTAACAATTCATGTTGAATGATTATGCCCGAAAAAAAGGTGTTGCAAAGGAAATGGAAGTGCAAAAATTCAAAATTTGGATTTTTGCAAGTTAAAGGTGATTTTTAAGATTTTGATTTAAAATAAAATCTCAACTTCCACAAATCCCTAAAAAATAGGGACTATCAAAGTGGGTTCCCATCTGATCAAATTGGCAACTTTGATGAGTGAGTTCAATTTTGGAAACTGCCGGTAAAGTGTGTGTGAGACTAGTTGCTTGCACAAGTGAGAAGTTTGATTTTTGATTTCTTTGAATTTCAATTTAGAAATTCTCTCCTTGGATTTTTGGGAAAGATTATTTTTGATTTTGAAATGGAAATGAAATTGAAATTGAATTTCATTTCATTTCGGCATATTTGAAAAGTTTGTAATAAAAGATAGTTCATTTACATTTTGAAGTTAATTTTTCAAAGGCAGGAAACTCAAAATTAAGATGGATCTTTTAATTAAGAGTGACAAAGTGTGCATGTGGGTTGGTTGTAGTGCTTGATAAGCACATAAATTCTATGGAATGTTGCAGATTTTTGTAATAAATTCTATGATTTTGTAAAGGGCATATGTGGTGCCCATAGTCTCAATGAGACTTTATTATTTTGTAATTGCAAAATTTTCATTTTAATGCAAGTTACATGTTGCAGTTTCTTTCATACTTGTGTTGAAATTCACAGTGAATTGAGAATTTTTGTTTGTGTTGAAATTAAATTAGCAGAGAGGGTTTTGTGTCACCCCCTTCTTGCTTCAAAGACCCTTCACATGCAAATTGCCACAAATTGACTTTAATTAATTACACAACAATCAAGTGCTAATGTGTTACTTTTGGTTCCAACATGACTTGTAATGGAATAACTTTATTTTTATCTTATTTGACTTGCACTTGTTCATTATTGTACATATTTCTTTATTTATTAAAATTAAGTAAAAAGTGAGTTTGTATTTTGAAGATTGTTAAAGGATGATGATGTAATGTTGATGTATTCTTTTTTATTAACTTGTAAATATAACTTTAGATATGCTTAATAGATTCCATAAATAACTTTTAACTGATCCATTTCCATTAGGGTTAGTCTTTAAATATTCCACCTTAACAACGATTTGGACAATTTACAATTTGGTTAGATCACAATTAGTGAAGAGATAGAGAATGAACCTCAATTTAAAATTTAAATTTAAATATTCAAGGTTCGAATTTGTGGGTACATAGATGGCATACATTGAATCTACATTCATAAGATAGAGATCATCAAGAAAATTATTTAGAAATTGAAATCAACTTTCAAAGATAAACAATGTCCATATCAAGATCAAATAATGTTACTTACCAACTTTCATATAAAACAAACCATCTTTCATTTTAATTAATATACCTTGACAAAACCTATTTCTATTGACTATTCTTAAACATCATTCCGTTTAATAATCAAAAGTTAATTTCAATTAATTAAAACAAGACAAACAGTTATTACTTTTGAATATGAATAAAGTATAAGATTACTATTGATTATGTAACCATTTAACTAAACAATATTTAAATAAAATAATAACTATCAACTTAAAACATCTATTTTTATAATAAATTTCCTTTCGTTATCTTCTAAAGATGATGTAACACAATTGAAGTTTCGATGAAACCACCCCCCTTCAACTACTCATTGCTGCAGCTTTTCTAGCAACCCCACAATTTTTTTTTGTCATTGTTTGGACTTATTTTATAATATTTATTAATCATATGAATATATAGTGGAAATTTCATACATACTTTTTGAGGGAATAAAACCTATATGGTTTTCAATTTTATGTGACAAATTTGGCTTGACATTTGGTCCCATTTTCTCCTGTACCCATGTGAAACTCTTTTGTTATGTAGCTTCCATCTTTATGCTTTTTAATAATGACAGCAGGGTTGGTGAGCAAGCAATGTCACAAGCATTTAAAAAATAAAATAAAAAATAAAGTAGTTAACAATGATGAGTGTAGTGGAAGGGAAGGATGTAGGTAATAGGACAGGTAGAAAGTTGTTTTTATTAAGTTATAGTTTAATTGGTAAGGATGATGATCTGTCATGTTATGACATAAATTTTGGACGGTATAATAAGTAGTAAGTTCGATTTTTCAATGGTTTTGATTAAATAATTATTTTTTTGGTAATAATTTAGTTAAAGAAGACTTTTTGTCTAGTTATGTACTTACGAGTTTTTGTATAGGTGTATGCTTATTTAGCATGTTGTCATCAATCACTTAAAGGTAGTGACGTTGATATGCGAATCTAGTTGTATCTATTAGAATTAGGGTCAAGTGTCTCTTATTATCTTTTGATCAAGTTTTTTGGTTGGTTTTTGTTTTGTTTTGATTTTGGAATGATTTGCCACTTCTATTTCGTGTTAATTATTTGTATGCTTTCATCTTTGTCATGATCCACGACTTCTTATTTTTGCTATACCCCAACTTGATGATTCTACGACTTTTTTATCTACATTTTATAAGACTATGGTCTTATGGAAGATGCTAACTAAAATTGTTTTAACTACTTTTGTCACTTTTTCACGACTGGTGACATTGGGACACGCCCTACGATACCACATGAACATAGGGGAGACTGGACCTCGTGACCTCTTGTTAGGATTAACCAATTGAGGTAGACCCTCCACCCCAATTGTTCAACTACTATTGTTTCTTAAAGATATTTTTGAATGACATGTTCAAAGTTAGATACCTTGTAGAGGTAAATAAAAAATTACAAGTTTCAAAAGTACAAATGGGAACACATGTTTTCAAACAAGAGCACATGTTTTGAGATTGGATCTCAATTCTTAAAGTGGGTCTTGCTATTACAATTCCATCCCAAAATATATAGCATCAAATTTTGTTATATCTACAATCATCTATACATTTTTCAGGTCTCTATTCCAATATACAATCAACATTCACAATAACAAGTCAATTAAACTAAGGAGGAAGATATGCACTCTCTCAAACTTACTTCTTTACCAATTATGCTTTGCATTTACTTAACTTGTAGTAGACCTAGTTAGTTTTCCTCAATGCGATCAATCAACTTAATTGATTTATTTTTCATTAGCACTAGATATAACTTAATTAAAAAGGAAATATACCCCCTTCCACTCATTATGGTTCCTTTATATCTTTTCATTTTGGTAAACTAGACCAATTCTATACTCCCTAGGTTTTGACTTGAGGGTTTGTCATACTTTATTTTATTTTAGATTTGATATTGTTAATTGCTTTTACTTTTCATTTTAGATTTAAAATTAGTTTATCTTCTCATGTATTTCATTTCCCTTTCACATAGGGTTTGGATTTGATTTCTTACTTCTTTTACCTACTGTTTGGTGATTGATCTATCTTTCATTATGAATCCTTAGGAGCCTCAACTTTTGGATTACCTTCATGCATATATCACAACTAATAAGGTATTATCACACTTCATTAATTCTTATAATTTGATCCTTGATGATATTCAATCCTTTTTGCACATAGGTGATAGTACCTATTCCATGACTTACTTGTATTCTTATCTAGTTTATCCTCTTTCATAAACCTTGCTAATGTTTTCCTTTCCATCATATAGGGCATTAATTCATTTGTCTACATGATTCATGATGACTTACTTGTTTGACAAATGATAATGAGGATGTTGCTCTATCCTCTTATAATACATCTAGAGATTCTCTTTCATGTGATATATTTTTGTACCTAGTGATGACATACTTCCGATTGTCCCCCTCCTACATCTATGTATTCTCCTATATGTGTACCTATTGATTTTCCACTTTTTTGAGGAGCTTAGTGATATCTCTTTAATGATCATACATACATATGATGTTGAGGTGCCTCATGTTACTTATCTTATGACTACTGATACATTTATGTTGGTTATCATTCTTTAATTATTACTGATAATTTTGTGCCTAGACATGATGTATCTCCTTCATGTTCACTTAGCCATGATATGACTTATTCTAGTGTTGGGTTTTTTATCACTTTTATTATTATTAATGATAGTGACATGCATTCTCATGATATATCATTCCTAGGGTCACCTATATCTATGATGATTATCTTACTATTGAGTTTGATGATGATAGTATCTCTTCTATAACTAGTGATAGTGATGAACCTTTGAATTAGTGTTCGTATTCTTTATGTCTACATTTCTATGATATTTTTTCACTTGATAGTTCTCAAACAAAGCATAATGATTCCTTTAGTGACCTAGATATTTCTATGCTTCACAATGATATCTGGTTGTTCCAAATGCAAATATTATGTTTGATACATTTAGTGGAATTGAAGATACATAATTACATGCTAGATATTTCTTATCTTCACATTAATATGAACATTACTATGATTATTATTTCTAACATGCATTTAAAATTAATTTATGAGATAAATCATTGAGACAATTTATGTTATTGATGTAGGAGCATCCAGGGGTACCAAGGAATCCTGCATCCCCAAAAATATTTTATTTTTATTTTGCTTTTTCTATGTGATTTCTAGCTGTAGGTAGTTTTCACACCTGGTTTGGGAACTCTCAGAGCTTGGAAAATTATATTTATTAAATTGGTTAGGTATCTTAATTTTGTAATGTTATCTTTGGATGAAAATGAGACCAAATTTTTGTAACCATTATTTTATTTATTGGCTCAAAATTTATAATTTGGTAAATTGTAAGTTGCACATTTAATGTGTGGGAAATGCCAAAAAAATGGGAATTTGAAAACTTGACACCCAAGTTGGGAAAATTGAATTTTAGAATATTTAAAAATAGCCTAGAAGAGAATATTAAGGCCCATGAACAACAAGGAGCCAATTGGAGTGCCAATTTTATGATGAGGGTTATAGGTGGAGTTATGGGCATCAATTTCAACAAGAGTTATAAAATTTAATTTGAGATTCTAGTCATGCATGCATGAGTACCTCGACGCCTCATTTGGGGGAATTTAAAATATTTTATTTATGCTCTATCATAGAAGAAATCCAACACATAAGAGTTGCAAAGCAAAAACGGGAATGAAGGGTTGAAGTAGTGAAGTAGGAGGAAGAAGTTGTAGAGAATGATACCAAAAATAAGATGATTGTTGCAAGGGATTCAAAGGTGAAATTGTAGGTGTTTGAGGCTGATTTGAATTAGTTTGTCTTGATTTTGTATTGCACAAATAATTTTGTAATGAAGTTTTCAATTCAGAGGAAGATTTGATTTGCATTGTTAGAATTTAAAATTGCTCCATTAAATTTTCAATTGCATATACTTGCAAATTTGTGACCTATGAGAGTTGATGTAATAGTATGGTTGCTTGGATTGGCTGCTTGAAAAGATCCCCCATCCTTGTACTGCATGAGCGAAAAGATTGGTCGAGAAGTATTACAAGAGTTAGTAAAAATATTATTTTTATTTGCTTGGATATGTGTTGAGAGGAAATGGAAGAATTTTATTTGTTGGAATGTGTGAGGATTTGATTTTGTTTCATGGGAAAGTTTTAAATGTGTTAATATTTTCTTGGAATTTGTTTTTTAAATATCAGAGCAGGTTGATTGGTTGGAAGAGTTGATGTAATTTGTAGTTGTTATCTTCTAACAGAGGTTAATGTTGGGTAGAAGGTGCATGAAAGAGAGGTGTGTCTTCTAGAAACCATCTAATGGATAGAGGATAAGAAAGAGAGTTTTTTGCAGGGAGGACATGTGGTTGTAGAGGGTTGATACCTTGAAGTGAGAGAGATTGTTGCAAGGAGGAATTGTAACTGCAGAGAGACTTGTGTCTCTGAAAAATGTCTTTGAAGAAGAGGACAAGATGGGTCATGAGAAGACCTATGAGAATTTTTTTGTGGGAAGAATGGCCACACAAGAGGTTTGATAAATTTATTATTGAAGAATTAAAGAAGATCGAGGATAGATTGTATGTGATAGAGATGGAGTACAGCAAAAAAATTGAAATGGGTAAAAGAAAATGTGAAAAGAAATAATGTGACAATGGTAAGGTGATAGATGAAAAGTATGACAAAGAGAAGATAGAATGCTACCTAGAAGAAGGAGAAGAACTGGGCATCTCTCATGGAATATAGAGAATTTGCAAAGAGGACAACAAGCATAAAGATGAGAAAATGTGCATTATTACAACCCTACAATGAAAAGATTGTTGAATGAAGAACATGTGGGAGCAGCCCACACAATTGTAGTTGTAAGAAAGAAAGAAAAGAAGAGAAGAATAAAAAAGGAATGGAGAAAGAAAGAGGAGAAAATGGTCTCTATGGATCATGAAATTAATGGTAATTTTAATGATTTGGTTTCATCTAAAGATGTTTTTTTTGCAGGAGTTAGAAAAGATAAACAAGATGGTGGGGAAAAGAAATAAATAGCAACTGATATATGTCTTGTTGAAGGCATAAAAATGGAGAAAAATGAAGTTTCATGCAGAAGAAAAGAAGTAGAAAAAGCAAAGGTATTATCTCATTCTTATGAGTTTTGCAAAGAAACTATTAATGTTGATTTGCATGTAGAAAAGATAAAGGAATATGTTGAAGAAGGTGATTGTGAACTTGGGACAGTGATTGGTCCTTGGAAGGACATAAATATATTGAAGAAAATGACATAGTTGAGTGCAAGGGAGGAGGTAGAAGAAAAAAACAAGATTACAAAAAACAATGAAGAAGAAAAGGTTTGGGAAAAAACAAAGAAACAAGAGATTACATAGGTAATAGATTATTTTTCTAAGATTTTTGAAATTGAATCTGATGTTAAATTATTTAAAAAGGATATAAATATATATTTTTGGATGGAGAAAATATGAAATGGATAGTATTATTGTAGAAGATAACAGTGAAGTTGAAGCAAAGTTTGGTCCATTGAAAGACATAGAATTAGTGACAAGTTTGGGAATTTTTTTAAGAAAGAACACATGGAGAAGATGACAAGTGAAAATAATGAATTTTTATGAAAGAAAAATAGGAAGAAGATGACATGTTACTATAGATTGTAGTAGTTGAAAAGAAGTGGATAGCATTGGTAGCAAGTGAAACAAGAGTTGTAGTTGACAATGAGGTAAAGTTTAAATTTTTAGAATTCTTTGATGATAAAAATGAAATTGATTCACATAAAAATGACATGATTAACATGAATGGATATGAGAATACTAAAATTGATGTTACACTAGTAGGGAAAGAGGAGAAGATAAAGATATTTGATGATTTTTCAAAATTTATTGATGTTGATGTAAAAGTTGATTTATTTTTTTAAGAAATGGTGAAAGAAAGTGAAATGGGAGAGATGGTTAGGAGAAAAAATAACAGGTTAAAGGCTGAAATACAAAGAGGTATGATGAATTATTTTGGCATAAAAGAAGAAGAGGATGAAGGAGAAATAGGTGAGAAAGATGTGTGGATAGAATTCATTGATTTCCATGAATTTGTTAATGTTGATTTATATGCAAGTGTTGAGAATGATAAAGTGGGATGAAAATATGAACAATGGTATAGCAATTTGAATTTCATGAGAGGAAGAAAGAGAGGAAAGTTGAAGGAAGGAAGAGACAAGAAATTTTAGAGTAGAGTAAATAAAAAGAAAAGTCAAGTAGACAAGGAAGAAAGATGGGTGAAAAACAAACACATGATCTTCAAATGTTCATGAGTTTTAGCTCAGAGAAAATTTCACTTATGCTGGGTGTTTGATGTAGGAGCATCCAAGGGTACAGGACATCCTACATCCCCATATATATATATATATATATATATATTGCTTTTTCTATGTATTTTTAGCTATAGGCAGTTTTTCAACACCCGATTTGTGCACTCTAGAAGCTTGGAAAATTTTATTTATTAAATTGGTTGGGTATCTTAATGTTTTAGTGTTATCTTTGGGTGAAAATGGGGCCAAATTATTGTAACTATTATTTTATTTATTGGCTCAAAAACTATAATTTGGTAAATTGTAAGTTGCACATTTAATGTGCTGAAAATGCCAAAATTTGAGAATTTGAAAACAAACGCCCAAGTTGGGAAAATTGAATTTTGAAATGTTTAAAAATGGTATGGAAGATAATCTTAAGGCCCATGCACAATAAGGAGCCAATTGGAGTGTCATTTTTATGATGAGGTTTACAAGTGGAGTTATGGACATCAATTGAACTTGCATCATACTTGTCTATCTCTTCTATCATACAATCCATCAACAAATCAACTCTTATTTATACTGTCTTCAACCTTGAAAACTTTCTCCAAGGTTGATTAAGCACCTCAATTGTGCAAATTCAAATTAGGTCAGCACCAAAACATTCTTGTAGTGGAAAGGAATGAAGGAAAACCACAAAAATCCTTAGCTAGGGCCTAAATCCATCCTTACATGCTAGGACATGCTTTCATAAACAACTAAGCACCTTCACAAGTAGTGTAAACACCAAGGTCAGTCAATACCCATGCAAACACCATTAATCATTTGAGTACATGCTTCCTTTAATCTATCCATAACTTGTAGACAAAAAATATCACTTGAAAGCACTCTAGAATATGCCATAAATACCCTAAAATCCAACAAACTCCTTCAAAACAAATTTCACCTGAAGAATGTACACACCCAGTACATCCAAACAACTCAGCCATACATTGTAATTCAAGAAACTGACTTCCAAAGTACCAAAACTTGAACCACTTTGACTAAGAAAAGATACCAACACAATCAACACACCTTCAGATTCACAAGACCTGGAACATAACTGCAGAGAAACGTGAGAAAATACATTTCTCCCAAACACCTCTACAATGCAGAACTCACAATCTAGTGAACACAACTTCTTATGCACAACGATCCAACACACCAAATTCTGGATACAACACCTAAAAACATATATGATCAACAAATCTGAAATGCATAAGAAGATCTTCAACCTAGAAGAAATGTGGAGCAACACAAGAACTCAACCCTACAACTCAAAACACCACTACAACACACTGTTTCTTCTTTTTATCATTTTTTCAAAAGAACTTGGAAACCAAGCACCAAAGACACATCCTCATCATATTCAATAGTCTCTCAACTCAACCATAGGTCACATAAGCTTAAATCAAAGCAACACTAGAGGTTCACATATGTAGCTTACTGATGACAACATAATGCAACTAATCAAATCATGGATAACACCAACATGCTCACATAACAATCTCCCTCAATAATGATCTGCTTCCTCCTTATACAATTGACACCAATGACAACACAAGGTTGATGACATCAATGACAACACCAATTTACTCATACTTGCAACACCTTCTACACTCTTAAAACCTACAATATTTATTCACCTCCAAAAGATATTTAATAGGCGAAACATGTAACATTAAAAAATTCTTTTGTGGGGTTATTGTTCTAAGGTATGGAAGATAACTAAATTCCCCATTATACCTTAGTCAAAACCATGATGATTCTTATTCACATGATTTGAAGATAAGTATGGTGCAACATGCCTACATGAAGATTCATGTAGTACCTATCCTTGGATGATCATGGGAAATTTTTTGGAGTTGTGTCCCATTTTAAGAAAAATTAATAGTTTCAACCAAAAAACTTGGGTATAATATTTTTTCCCAAAATAACTTACACTTGCATGGCTACCATAGTTTCAAGTGAAATATTTTTAGTTGAAATAGCTTCACCCAAATGATAGACCACTCCATGTGTTGAAGATTCAATAAGTTTCCCCTATCTATATAATTTTCATATAATTCTAGCCAAATTTATTTAGATTGAACAAATTTTGAATCAAACATTTTCCCCTAAAAATTTCCCACTGGTTCCAAATGTGATACTTTTATAGGATTTGGTTTTACTTGAGCGTTTAGAAACCCTAACTTTGAGCCACTTTTTCCCAAATTACATTCATTTTGCAGAAAATCTAAAAATACCCTTTGGTACTTAGTCTTATAGCCAAAATTCAAACCAAAAAAAAATAAAAAATTAAAATATTTACTACAAGTAGGTCATTATAGTCAAATATAGAGATGATTGAAAATTGTAAAAAAATATACTACTAACAATTGTTTAAAAATTGAGAAAAAATAATTTGTTGATGGAGAGAATCATTGTCAAAAAGGTATAATTTATTTTAAAATATTTATTATAAATAGTTGAGACATAAAGTGGAAACTTGTCAAAATTGTTGCATTTTTAGTACAAATGACTTAAAACATTTAAAAATTATTAATATTAAAAAAAAAATTCCATGCACTAAAGCTTTAAAAAATGGAGGCCTATCAACCTCTTTTCTAAAAAATAATTAGTAGTTAAATTATAGTGTCAAGTTTATAAAAATTATATCATTTTTGAAAATAATCAAATATAAACATAAACCAAACTAAAAATTATATATTTCATTTGTTTATATAAGCTCAAAATTCAAAATATATGTCACTTTTAATAGGTGCTTCAAGTTAAAAAGTTGGACTTGTATTGTCCATTTCCTTTTAAAAAGTGTGACATAGTGTTAAAATTTTATCCTCATGCAAACCTAGGGCTCTACCATATTTTACATTTCCTTTCTCATTTGATCAGATAATGTATCATTGAATTCATGTTCATCAAATCATTTCATATGCAATTCTACATTCCTAGTGCATATATTTAAATATGAATTTATAGATCCTAATTCAATTGATTTTGGTGCATAAGTTGATGGTATAATCATCAAATTCCAAAAATGTTAAAGTGATAAAGCAATTTTTTTTTGAAATTGAGTAAAAATTTGCACTAGCAAACTTGTCTAAGGATAGGATTGATATTGTAATTTTGTCTACAATGTATTAAATGATGAAATGATGGTGTGTATAAATGGAGAAAGGATAGGCTGATCATAGGAATGGATGGTTTCATAATTTTGTCCATTTTTCTCTTTTGCACTTATGTTTGCTACCATTGGTTTATGTTTTAGTGGGTTGACTTTCTATTTCATGCATTTTACTAAATCTAGCTTAAATTGGTCCATTTCATGCATTGCTTAATTCCAAATTTGCATTTAGAACATTTCATCTTTCAGGTTATTGCATAGTGTAATCAACAAATTACCTTGTTTCAAATATGAAAATTGCATTTAATCATTTCACTTTAGGTCATAGAATTGCACTTTATTTAATTTTCCATAAAATCATGTTTTCTTTCAAGAGATGTGGCTTTGATATGGTTAAAAATGGATTGCATAAGTACAACATCCCCTCTTATGAGTTCAATTTAGAGTACAACAATGAGGTCATTAAGAAACATGTTAGTTATCCGTCTACTAGCTTTCATAGTTATGAGAACATCTTAGAGAAAGTGGATCAAACCATTGACACAATCCTTAATATTACATTGCACATTGGTGAGAATGGTATGATACAAGAAGATACAAGCATAGGAAATCATGAAATCCATAATTATTCTTCTCTGGATACCTCTCCTACTAGTGATGAAGGTATCTTGGTGAAAGAAGATACAATCAATGAGAATCATGAGAGTCTTGATTGTCTCTCTCCTTCTCCCTCTTGGAAAGACATTATGACACAAGAATATGAGATTATAGAAACATTTCTAAACATCACCTTACCTAGTCTCCATTCATCCCTTGCTTGTGAGAATGTTTTAGCGAAAGAGGACGATATCATAGATAGCCATGACAATGAAAATTGTCCTTCTCCTAATATCCCTCCTTGATGCAAAGAGGGTAGGTTGGTATTAGAAGATGCACCTATTGAGAGTCATGAGAATCTTGTTCGTCCCTTCCCTAATGCTCCTACCCTTTGGAAAGATCTATTTGGTAAGCATGAAAATTATAGTTGTTCTTCTCTTGATGCATTCTATGACTTTATGAGTTTTACAACCCAATCTCTCCACTTTAACAATGTAGTAAGAAGCATTAGAAAACACAAATATTTTATTATCATTAGTTTACAACTCCTTTAAGAATGTTTCCTAAATTTCAAGACACTACTTATGAAAAATTTACAACTATAATTCCTTCATCACCTCAAATAACTATACAACCTACCTCTCTCCACTAGTTCTCCTCATGTGGATGCAAATTTGATTATGAGATTTTTTTACAAGCCTATGATTATCAACTTCAAATTTTAGAACACTTAAACAAATTTCAAGAGTTTTTAGCTAAGGACACCCTTTCTTCAGGTGCTGACAAGAAGTTGAGTCCACTTTTTGGCCAAAAAGTGGAAGTGTTTTCCCTAATTTTCAGAATTTGACACATTTGACCTTAAAATTTGAAGCACTTAGAGATGGAATCTTGTAAAAATTCACTAATCATAAAATGTACTTGAAGTCTAGTTTCTAAATATGTAATTTATTTCAGTGCCCAGATGCTACAAATTGATTTTCAATAGGCGTTTCCAAAAACCATTGTTTAAAAGTCACTTTTTGTTTACCATACCATGCATGTGTACGTCATCCATATTTTAACCTAAATTATCGTATTTTTCTAAATCTTTTTGGGAAAAGAATTGTAACTCACTGAAGCACGTTTTTCGATATTTTTTTATAATTCTTTATTGATTTTTTTTTTCTGTTAAATTTTTATTAGCCATATTTGTCATTTTGAAAAATTGTCATGTATGTCACACATAAGATGACCTAAACTTATCATTATTTGATTTTTTAAAAAAATTGAAAAGAATTTTCTGAAATACGTTTTCATGCAATTCGTTTTACAAAAAAAACATTTTTTAAAAAAGTTATTAAAATAGTAAAAACCCTTGATATTTCAAGTTTATGGACTAGTTTCATCAGAAATTAGTTGAAAAATAGAAAAAATAATCCAATTGTGAAAAAAATACATATTTGGAATCTGCATTGTCTCATCTATAATGGGTTTTAATTTCGTCAAAATTTTTTGTAAAAAATGTCTTCAAACATATGTACAAAGTAATTATTTTTCTGTGACATTGTTAGGACCTTCAACTTGTAGGTCAAACCAGGTTGAAGGCCTAGGTTCGGATCCCCAAGGCTTTTCCTGAACCAAAAAAAAAGCCAAAAACCCGACCACAACCCAAGCACAAATTCAATTTTTTAGAAACAGGATCCCATTTTGTAAATTGAGATCCTGTTTCATAATATTAAATGTTTAGACTGTTGACATAAAAACGAGATCTCGTTTTATAAATGGGATCTCGTTTACTACGGGATCCCGTTTTTGTTTTTGTCTTTTTTAAAATTTTATTGGCAAACTTTTATTGTGAATTTTGCAACTTCACATGTATGACCAATTGCGACAAATTGAGCTAGTTTCTATCAAGTTTTGTCTTTACAGGTCTTCAACTTGCAATTTGGATTGAATTTTTGAAATGATGAATCATGTAAACAGTTTTTTAAGTGGAATTGTGTTAGTTTTCTACTCATTTGGAGGAACAAAAGAGGAAGACTTTCACTATTGACATTCATTTGTGCTTGAGAATTTTATAATCATGGGTTCATAAGCTCGTAATAAGAGGAAAGATAGGAAGGCATTGACTCCTAAAGAAATTGAAGCAAGGGAAGAGAAAGAAGCAAAAAGGCAAAGAGATAGAAGAATGAGGATTCGATCAATGAATAATGTTGAAGCATCCAATTCCACAACTATTGAAGATAAAAACATTGAAGAGACTATGGTTGTAGATGATGCTAATTTGCAAGAAGTTAATTTAGAAAATAATATGATTATACAAACAAGTCCTAGTATGTCTTTAAATCCCTCTTTCAATGCTATGGAGAATGTTTCAATAGGCACAAATCCAGGTACGTCTTCAAATCCACGTTTTAGTGAAATGGAAAATTTGTTTGTAGAAGTTTTACGAGATGCTAGACTTAACGATGTTGACATTGATAATATTCAAAGAGATGAAAATTTTATAGAATTTGTTGAAAATAAATTAGCAAATGAAAATGAAAATCATTTAAATGTTGTTGAAAATGAAAATGAGAATGATCCTTTTGTTGAAAATGAAAATGAAAACCGTTTTGTTGATGAAAATGAAGATGAAAATGAAAATCGTTTTGAAGTTGAAAATGAAAATCCAGGATGTCATGTTGAAAATGATTTTAAAAAATTAAAAATTAAAAGTGATACATTTTTGGATAATCTTATTGGTAAGATTTTTTGGAGACAAATAAGAACACATGCCAATAGATTATATAAAAAATTCTTTTATCATAAAAAACTTGCATTTCAATGTCAACTAATGATGCAATTGATGAGAATGCAAAAAAATGAGAAAAGTAAAGAAAATGTTAAGCTTTTTTGTTAAACCAAAAAGAAAAGATCAATCATTAAAACATGTTATGTCTACTGTTGCTAGTGCCATTCAATCTATTGGAAAAAATAGTCAATCTAAAGATAAAAATGCAGCAAGAAGAGCTATAATAGTTGCTATAGTTAATAAAGCAACTGTGAATAAAATAATGGTAAGCAATATTTGTGAAGTTCTACAAATACATCCTAAAACATTGCTAAGAGTGGCAAAAAGAAGAGAAAGTATAGAAAATGATCCAATTAACCAATGTTGGAGTTTTAGTGGTCGACTCCCGAGGTTTGACATGAAATTGAATGTTCATATCAAATCTTTGATTGAAAAATATTGGCATGATAGTCATCTAATGCTAGAGATGTTTTAAAACTAAGAGTATGGTCCAAAGTTTGCGATCCTCATCCAAAACACGTATTAAATACAACGCAAACTGAATTTTATAAAAAGAATTGTGGTGATTTAGTATTACTTGGTAATATTAAAATAAGTCAAAGGTCTTTTGAAAAATGTAAACCTTGGTATGTAAAAATTAGTAAGCAACGAATATCTTGTTGTTGTAAAATGCATGTTCAATTTCGTTATTTTTATGATGTTTTTCGATATATACATTGTACTTTGCATACTAACATGATTATGTAGGAATGTGGTATTAATATGCCACCTGGAACAATAAGGGAGTTTATATCAAGTTTGTTTTGTGAAAGATCTAATGGTAAATTGTTTTATTTAAGTTCTTGTATTTCTGGACAATGCACTAGTTGTGGAAGTCTTTCATTCTTAAGAGTTTGTATGAATGAAAGTGTTGATAATGATTTTGGACAACAATTAGTAGATGTTAAAAGATTTTAGAATGTTGACTATCCTTTAAAAGATCAAAAAATTGGAAAGCGTTGTGATTTAGTTACATAAAAAGTTAGTGTACATTCATTTATAAGTGAATTTAAGAATAAGATTGTACCAAAATATGTCATGCACTCTCAACATGCTCGATGAATTGATGACCAATTTCACGCATGTAGAAACACATTTCCAATTGGTACTATACTATTAGTGGTTGATTTTGTGGAAAACTATACTCTAGCTCCGCAAGAGGAAATTCAATCAAAGTATTATAATTTAGTGCAAGTAGCTATGTTTGTCCATATTGTTTATAAACATGCATATGATAGCACAGAGGATGATAGAAAAGTTTTGAGGGAGTATCATTTCTATTTGAGTGACAACCGGCTACACTCGTCAGAGTTTGTTCAATATTGTTTCAATATATTTTATAAAAATTTAAGAGAAAGAGGAATCCAGATGACAAAACACCTCATATAGTCAGATAATTGTATGGGGCAATTCAAGAATGCTTGAATGTTCTATTGGTTAAGTAGGGTTCACAAGGAACTTAATGTCCAACACGTGGATTTTTTTTGAAGCTAGGCATTGTTAAGGAGAACATGATGGAGCTGGCACATGTGTTAAAAGAATTCTTGCTAGAGAATAATTGAAATTTGAGGATGCAGTAAAATTAAAAGATGCATGCGGGATTGTGGATTGGTGCAATACAAGATTATCTACACCTAGTTTGAGTGAGGACTCTACAGTTCGCCGATTCTTTTGGTTGGTTGAAGAAGAGAACATTCTACCTAGACTTGACTGTGAGACAATCAATGGATCTACTAAATGGCATTCATTTAAGAGTTCAAATGCAAGCACATGGACTATCTGGACAAGGGAGCTTGCATGTTTTTGTTAGTTTTGTATCTTAGGAGATTGGGAAGCATGTGAAAATATAGAATGGGTTGAAGAGTGGAAGCAAAGATCATTGACACCTACACAAGTACACAATCAATATGAAACAACAATTGAAGACAATGATCAAGTGTTTGCATCTAAAGACTATGACTGTGTATCAAACCTTGTACAAGAAGGTAATTTAATTCAATTTATTTTATTTTATTTCACTTTATTATGTTATTTTGTAATACTAACTTATTTATTTATATACATATGAATGGATGTATGTAGATTGGTCAAATTATATGGACACACACAAGTTATTAAATTAAATTTTGTTTGCAGGACATGTGTATGCTATTGTTGCACCTGAGGGGAATGGAGAGGAAACATAATATTGGTTGGCTCATTGTGTGGAGACTAAACATAAGTTAATAGCACCTCAAGAAGATGATGATGGGTATCATTATCCAACAGGTACGATGATCCCCTTAAGACATCCCCTTAAGCAAGTTTTGATAACAAGTTTTTGATCCCCTTAAGCAAATTTTTAGAACTTCTTTGGTCCCCTTAAGCAAATTTTGAGAACTTCTTTGATGATGGCTATCATGTTATCTAATAGGATCGGTTGTAGTGTCCCTCCAGCTTTGACAGTTGGTTTTAGTTTGTCTTTGTTCTGTTGATAAGTTACTTATGATATTTGGTTGGTTGTTTTTATTTATGTATCTGACATTATGGTAGACATGTGTGTGACTCATTCGTGAGTACCCTGCTATGCTGCGATTCTTATTCATGGTGTGTTTTCTAACATAAGTATATGTATGTTCTAACATTGATGTTTCCTGTGGACACAGGTACCAGGTAACGGCTCCACCTGTTTTTCAGGTCTGAGCGTACCCTAATCCAATTAAATCATGTTGATTCGGAGATAGTGTCTGGTCCTTGTTTAACCATCATTCTTCGTTGAATGAGTATCCTATTGTTGCCTGTTGTCATTGTTGTTTTGTCTTGTCGTGTCAATTTTGTCAGTGTTATTTATTTGGAAATTAATTACTATGTAATTTAGTTAAGTGGCTAATTTGTTGATATATTGATTAAATGCAAATCTGTTTAAATATTAGAATAAATATTTATGTTATGTTTATTGTTTAATTTATTAATTTAAATTAAGCAAGTCATTGGATTAAAATAAAATGTGAAAATTGTGAAAAGGTATTTTTTTAAAAGTAATTAATAAGTTACTTGTACAAATATAATTTAAGTGAAAAACAAGTATTTTAAAAAGAGTTGATTTCAAAAAGTTTAAATATCTAAAATGTGACCTGAAGGAAAATATCTTGATATTTAATGTTTTTTTTAACTGCATGAGAAAATTTAGGAATGCATGTTTATTATCACTTAAGTTGTGACTTGAGATAAGGGATTGCATTAACTAGCCTTAGGGGTTGCAATTTGGGAGACGGCATTGCATGGGAGAGTTTTTGCACGGCAGCAACGGGGAGAAAATTTCTGCATAGAAAATATTCAAAAAAAAAAAAGCTTTTGGAAACAATGAAGGGGAAGGTTGATCACATGTCAGGAAATTTATGCTTTCAAACTTTTTGCGTCTTGCAACAAATCTACATCAAAATTTCAGGAATATTGACCAGGTTTTCTTCTTGTTTCACGATTTCTGAATAGGATTTTATGGTTGTTGTTATGGTATTTTATTTTCCTTGTGATGGTATCTTTGTTATTTAGTCTATTCAAACGAAATCATTATTGTTTAGTTTTGAGTAACTAAAGAAAACTATAAAGAGATTCTCCTATACAGTCAATGTTAGTGTTTTAAACACTCCTCTGTCATTCTTTGTCTACGAATCATAGTTATTTTGTAGACGCTGCATCCTCTGTATTTTTCTGCCATTCTCTTCTAGTTAAATTGAAACTGAGTGGGGAGTTGAAGTTTTCTCCCGAGTCCCCAGTGCAACGTTTTCTTTTACCTTTTCAGACTTGTTTATTGCTACGTGTATTCCTCAAGCTTAGTCTTGTTTGTTTTCTTTGATGATACCCAGTATAGGTCTATTTACGGAGGCTGGTTCTGGTCTTTTAGCTTATCTCTAATTATCATAAGAATTTCATTGGGGGGGGGGTTGCTTGATCTTCCGTCATTGATCCTTGCATCGGGTTATGTCCTTTATCTAGTCTATGTCTCTCGGGATTTCTCTGAAACTTCAATTCGATTAATTGTCTTTTTTGTAATACCGACATGTATAATATTCGTTGTATCCATGGTACAATGGCTATAGTGTAAATGTCTTGAAGATGAATCTCATAATATCCATCGCCTTGTATCTCTTCCTTGGTAATGAGTTCTTCAAGGTAAGAATGAGTCGCCTCTCTTATCTGTGCTATGTAAACCTTAAAAAAAATAAAAAATAAAAAACGTTCTCATAGATTTTATTAAACTTTTAGATTTATTAGCAATCTGCCACATCTGCAACACTTTAACATAGAAAATTGTAGTGGCTTTAGTCACGTCTGCAGATTTTTGAAAATCGAATGTTGTAGAGGGTTAAATAAGCTCTTCAATCTCGTCGTTAATCTGTCACAGTTTCCGCACTGATTCATGGAAGGCTGTGGAGTTTTAAATGAAACTTTTATTCCTTTTTGGCTACCAAACACAATGGCAGCTTGAGCTTAGATGAGTTCAGAGGATTAAAAGTCTACCTAATTCATTAGCAACCGTCATAGCTGTCACACTTGAAAATGGTAGGGTGTTTAGATTTAGATAACCACCATGATTGCATACATTGTTAATTCCAGCTACAATGCATGAGCATAGAAGGGTGCATACGTTCAAAAAAACTCCCTAATTCTATTCGCAACCTCTCTCAGTTGCGGTGCTTGAACATAGATAGCTGTAGAGATATAAATGCCTTCCTGATTTCATTAGCAACTTGTCACGTATGCAACACTTGGAAACATAATGTTGTGGAGGTTTAAATAAACGTCTTTATGTCATTGACAACCTGTAATGGCTAAAGTTCTTGAATAGGGAATGGGCGATTGACTTAATCAACTTTGGCGCCATGATTAGCTCTAGTTGCATGTCTCAGTGAAATTTTTAACTTAATGCATGTATTCGTTGTTTAGGGAAACTCTGTTTAGATTGTTACCTTATTTAATATTTGTACACTTCTTGATTGTAGCCTCCGACATTAGTTGTTGTAGATTGTTAGTTATTTCCCTGTTCGTGCGCACTCATATCTCATGCGTTGGGGATAACTTGTAAATTGCATGTGCAATTTAATGGAGGAAACTCATAGGTGGACGACCAATAAATTGTACATAAAGTATTAGTCTGTGATAATGTTATGCATGTCGGCCACTGTCTGGTAACTTGATTCCTCCTACTTCCAGTTTAGAGTAAGTTTTATCTTAAATTACATACGTATCGAGTCAGACTTTAAAGGGGTCAATTAATAGTTTTCTATAGTTTACACGCATGTCTCTAATCATATGAGTGAATATTGTAGGGAACATAGCGATCTAGACTGATGAGGTAGACATTTTATTTAATAATCTTAGCAATAAAATTTTATAATGATGTTGAAATAAATGAAGATTGTTATTTAAAATCTGCTGATGATCCAATACTTGGAATGGTAATAGTAAATATTGAAAGTTCATAACTAACAATGAGTAGATAAATTTCTTGTATAAGTAGATAATATTTAGGATTATAATTTTAAATGAATATGGTATTTATACTGTTATTGAATGGAATTAGACTTTGGATAATTGAATGTTGCATAAGAATCTTTTGAGTGATTAATTGTTGGAGTTAACAAAATGAAAGAATGAATAGAATTATGGAAATAAATAGATAAGTTATGTGTTAAAAAATACTTAGGCTATGAATGAAATTATTGTAATTATAGTTTTGATTTGCTATTAAAATCATTTTTGAATTGTTTTTAAAAGATAAGGCGGCTTTTGGTGTGAAAATCAATGTCTTTAAGATATGAGGTTTAATTATCTTAGAGTGAATGATATATATACTTGACATTTAAACTGTGATTTAGTGAAATCATGCTTGGAATTATTATTTTGAATAGTGTATAAGGAAGCTTTGTGGGATTGACTGTATCAAAATTTATCAAAGTACAAGTTAAATTGATTTGTGGTATGGAATTCTTGTTTTTCCAAAGGCTAGGGAATAAATCTGCATAGTAAAGTGTTTATTCATGTATTTTGTTGTTCATTTGCCATGACTTGATTTGGGACATAGCCAAGCATGTTAGGTTTACTCAAATGGAAGAATTATGTATTTATGGTCTTGTCATGATTGTGAAGGTTATACTCACGATTTTTCTTTATGTGCCAATTGTATGTCCTATTTTGTTGTTAGTAAGTTATGACATTATATGTGGGAAGAGTGGCTTTCTTTTGGGGCTGGAACCCAAAGTGGTGGCCAGGGTAACCTAACGAAAGTTATTAATTTAGTGAAAATTTTAATAAATGTACCTGGGAATTCATTAAATAAGTTTAGATAAATAAATGCCTCACCTAGTGCCTTAATGCTCATTCAGATTAAGGGTAGGTTGAGAAGGCCTAGAATGGCTTAGTTGTTTACCTTGACCCCTTGAAAGGTAATTCGATTCCACATGTGTTTATCTAAGGGCTGGGAATCAGTAGAGACTACCAGGGTAACTCTAGATGAGGGCCGGTAGTCTAGGAAGATTCACCAGGGTAACTTAGAACAACTATGTGATGACACTCTGTCCTGATGCATGACTGTAGAACCTTGTGTGAAGTTTACTGCTATATTGTAGTCATCTCTGAAAGCATATGTTGTATATACTTTGGTTTGATGTGGTCATGTTGTTATGTGTAGTCAGCCATGAAATGTAATGTATGTTCATTGTTCTGTGTTTGATTGAATTCTTGACCTATCACTATCTCCTAGCACAGAGGGAGTGGACCTTCTGGTTCCATGTGGTCGGGTGGAAACCGTGCTACATTTTCATTGGATACTCTTACTGATGACATTCTACTTGTAGCTGGTTCTTGATACTTCGATGATCGAGACACTGGACACTGTTCGTATTCGGATGTAGATATTTGATATGAGGAGCTCATTTCCCTTATTGTATATTTATCTCATGTTAATGAGTATGCTCTTTGTACCATCATTATGATGTATTGAGATTTATGAGAATCTCGCTGGATGTAGTCTGAACATGTAAATGACTTGAACTGTTTAAGTTTATGGAAGTGGATCATTCCTGTATATGTTATGTACTTGTGTTTTATAACTTAAATATTATGATGTTAAGTTCTTCATTATTATATTTAAAGTAACATCGTCTTGGAATCCTTAAGACATTTGTATAATCTATTGATTTAAAAAAAAAAAAATTCTGATAATTCGCTACCATAATACTTTGTTTTATTGGTTTCCTTGGCGGGGTGTTACATCAGTGGTGGTTATTGGCATTTGGGTACAAAAATACTTGATAAGGAAGAATGGTTCGCTTGCATTCAAAGATTATGAAACACATAAAAAGATTATACACTACTCACATCTAGTGATGGCAACAAATATAAAACTAGATCGGTATCGTGGAAGACCTAAAAATAAAGAGCTATGGATAGTTTCTATGGAAGAGCATGAGACAATCATAGATGCGTTGCAAAAAAGAGAGGATGCAGATGGTACAATGGAATAAGTAAATACAAGTAAATATAGTTTTAGTTTTATATTGTCCTTTTAAATAGATTAAATACATGTTTTGATATTGCTCAAGTGTGTTATTAGTTGAAATTGATTTAAATTTTCGTTTTATAAATCTTTAAGCCATCATCACAAAAAGGAGAGTCCATGCAGATTCAACCTAGACAACATGGAATACTTGGTAAAAATAGGTAATTATTAGTTAAATTATATTTAAATACATGTTTTGATTATATATTGATATTGCTTGTACATTAATATTTAAAATTGATTTATTATCCTTTCTTCTATCCTTAAGCCATCGTCACATTGATCTCATACTTTGAAACAAAAAGGAGAGGATGTAGATTCAACCTACACACATGTGTGGAATGTTTTTAAATATAGGTACTTGAGCTATGTACATATAGATAGTTTTATATAAATTAAAATATGTATGTTTTGATGATTTCATTGATATTGCTTGTACCATTTTGATATCAGGTGTTGTGAAGACCTACTACATTTCAGGCACAAGTTTCAAATGTTCTTGAGATGGCATAGCCAAAATTTGTAAACATTGTTTTGAGCTGACATATATATGTACATGCATACTTACACAATTAAACATTTTGTACAAATTATAAATACATGTACATACACAATTATACTCTATGTACTTTTATGTACCAAAATCAATATTCTATATATTTTTTTTGTTAAATATGCATGTTTTCCTACTTTGAAACTTTAAATTTGATTGTATAATCACTAAATATCATGTATATTATTATTAAATCAATTATATCAATTGCGATTAAATATACATGTACTTTGGTACATTTCATCCCCTTAAGATGTCCTATTAGGACATATCCTAAATATTATACTAAATTATATCATTTGTTATGATGGGTCACCCTACTTTGAAACTTTAAATTTGATTGTATAATTAGTAAACATGTATATTACTATTAAATTTGGTTGCCTTGAGCAACTTCACCAATTTTTGACAACTTCTTTGATCCCCTTAAGACGTTGTATTAGGACATATCCTAAATATTATACTTCATTATATCATTTGTTATGACGAGTCACCCTAAATTCTAATACTTGTTTATATGACTTAATATTTATACTTAATTATACTCTTCTTTGATCCCCTTAAGACATATTAGGAACCCTTAAGACATCCTATTAGAATCCCTTAAGACATCCTATTGGGACCCCTTAAGACATCCTATTATGACATGAATTACATAAACATTGACAATATTTAAATTGTATAGAATGTGATTGTTATGATGAGTCATCCTAACTTCTAAGTTAATTATATCAATTGCAATTAAATATGAGACATGTACTTTGAAGAATTTCATCCCCTTAAGACATCCATAGATGAAGATGTTTGCTATTATTTGATTTGTATTTTGAAATCGTTTGGTTTAGGATGATGCCAATTACATAGAAATTTGTAGATTAACTTAGAGGAAGAAGACTGTAGTATTTTTGTTGGATGCTATTCTTTGTTTTGACAACTTATAAAATAGTGTTTTTTGTGGAACATGAGGTCAAGAGGACTTTTCTATTCTTAAGTTTTCTCTAGCACATTTTGTGTAGAAACTTTTTTAAACAACTTGAAATTTAGATGCCTAATGAGTAGCTGCGACATCTAATGTTTTTCCAATCCCCATTCTCATGGCTGTGTCAACCTAGACATACATATAGACATTTAGTTTGCTTAGAATAGTTACAAGTGTACATGAACATTTGATATATAGTGAATTCACAATTTTTCATAATTATAAAGTTATAATAATGTAAGTTAAATAATTTACAATATAAATATACTTTCCCCTGATTTGAGACACTTGACAGTGGATGAGCACTCAAAAACCCCTCTGGTGGAATCGACATGGAAGTCAATTGAGTCCCTTGAACCAACATAAATATTTAAAACATATGTTCATGATTGAATTATAAATTAAAAAGTCAAGTTAAAAAATTATTTCATATATAATTTGAAAAATTGAAATCAAAATACCCCATGGCGGTTGCCAACTTCGACTTGTGTTGACATATATACTCGAGGTGCAGATGATTGCCCTATCATTAGTGTCATCTACACCAAATAGTTTGATCGTTAAAATGTATTACAATTTTTTTTTGATATATATGTTCATTAAAATTCTTATAAATTCAGCATGTAGATGCATATTTATACCTGTGTCGCACTATCCTCAGGGTGATGATTTGCAGTAAGAAATTCTATGAATGAATTGAGGCGACCAGATGATCCACCAGAATCTCCACGTCCACCCAAACTAGGTGTGGACTAATCAGGTCCATAGCATAGTTGATGGCAACTAGTACATACATGCGGTTTTGACACTCATGGAGTGGTACTAGGAACAACTCCATAGAATGCTCCTCCATCATCGTGGTCCTCTAGGCTCCCTAGCTATCATAGAAGCATGTTGATCAAGGTCTCTTGCAAGCGTACTTAGGGATCCTAATGTGGATATCACTGCATATTGATGCATAGGTGCGGGAATGGCAGGACCAAGAGGATCAACAAGGGGTTGTGCATGCATGAGGTGTTGGGGATTAACCCTTGCCCCTAACCTCTATTGTGGAATACCTCCACCAACATCTTGAAATGATTTAAAATCAAAATAATTGGGATTTTTCCCCAAAACAAACTCTAAATATAGTTTCCTCAAAAAAAATAATGGGACCTCTAGATTAACGTGTGGTGGATTGTCAAATACCATCCACCATCGATCCCAAAAATGTACACTCATCTGTGGATGTATACGCCACCTCATGGATATTCTAGATTTATTTGCAAGAATGGGTTGGTGAGTATTAGGGTCGATAAAATAAGGTGCTAGATGGGATTTTATTATTTTTAGGTCTAAGATTTGTTTATATGAGAGACAATTTTCCTAAAATCGTCTCATCTCTCAATCTCGTTGATGCCTATCTAAGTTAGAATCAATAGACCTAATGGCATTGATAACGTTTTGCATTGCAGATGCAAAACATCTCACATGTGGTGCAATCAATGGTTCATTTTTAATAACATTGATTTGGTTTTGAATGGATGCCACATTTTCATTGATAAGTGCTTGCAAGCGAGCCTCGTCTGATCCAATAGGTGGTGGAGGTGGGATGTGAGGTGGAGGGGGTGGAGGTGGAGGTTGTTGAGGTGGTGGATTAATGATATCATCAATGTCAAATTGATCCATGATATCTATGTGTTCACCTGCATTAAATTATACAAAATTAACATACAAACTTACAAAATTACAAGAAATAGTTAATGTACATGCAATTTTTTTTAAATAGGATGTACATACATATACATACATTGATTCAACTTGAGCATGTGCATACATATTTCAAAATTTAAGATGTACATACATTTAAAATAAAAAATATGATGCATAATGCATGCATACATTATTCAACTAAACTATGTGTACATACAAATTTCAAAATTTAAGATCTAGAAATTACATTCACAAAAAGCTCATTTATGTCTAACACATATAAATTACATTTTTCCAACAGGAGAAATCATGATAGTAGATAGTCATAAAATATACTATTATAAATTCACCATTATAAGTTATTATATTCATAAATTCAACACTAAAAAATATCCATCCAACCCAATTCATAAATTCATCACTAAAAATATCCATCCAACCAAATCCATAAATTCATCACTAAAAATATCCATCCAACCAAATTCACAAATTCATCACAAAAAATATTCATCCAACCAAATTCATAATTTCATAACTATAAGATCATTGTCTTAATTTATAAAGTGTTGCGGCTCTCTATTGCATCTCTTCAATTTTTTGTGTTTTCCTTTTCAGAATCAGACTTTCTCCTCTCCTCTAGGCATCGTCAATGCTCATCTAAGACCCCATCCATGGACATAACAACATCAAAAAAATTTTGCCTCGTAGATGAAATATGCCTCAAATGTGGTAGAATACATTCTTCATTCTTAATAGCGTTGATTTGATCCTGAATGTATCTAACATTCACATTGATATGTGCTTGCAAGTGAGCACCAACAGATTCAGGTGGTGGAGGTGGGGGTTATGAGGTGGAGTGGCTGGAGGTGGAGGTGAAGGTGGTGGAGATGGAGGGCATGGAGGTGGATTACAAATATTATTGAATTGTTCCATGATCTCTAAGATATAAGTGAACCTGCATTAGATTTGTAATTTCAAAATGTAAGATACATGTTTAGGAAATTACCCTTAAACCATTCAATATAAATGGCCTAATTGAATACAAATGATAAAATGTGTAAGCCTCATTCATGTCTAAGGCATGTTACTTGAATGGAAAAACAATTAATATTAATAGAGGATGGTTTAAGGGGATCTATGTATACAAAATGACATGGCTTAAGGGAATAAAATTTGGTGGAGTTGCCCAAGGCAACCAAATTTCATTAAGGTCCTAGGAAAAAATGAATGCTTTAGGGTTTACAGTTTAGAGTTTAGGGTTTAGGGTAATAGGATGGCTTAAGGGGATCTATGTACTAAGGTCCTAGGACAAAATGACATTAAGTGAATAAAATTTGGTGAAGTTTCCCAAGGAAACCGAATTTCATTAAGGTCCTAGGATAAAATGATGGCTTTAGGGTTTAAAGTTTAAATTTTAGGGTTTAGGGTAATAGGATGGCTTAAGGTGATCTATGTAGTAAGGTCCTAGCACAAAATGACATGGCTTAAGGGAATAAAATTTGGTGACATTTCCCAAGGAAACTAAATTTCATTTAGGTCCTAAGACAAAATGATTGCTTTAGGGTTTACGGTTTAGAGTTTAGAGTTTAGGGCTTAGGGTAATAGGATGGCTTAAGGAGATCTATGTAGTAAGGTCCTAGGACAAAATGACATCGCTTAAGTGAATAAAATTTGGTGAAGTTGCCCAAGGCAACCAAATTTCATTAAGGTTTTAGGAAAAAATGATGGCTTTAGGGTTTAGGGTTTAGGGTTTCGAGTTTATAGTTTAGGGTGATAGGATGGCTTAAAGGGATCTATGTAGTAAGGTCCTAGGAAAAAATGACATGGCTTAAGGTAATAAAATTTTGTGGAGTTGCCCAAGGTAACCAAATTTCATTTTAAGGTCCTAGGACAAAATGAATGCTTTAGGGTTTAGAGTTTAGAGTTTAGGGTTTAGGGTTTAGGGTTTAGGGTGAAGTTTGGGTGGCCCTTGGAATAATGGACTTGCAAGTTAGTGAACAACATTTTCTTGTGGTACAGTTGATTGAGATAGCTCTTGTTAGACTAACCAACCTCATGAAATCTCATTCATATTATAATCTTGCATGATCTTATTATTGTTAAATTTGGTTGCCTTGGGGAACTTCACTAAAATTTGAGAACTTCTTTGACCCCCTTAAGAAATGTCATATTAGGACCCCTTAAGACATCAGTTTAGGGTTTAGGGTAATAGGATGGATTAAAGGGATCTATGTAGTAAGGTCCTAGGACAAAATGACATGGCTTAAGGGAATAAAATTTGGTGGAGTTGCCCAAGGCAACCAAATTTCATTTTAAGGTCCTAGGACAAAATGAATGCTTTAAGGTTTAGGGTTTAGAGTTTAGAGTTTAGAGTTTAGGGTTTAGGGTGAAGTTTGGGTGGCCCTTGGAATAATGGACTTGCAAGTTAGTGAACAACATTTTCTTGTGGAATAGTTGATTGAGATAGCTCTTGTTTCGACTGACGAACCTCTCATGAAATCCCATTCATATTATAATATTGCATGATCTTGTTATTGTTAAATTTGGTTGCCTTGGGCAACTTCACCAAATTTTGAGAACTTCTTTGATCCCCTTAAGAAATGTCATATTAGGATCCCTTAAGACATTGGTTTAGGGTTTAGGGTAATAGGATGACAAGTAAGGGGGTAAATATTTTTGATTCATCACATATGCAAGAACATTAGTTTATGAATATTTTTGATTTTATGAATAGACTGACTATTTCCTTAGATTACTTCTATGATGGAGGTATTTTTCCATATAATTATTGACCAAGTTTTATTTAATGCTCTAGCTAGATACCTTGCAAACATGGGTTTGATCCTAGGCTTCAAACATATGTTTACTCATTGAAGATCCATAAAAATAGAATATATATCACTACCATATAAGCATATAAGTATATAAGTGATCATAAAATTATGTTGAGGTCTCTACTCTTCTAGTGAGGAAATTTAACATCTACTCAATTTTTAACAATCATGGTTTAAATTGTAACATATTATGGCATAGTATCATGTTGTAAGATAGTATGAATCATAATAGATACATAAGGCCCTTATTATTAACTCAATTAAGAATAATCCATAATAGAAACACATAATTGAGCATAATCCGTAATAGAAACACATAATTTATATCAATTCTAATGATCCACTAGTCCCATAAGTAAAGTTTAACATATTGTTTTCTAATCTAATTATATCTATGTTCATAACATTTAATTGATTATGTCTCTTGAAACATCTCTCTAACTTAATGAATACGGATTTAAATGTATAATATTTATCAAATCCTATTTCATTGTCAATATCAAGGACCCTAATTTACTATGTATTGACCTAAATCTATCAAATAATTTCTTCTATAGGCATGCCTTCATACTTGTCTCCATACAATGCAAATGAATTTAAATTCCATTATCAAACATTCTTGAGCTTGAAATCAACATTTTCAAATGCAATTGTTTTTGTTTGATTTCAATTTAGGATTTTCAAATGCAATTTTTTTCGTTGAATTCAATTTGGGGTTTCAAGAAGAAATTAGGGTTTTCAATGAATTTTTTTTTTTCATTTCAATTCAGGGTTTTCAAATGCAATTTTTGTTTGATTTCAAATTATGGTTTCAAAAATAATCGTTTTGAAATGCAATTTTTTTATTTCATTTCAATTTAGGGTTTTCAAATGTAATTTTTTTGTTTCCTTTCAATTTAGGGTTTTCAAATGCAATTTTTTTTGTATCCTTTCAATTTAGGGTTTTCAAATGCAATTTTTTTGTTTGATTGAACAATTTAGGTTTCAAAAGCTAATTTTTTTTCTTAGGATATGATTTAAGGTTGATTTTTTCATTTCTATTCAATATCTTGAGGGTTTCATTTCATTTTTTTCTTCTTCTACAAATCAACATTTCTTCTATTATAGGTAAATAAAAATACATAAAATGCTAAATAAATTGAAAAAAATACTAAAATCTATCATTGTGTTAAAATTAAAAAAAATACATGAACAAAGTAAAAAAAGCGTGTGGAGGCTTACCTGGAGTTCATTGTCTACTCTACGAAATCAGGATCCTGTGCATTGAAGAAATGAATGAGTTTCGTTTATTTTCAAAAATAAATACGACTTAAAAACAAGATCCCATTTTGTAAAGATCAAGATCTCATTTCCCAATTGCCGGTTTAGGACCCATTAATAAACGAGACCCCATTTAGAATTTAGGCTCAGGATCTTGAAGCTAAACGGGATCCCATTTTTTAAAAATAGGATCTTGTTTATTAAAAAGTGGGATCCCTTTTTTGCAAGCCGATTTCATTTTTTTGCCTAAGGAAAAAACTTCCATGTTTCGTGGACTCATCTTTGTGCTTTTACCCATATTTCTTAGTCCTCATGATGTTATTACCATAAATGAGTCACCTTCTATTGCAATTCTGACTAGGTTTATTTTGCTACACATCTATATACCTAGAAGAAGGGCCTCAAATTCCACCTTGTTATTGGTTCCTAATTTTAGTCTTCTTGAACTTGAACAAACCACCTTCCCCTTCCAATCTCAAACCACACATCCAACACCTAACTCCCTTGGGTCGCCCTTAGATGCACCATCAAAATTTAATGTGTACCACCCCTTTTGGGGTGGCATCCATTTAGCCTCCATATTTTTTTTTGTGAGTTTCAACAACCCCAACCCCATTATCAGGGTTGGAGATACATTTATTTTGCTTTTATATGTAACTTTTAATTTTACTTTTTGAAGAGCTACCATTGATTATTTTAGTACTTCTTTTGTGTTGTTTTTAAAAGTTTTTTTCACTTTTTCTTTCACGATCATGACATTAGAGGCTTCTCCACCCTACTATCATTGTAAGTTATGCCTCTCAATGTAATAAATAGGGGTTCACTCTCCTAGACTTTACCCATCCGTATAAACACACATTTGATCTCAAACAAAGCACATTTTCAACATAAATGTTGATGTTACACCCCTTTGTGCGTTTACCTATTTACTATTACTATGTTAGGGTAAATTATTTCATATGTGAATGTATTTGGAATTCTAATTAGAAAATATATATGGTTGCACTTTGTTTATTTGGATCATTGGAAAATTATGAATGAATGTTTATTTTTATTTGATGTTATATAATGAAATGGATATCTGGAATGAATGGTTATTGAACTTGATATTCTAACTATGAAATATGTAACACAAATGCTTGTTTTGATGAATGATTGACTACTATGAAAATGTGTTAAGTTGGATGCAGATTCAAAGTCAATCCTCCGAAAGCAAGGGGAAGTATCACTCAGGAGAAGAACTTGGTCGGGTAACCTATAATGAAACCTAACTGAGCTTACACACACTCACTTATAGAATGGTTGAGTAAAGTCATATTTTGGGGAATTGGTAAGTCATCCTTTAAGTATGATGTGCTTGCATTAGGAAGGATCTTGATTTATGTTAAGAGCATTCTTGGTCAGTGTTAAGTGCTTGGTGCATATGAGTTCTTGTTTATATTGCTATATTTGATCGATGGGATATATATACATAGAATGCATATATATGTATACATGTGCATGCCAATGATAAGCCATACACATGAGATAATACATACATGAGAATACGTAGGTAGACATACCTACACACACTCATGAACGAATTGCTCATGGGCATGGGGATATCGAATGGACAATAAGACATGTATGCATATATGTATATATACATCACATGCATATATATCTATCGATAAGATAACAATTATATATGTGATTGATTGTATAATTGTGTGTGTGTGTGTATGAGATATATGAATATATACATATATATACACATGTCAATATACGCGTATGTGTTGACAAATAGGAATGTCCATACAAGTATAAAGTGTCAATATATGTATATGTACGTATACATGAATATAAATATGTATATACATCAATATGGTATATGAAATGTTAACTTGATCTCATTCATTCAAATAACAAATGGATTATTTAGAAAAACTTATTGTCAAAGAATATATATATATATATATATAATGGCTGATTCAATGAATACATATTATGGCCGATATAATGTAGATATAGCGCTTCATATGATAGCACAATGTTAATGATTAAACCAAATATATTATCGTTGATAAATGTGATGGAAACACAAGCTTAAATTTGGTGCACATAGTTTATGTTTAAAGAATAAAGTATAATGTTTAAAGTGTTGCACACTATACAAAAGCAATGTGTAGTGTAAATGAATAAAGCAACTCATTGGTTATGTGTCAAATGCTTTGGCAATGACCAAGTTAGCTAAGTAAAACTTAGCCAATAAAAGTATTGACTTGTTCTTCTATGAAAGAACAAGCTAAAGGATAGGGAATATGGTGAGTTGTTGGCGCCCTATTATGAAATCAGTGATTCAATAGAAGTCTCTTAAACCCGTAAGTCGATTTCTAGAATAGAACATGTGCAAATATGAAGCAGTCAACATGTTGTTGGCAAGCAAAGAGTCGACCTACTGTTTAGTTTGGATAAGTATTGAGATAGGAATTTTTGACCTTTTGTTTATCAAGTTGAGTCAATTGAATTGAGATGAGAATTGTTAATTCGTTGGCCTTGTTTCTAGCCTGTAGATACTAGTTTTTGGGTATAAATAGAGGTACTCTCGCCTCATTTGGATACACTTTTTACTACACATAATCACACTTCTCCATTTTGCTGCTTTTTATTTGTGAGGTTCTTATTTTTCCGAGAGGTATTTTGTGAGGAAATAATAGTGAGAGGAATTTGAGAAGGAATAGTTGCTAAGCTGATTTTAAGAGGGGGCCAAGCTTAAGAACCAGTGATTCAATTGGATTAAAGTGATTAATAGGCATGAGATTCTATTCTCTTTATGTTTATCTGTTTTAGTGAAAGATTGAATGTCTTATATGTTTTGTTTGGATTTGCATTTGATTGCTTGAAATAGAGTAATGATTAATTTGCTTATTGAAAATGAAAAGAGTCTTGTTGATATGTTTTCCTTACAAGTGTTTGTACATAAGTTCCATATTAAGGAGTGAGTGTTTATCATCAATAGTATTATATACTAGGAATGATGAATCGAGAATAAGATGTTAAGTTGTTTATGCAAAGTTAATTTGTAGACTTAGAAATCTCCTATGTTATACCTGGGATTAGAATATTCATTGAAGGGGATAACTTATGCTTATGCTTTATTGGTAGAAATGTCATTGTGTTTTGGGAAAAGGGAATAGGTTATTTTTGAGGTTAAAGATTACCTATTGAAGGAAATTACCTACGCATAGAATATAATGGCCTAAAGTCAAATCAAGCTAGGGTAGTGTATGTGAATAGGATGACTGTCACTCGAAGTATTGAGTGAGAATACTTTGGCCAAAGTAGTGTGATTTCCTTTGGCTACACTATTAGTTCACCATGTTCCTTTTATGCATGCTAGTTCAAGATTGTAGTGTCTACAAGTTCTAGTTATATAAGGCACAACACTAAATTCAAAATGGTTGTAGTTATGAGGTTACTTCACTAATCTTTTTGTCGAAGGGTAGGACCATCTTACCATATGTGGTAGATGTGCAGGGGACCGCATTTGAGTCTGTGGTTGGCAAAAAAGCACTTGAGTGATGCTTCTCCTCAGTAGCTAGTGACCAAGATTTGAAAGGAGATTACTGGAATATCTATATTTATTGCTTTGAAGCTTGGCTGAGCTATGTATGTATTTTGTATACAATCTTTGGAAAAATTGTAATATGTGGAATATTATATTGGAAATGAAATCAAAGCTTGGAATTTTTTATGCCATTTATGCTCATTTATTCTCTTTTGGAAAAGAATTTTTTTATAGCAATGGTAATGAAACATAGTTTATTTACTTGAAAGTGAAAACTTAGGAAATTTACTTGCATGAACATTTGGCATGTTACAAGACATTTATTGAAAAAGATATACATTTCTTGAACAAAGAGCAACTTAATTCCAAAATATTCAACTAAAAGAATCATTTTCAATCATATAACTAAATAACATTATCCATCACTCTTAAAATAGCTATTTTTAACAATCCCAACTATCATTATTGAATTTACACTTAATGGTTGCATTTACTTAAACACCTAGGGTAATCTTAAGAATTTTATTTTTTCCTTTTGTGTAAGCCACTTCATTGAAATACAAGGATAAAAGAGGTATTTTTATCATCCACTTAATGGTTACATTATTGATTTACACTTAATGGTTGCATTTACTTAAACACCTAGGGTAATCTTAAGAAAAAATAATTTTTCCTTTTGTGTAAGCCACTTCATTGAAATACAAGGATAAAAGAGGTCTTTTTATCATCCACTATCAGTGACCATGATTGAAATACAAGGATAAAAGAGGTCTTTTTATCATCCACTATCAGTGACCTTACATGGAACTACCTCAAACTCCCATAATATAGGAGGCACCTAATTGTTCTTCAATATGAAGTGTAGGTATTCTAACATATTTTCCCCTTTTGTTAAGTAGTCAAAATGCCTATCCCACCTTTCCTCTTTTCTTCCTATAGAAGACCTAAATTTGATGGTGGACCGTACCTTTCAAGCAATTTTTTTACGATGATGATTTCTTCAAAAATATCATTAAAATACCAACACATGGACCATGGGGACGAGGGGAGACTAGCCCTCGTGACCTCTTGCCAAATATATGGCATTAGACAAATTCACCACTAGCAATCCACCGTCGAAAAATTCATCGCAAATTCATCTAAAGGTAAATTCACCACTAGCAATTCACTGCTATGGAAAATTAATTACAAACTTTTAATGCGGTGAAGTTTGTGCGGTGGTGAATTTTCCCGTGGTGAATTGTTGATGGTAAATTTTCCTGTGGTGAATTACTGGCAGTGAATTTAGAGATCTTATATAAATTTTGATAATTTGTTTTAAATCATAAACTGTGATCCCAAACATTGATACTAAAAATCTTGACATTCAAAAATATTACTAATACCTGTAAAAATATTACATCTCTTATTATCTAAAATCTTAAAATTTTAATTATATTTTATAATGAAAACACCAAACTACAGCCATACTGCCATCAAATCTAGGCCCTGCCCACCAAAATATATCTACGCCCATTAGTTTTTTCTTGACAACTGTGGGTATGATGCAGGTCCGTGACTTTGAATATACCATCTTCCAGGGGAAATTGACTGTTAAGATTTAAGTAATGATGGCTCTATCCGGTGCTTACGTCTGTCAATGACCAAAAGTTCAGGCACACAATCATTACTTTATTTATTAGTCACATAATTACTCCAATAACAAGCGAAGACTATATGTGCCTTGATATATATGCTTTCTGGTCTTTCTATTCCTTGCAGTTTGCCGTCCTGCTCCATTCTTTTTGTACATTATGACAGGTGACATATTGTGTTCAGTGTCCAGTCCCATCACATTTTTGTATTCCTCGTTACACCTTGTGATGAAAGACGTCAATGTACTGTGTACATGCTGAAGTCTTCAGTAAGTTGGAATTAGAAAACAAACAATAACATAACATGTACACAGTATGTTCAGTATTTGGTCTGTATCTTTCAAGGCAAAGTTGATCTTTGTAAGTAAAAGTAAGAAAACTGTGTACTGCTACTGGTATTTTAAAAAAAATGATCAGTGAATGTTTTCGTTATTTAAAGAAAATTGAATCAAATGATTGTAGTTCAATTGATTGAGTACAATTAACGAGGATGATATGTTCCTTGATTACATCATCTATCATGTTTCAAATTCTTTAAAATATGAATATAGGGAATGAATGAATGAATGCAAAATTTTAATGGCGTATGTGAGACCAATTAGTAAAAGGGACCAAGAACAGAGCCCTAACTTATCTTCAATCTTCTTTTGTTGTTGGATCTCTTACAATAGATCTCAATGGATCTTAACTAGGAAGCTAGCAGTCTTGGGAATTCTTGCTTCCTTATATATATCAAGCAAGGTGCTAACTTTCAGACTATTTCGAACCGAGCATGAATATCCCTATAAACTGTGCACTCTATCAAGATTCAAATTCTCTAACCTTCTTAAGTATGTATATCCATACATCATCTATCAAATTCAAATTCATAACCTTCTTGGGCAACTAAAAAAATCCAACTGTACTGAATAGAAAAATGTGACTGATATAAGAAACCTCCAATAAAAACAAATTGAAGAAACCATCGCTGTGGCCTGGGGAGTAGAGACCAGATTTGGTCAACAGGTCAATATTGAAGATCTCCTGCAACATATTCGAGACAAGTATTTTGTAGGGAATCGGGAAACTTAAGTCAATTTCATTGCATGAATCACATCACACGGTGCAGAACAGAATATTTGTGGGTACCATGTCCTGTGCTCATTTACGTCTCTACAAAGCAAGAAAGCTACTCAATAAAGCTACTCAATAGGAATAGGAGCAGGTGTAGAGATAGTCCCTGTCAAAGTAAAGCCCAAGGCATGAGCTGGAAGACCTACTTCCTCCAGGCCCCAAAGATATAACCCACATAAACCTACCTATTTCTGCTGCCATCTGCTCTCACAGCTAACCTCGTCTGTTTTTCTAATGGAAATTATGATGCCAACTACCTTGTCCCTCAAATGCACATTCCTGCTCTTGGCATTGACCTCCTCTTGTGTTTTCTTTGTAGCAGCTTCTTCTCGCTTAAATGTTATGAAGGGTGAGTGGGAGTAAGTAGTATGATGATCATATTGTCATTAATTGTGGAGAATAGTAGTAGAAAGTGATGATTTTGGTATGCTGTATGATGGTCATATTGTCATTGATTGTGGATAATAGTAGTAGAAAGTGATGATTTTGGTATGCTGTATGATGATCATATTGTCATTTATTGTGAAGAATAGTAGTAGAAAGTGATGATTTTGGTGTGTTGTACAGATGTTTCAGAGAGGGAGGCGATGGAGCAGGATCTCTCTAGGGCTCTGCCCTTTCATTCAGAAAAGGTAAGTGGAATGATGGATTTGAATGGGGATTTAGCATAAACATAACTAAAGTGCAAATGCTTATAAAATGTGAGTTCTTTTTCTGATAATACATTTGGTGGTGGCACTGTAGGTGGTGGCAGTGGCAGGGTCAAGACCACCAACATGTCGCAACAAGTGCCGGTGGTGCTCTCCATGCGAAGCTATTCAAGTGCCCACTAATTCCATTGATCTCCATGACACCAACTATGAGCCCCAATCCTGGAAGTGCAAGTGTCGAGACAACTTTTTCAATCCCTAATATACTTTCTATTCATTTATTTCTGTTTTGGGTAGGAATGAGGATCCATTTTTAGGCCCAAAATTGTAACTTTATAATCATCTGTAAATATCAGTGATTCTAAATGTCTGGGAGTTTCCAATGAGAGAGCTTCTGCAGCCAGTGCTTTGGCTCTGGTCAACTGAATATATATCAGTAATTCTAATATCTCTCGATTTGTATACTGTTATATAAGTTCGAATGAAAGAGCTTCTACAGACAGTGCTTTGATTACAGTCAACTTACCAATTATTTACATTCAGTGCATTAATTATAGCCAGCGTACGGATTGTTTGATGACATTACTTAGAATAGAGTTGTAAAAATAGCTGTCTTCCTGCCTTTTATATCAACTATTACCTTATTATAGGTAGTTACACAGAGATATTCATCATTGTTTGACTCCAAACATATCATGTTTTTATCTACGATTATTTTTTCTGGATTCAACTGTGAATTTATTTGCATTTGGATCACACTCTGTAATCCATCATCAGAATGAAAAAAAGAGCTGATATACTATTTTGATGGGCATTTTCTTGTAAGCAAGTTTGATGTTTTTCAGTTGAAGTTGAGATCTATTTGTGGAGTGATGTCAACTTTTATTTATGACATGCATATTAATGGCAGAACAGAGCGAAGTGGCTACATGGATGAGGAAGATTGCAGCACGAGTGAAAAGGACTATGATGGATCAAAGGGTGTGATCCGTTGATGCAAATAAATTCACACAGTTGAATCTAGAAAAAATACTCATTAATATGGACTGTGAAAATCTAGTGTCTCTAATGTTGTATCTAGTTGTACATAAATTTTTCTTGAAATTTCTTTTTCTAAAATGAACAAAGAGATTATCGAAATTGTGTAAGCTTTTGGTTTAAATTGTGTATGGTTTTTGCTTGATGTTTAGGATCACATCTAATGATTCCTAATCAGGAAGAGGAAAATCAGAAGTGGTTTCATATTTTTTTGCTGAGTTTTTTTTTGCAAGATTATCAAAAGACAAGCCAAGTTAGACAGAAAACCGAGGTGTCACAAGCTTTCATAATTTGTGCTTTGGTTTTTTGATTTTTTCTAGTTTTATGATTGAAGATATTGTTTTTCCCAATTAGTTTGTATATTTGAATGAATGAGGTCATTTATAAAATGATAAATTTCCCTTTTTTCTTCTGATACTTGATTATAAATCATAAAATTTGATTTGAAACTTGAAAGAAAAACTTAAAGGGCAAATTTAAAAAACAATTCATTCTGAGAATGATAAAGTCCACTAAAACCTTATTTTTTAAGACTAATATAACTTGAACCAATGAACTAATTAAAACTTGAACAAATTATGTTTAAGCAAAGTCTAATTAAAACTTGAACCAGTTGATGTTGGATGAAATCCGTAGATGATACCCTAAGAACTTGTTTTATTTTAAAAAATATAGGGAGTACTCTTTGAATAAATGCTTTTCATAAAAAGCTCGCTGCACACCTGTCACCTGTTTAATACGTTGAGATAGAAGCATCATGTCGCTGCAAGTACATTGTCCTCTAAATACAATAAAGTTAGCAAGTGAATATAGACATTGTCCTGTAAACATGAGGGTACCCTTAAATTGAGGCCCTGGGCGGTACCCTCATGTAATAAATGGAAAGTGGGAGATATTCATCATACAATGTCTAAATGGGGAAGTCTACTTAAGTCAGCAGGATTTATTAATTGAAAATAAAAGAATTATTAATTAATTAAAATAAAATATTAAGGAGAAAGTCCTCCCTTTCTTGGGGTTCTGAAGATTAATAGAGATGGCTCTTTTAGAAGGAATTCTGGTCATGTGGGGATAGGTGGTATTGGTAGAGATAGTTTTGGAGATGTCCAATTCTTATTTTCTACTTATAAATGGGTTTCATACTAATAATTTTAAAGAAGGGTTTCAATGTTGATTGAGAGGAGTTGGATGGGGATAATTGGCGGTTAGCCTTGGTTATTTGTCAAATTCTTAATTTGAGCGGGTTTTTTGACTCGCTTTATTTTTCCCATATTCCTCGAGAGTGGAATGGTGTGACAGATTACTTGGCTAAATGGGCGTCTGATCGGCTAGAAGGTTGGAATATTGTTGACAGGAGTTCTTTGTCTCTAGATCTTTCTTGTATGTTAGATCAATTAATTGATAAGGATAAGGTTGGTTAGTGGTTGGTTTTGATTTGGGCATGCTGCCCTTCTGCTTTGTATTTCTTCTTTGGGATTAATAAATTTTTATCCCTTTTTAAAAAAAAATAAAAAATAGTCAAATGAGCATTTTGTTGTTTGTATAGTACAATAATGTTTGTATGCTTAGAGATTACAATGGTAGTGTTGTGGGTTTCAATTCCATGGCTATATAGTCATATTTTTTATTTTTATTGTAAAATGTAATTAAAATTTGAGGAAGATTGTATTAAGGGAGAAGATCTAATAGCTGAGCATTTTATATTTGTGCTTTTCAAATCCGTATGCATAATTTTGAATTTGACCCAAAAAAATTTAGCACCTTATTTGGCAAGTTCCTACTTAAACCTAAGGTTTGAGGTCTGCACCATCAAGTATAATGACACATCAATATGTTTTTTTTGTTGAGGTTTGCAAATTGAACCAAAAAAGGTTATAGATCAACAATTGTGTATTAACTCATTTTTGTCCCCCATGATGTTGCATGGCATGATGCTTTTTGAATCAAATGAACACATTTCATTCAATTATATGTGATAAAGGTCAACTCTAACAACCTTTAAGTCACAACTAATAGTACTATTAAAGACATTGGACTTGAAAACTACAAATACCATCACCATTATTATAATGACTTAAATATTAGATCATTTCCCCTACATGAAAGGGGAAGTTTTGTTGACCATACAAAATTCTAAATATATATTATTTCATATATTTACAAAAATAAAGTATGCCTTAACTTTTGAAGTGCCATAAAAAATGTTCCAAAAGTCAAATTTAAGTCTTAAATTATCACCATGGAGACTATGTTGAAAGGTTGACATTGCCATCATTTAAAAATTGTATGATTATCTGATCCACATTGAAATTTATATGTTAAGAAAATACTTATTTAATTGAAGGGAACATTTAATTATAATTTTTTTGAAATATTGTAAATTTTTAATCAATATTTTAAATTATATTTCATGTATAAAAAAAATCACAAACAACTTAATTTTTTAAATAATCTATTAAATCACACACAAATCAAAAATACCTCTGAAATGTTGGGTTTAAATTTCTAATTAACATGAATCCCAATATAGATAAAGCTTTTAATTTTTATATAAATCATTAAGTCACATAAGTTTACAGATCATGAACTATATATCAATCCAAAAACATTAACAACACACCTATTTATTTGTAATGTGTTTAATCTAAGATATATGCTCTCAACTCATGTTTAAAAAATGTTCAATATATTGTTACCATTTGACCATGTCAATCTAGAATGGTGAAGGTGACTAAAAACTTAAATATGAATTATTGTTGAGTTTTATGCACTGCTAGTCATTGACAAGATGTGCCAATAGATATATTTATCAATGACTATTTTGGGAGTTATGGGTTATTTGGCATTCATAATGTATAGTGAACAAGTTGTAGTCAACTATAATTCCTAGAGCTATCCTCCATGAAAACTTCCCTTGTTAATGCCATACCTAGTTCTATGCAATTTTATTTGAGAAAAACCATTGTTTTCAATTCTGTGAGAGATCCATGTTTTCAATATGACCATTTTCCATTGTTTTCCATAAGGAATATTTCTAAGTGTGAAACTTTTTAAACTAAAAATAAATAAATTATGTGTATATATATATATATATTAGAATTTAAATTAAAATATAATTAATGTTCAAATATATGTTTTACTTTTTAATATAAAAAAATAGTAGATGTTACAAAAAATTAAAATTAGAGAAACAAGGTTTGGAAAAAAAATGTTTTGGCTTTTGATAAAGTTTTGTTTTTTGTTTTAGACCAATACAAATTAAGAGTTGGAATTTGGAAGTTGATTCTAAGCCTTTTCTCTTTTGTTTTTTCCTTGTATGTTCTTAGGATGTCATTGTGTACGGTCCTGAAGATTATGGTCTTTTCCTTTGACTATGAAAGTGCGACTTCTAGTCGCATTCTTATCCCTTTGCAACCTTGTAACCTATACCTATGATTAAAATTTGTCATCTAGATTGAGTGGTATCATATGCACATATAGATGTTTGTCTTAAGGAGTTTAAATAACAAGACTTCCTTGATAACATTGAAGCTCCATAAAAGATTTGAAAGATTGAAATTGGGGACATTAGAAAGAACGTGTAATCCCTACTACATTAGGTTGAAGTATCTTTGTGAGTATGAAAATACAATACTGGATTGTTTCTCATGCTTACATTATGGCTTCTATTTTGTTTTTGGTTATGGGTGTAGACTTATTTCTTTTATGATTCATGTTGTGTGTTGAACATTAAACATTCATGTAATTAGTGATTTACTTGAGTATAATATGATATTTTTTGGTGGTTTCAATGGATAATATGGATATTCAAAGTTAAGTGAAAAGTGGGGTTCTAAAATGGAAAATAGGTTTTAATTATTGTGGATGTGGTCGTGCATGATTATGGGATAATGATTGTTGGTGTAGCGAACTAAAAATAGGATCAAACTAATTAGATCAACAAGAACCACTTTAGTGAAAGGTGTTTAAGCAACTTGAATATAAGGAATTATCATAAAAGCATCATGTTATAATGAATGCAAACTTTCAAGCATGTCAAGGGAGTGTTTGAGGTGATCTAAACTATCTCGAGTCTTGGGAAGAAGATGCAAATTTTAACTATAAGTAAAAAAATATAAAATTATGGTTTTGTCAATTGTCACAAGCAATAAAAGCATCATGTACCGAAACAAAATATTGCAAAAAAAATACAAATGTTATGATGAATGCACTGTCTAACAAAAGAAACAATTCAATTACTATGTGTACAAAGAGTGGAATTTGAACAAATTTTTTATTGTATTCACTTTCTAGATGTTCCATATTCAATTTTGGCCTCTTGGAAGGGTAGAGGAATGTGGATATTGCTTGTCGTTGAAGTGGGGAGGGTTGGTTCTCAAGGAATTATGTTGAATTTCTTTATTCATTGTATGGTTACAAAGGTGTAGTGTAAGATTTCAAGTTGCTAAGACATAGAGTGGGTGGAAGAAAGATGTTTTTTAAAATTAGCATGACTTGAAATAGCCTGTATGACATTGTACTATGTGCTTATTTTTTGAGATATTGGAATGAGGAGATTTTTACTTACTCTTGTTGGAATTTTCACTCCCTCAAGGTTTCTCCAAGATAAACACTTTGTTATAGTCTTTCTTATATGTATTATTTGTAAATTATTACTAGTATTTTTTTTATTCATGTTTGCTTAATGTATGAGCATATAATAGGGTGGCAATACAATATGTGTCCCTCTTTTTGGTAGGTTGGGACCATTAAAATAAAAAAAATTCAACTTCCATCACAATTTATCAATTATAGCAAACAAACTAACAAGAATTTTAGAACGAGTAAACTAATTAAATTTGCGGCATTTCCTGTGTAGATTCACTTTATTTATTTTGGAATTAAAATTTTTATTTCTATATATTTGGTTAATTTTCAATAAAGTTTCTATTATAGTTCTATTTTTTATTAACATTTTACCATAACATAGACTTGAACTAGAAATAAAATATTTTTATTATTTCTTAGATATAGATAATTAACTCCAATATCTACTATAAAAAAAATTGGTAATTTTTTATTGAATATTTTATTTATTATTAATTTTTTAGTTGGTAATATGAGAGATTTGAACCTATATTATACTATAAAGTTTTTCTACTTATGTATATATTGAAATTAATTTATTTTTCCATTGAAACAAGGACATTGATGTGAAGTGCAATATAATTTTTAACATTTATTAGATATGTTTTGTTATTTCCCTAGTGTCTCAAATAAAGGTCATTATTTAGTGTACAAGAGATCCAATCACCAAACATTAGGCCCTATAGGTATCACTCTTTAGAAATAAGTGGGATCGAGAAGATGATTCATGATATGTTATAGGTAGTTATTATTGGGAATAGTCAAAGTGCTTACTTCTTCCCAATGGTAATGATGTGCAAGAAAGATGAAAATTGGACGATGTTTCTAGATTATAGAGAGATCAATAAATACACCATAAAATATAATTTTCTCATTCCAATTATTAATGATTTGTTAGATGAGCTTAATGGTGTTATTTATTTTATCAAGCTTGATCTTCATTTTTGTTATCATCAAATCATAACTGGAGATGATATAATATACATGAGATAAATTTTTAGACCCATGTATTGCAAGTATGAGTAGATTGGTGTTGTCATTAATGTCAACAATCCTGTGTTTCCATTGGTGTCAAATGTATGTGAAGAAGATGGTTGCAAGAGTATGTGTTGTTGCATTGATGATTCTTTGATTAATTGCATTATGTTGTCATTAGTAAGCTACTGGTGTCAACCTCTAGTGTTGCTTTGATAAGCTTATTTCTATGGTTAAGGAAGTGTTGAATAAGATGAGGATGTGTCTATAATGCTTGGTTTTCAAGTTCTTTTGATAAAATTTGATAAAAAGAGGAAATAGTGTGTTGTAGTGTTGTTCTGGGTTGCAGAGTAGTATTTTGGTGTTGCTCCACATTTCTTCTAGGTTGAAGATCTACCTATGCATTTTAGACATGTCAATCATCTGGAGGTGTTCAAAGGTGTAGTATTTAGAATTTGGTGTTCTAGAACATTGTGCAGAAGTAGTTGTGTTCACCAATATGTGAACTGTGTATTGCAAAAGTGTCTTGGAGAAATGTTTTTTCTCCACATTTCTTTGTAATTTGGTTTTAGGTCTCAAGTGGATCTGAAGGGGTGTTATCAGTGTTGGTATCTTTCTTCAGTTGAAGTTGTTCAAGGTTTGGTGCTTTGGAAGTCAATTTCTTAAGTTGCAGTGTATGGAAAAGTTATTTGGTGTATAGGGTGTGTACATTTCTTAAGTGATTTTTTTTGCGAAGGATTTTGTTGGATTTTAGGGTGTTTATGGAACATTATAGGTTGTATTCAAGTGAAATTTGTTTTCCATGAGTTGTTGTTGAATCAAAGGAAGCATGTGCTTAAAATTTTAATGGTGTTTACATGGTAATGATCGACCTTGGTGTTTACACTAATTGCAGTGAAAATTTATTATTTGTAGAAGCATGTGGTAGCATGGTGTTATAGATTTGGGTCCTAGATAAGGAGAAACATGGTCTACTTTCACTTCTATCCACCACATAAGTGTTTTGGTACCAACCTAATTTGAATTTGCACAGTTGATGTGCATAACCAACCTTGGAGAATGTTTTCAAGGTTGAGGATGATATAAATATGAGTTGAGTTATTGAGGGATGTGAAGATAGTTCAAAATAAGATGCGAATGATGCAAATTGTAGAGTGTTAGAGTGTGAATTTGAGAAGTACAATGTGAGCATTCATGTGTTAGATTGTTGGATGTAGTGAGCAGAAGGTGTCTAAAATTCTTTAGTTATGCTACGAAGGTGTTGGTGGTATTGTGGTGCATTTCCCTGATGCATTGAGATGGATTTCTCTATGTAAAATTCTTTTTTATCTTCTTTTCTATTCTGGTAGTGAGCCCTATTGTATTTGGTGTTGATATAACTTTATATTGTGAGCTAATCCTCATCGTGGATTTTCCCATCTTGGGTTTTCCACGTAAATCTCGTGTTCTCTTGTGCATGGTGTTGATTTGTTTTAGTTTCTACTATTTACTTTTCATGCTAAATCATTATAACAAATTAAGGGTTAATTAAGCTAATGTGGATCTAAATGTGTATGAGGGTTTTGAAGGTTTAAGGTATAATTGATTCACCCCCCTTAGTTGTCTTGTGCATTCAACAATTGGCATCAGAGTAATTTTCCTTGGAAAAAAGCTTAATTGCTTGAGGTAGATTTGGGATGGCGTGCAAGAAAGAGATCCTTATATTTGATGGAATGGATTATGCATTTTGGAAGAAAAGGATGGAAGGTATTTGGTTTATCTTGGATTTGATGTTTGGAAGTCTGTTAGGAATGGATATACTAAACCTACAAATGGTCCAAGTACTACTAATGAGATCAAAGCTTATGAAAGCAATGGTAAAGCATGGCATGCTCTCTTAAATAGTCTTACAAATTATTAATTGGTGAAATTTATGAGTCTAAAAACTTCTAAAGCAATTTGGGAAAAGTTAGAAAGCATTTATGCAAGAGATGATAAGCTTAAAGAAGATTAGATGTAAAATCAAAAGATATTTTTTGAGAACTTGTGGATGTTTGAAGAAGAAGATGTTACAAGTTATATGCATAGGGTAGATGACGTTTTTAGCTCCATCAAAGGTATTGGTGGAAAATGAAAGAACCAAAAGTGGTAAAGAAAATTCTCAGAACTCTTCCTAAATCTCAGTCATTAAGTTTCTACTATTGAAGAATTTGCAAATTTGAAGCAATATACCAGAGATCAATCTGGCTCTTTAACTTCTTTTGAGATGAGAGAATTTGGAACAAATAGTGGTGCCAAAGTTGAGACTACTTTTAAGGCTGGAAAATCAAAGGAGATAAAGGAATCAGATCAGGAGGATTTTGATGGCATAAAATATAACTTTGTACGGAGAATAAAGAAGGGTACTAGTAAGTACAATGGTAAGCTACTTTTCAAATGTTTCAGTTGTGGAAAGATAGGTCATTATGCTTCAAGATGTCGAAACAGAGCTTTGATTAACAAAAATAAGGAGAACTAAGGTAAGATGATTAAGAAAAGTTATTATGTTAGAGGGGATGCAAGCATTTTTGATGATGAATCTTATTATGGAGATGAAGACGGAGAATGCTTGTTCATGGCTTTAAAATATGAATTTGTTTCTACTAACTCTAAGAGATGTGTGAAGGAAAGACCTCCAAAGACAAAGGATAAAGTTGAAGGTACTTTGGTATTTGCTTTTCATGCTAGACATGAGAAGAACTACTGGATCATTGATAGTGGATGCTCTAATCATATAATCGGTGACAAGAGTAACTTTGTTAAACTTGAAAAATATGATGGAGGATGTGTTAGAATTGGTGATGATTCATCTACTAAGATATGTGGAAAAGTTTCTATCAGTTTTGATGGAAAGCATAATATTGATGATGTTTACTGTGTTGAGGGTTTAAGGCATAGCCTCTTGAGAGTTGGAAAAATATGTAGCAAATGATACAATCTTATGTTTTAGGATGATGGATGTGAGATCAAAAAGGGATCTAAAATTGTAGTTGCTACTAGAAAAGAATAGATGGAAATGTTTATCAACTTAAGGATTCTAATGGTCACTGCTTTATGACTTAGATTAATGAAAGCTAGCTATGAAATAAAATAATGTGTCACACCAACTTTGATAGCCTAGTAATGATAAGTTTAGTTCAAGCTATAAGAGATCAACCAAATATTACAAATCTTATCAATGTTGTTTGTAAATAATGTCAAATTGGAAAGCAAGCAAGAAGAAGCTTCAAAGTAAAAGAAAAATATACTACTGGGCTGTTGGAATTTTAGCATACAAATATTTATGGTCCTACAAGAGGAAGAAGTCTTCAAGGTGACATGTATTTCATGCTATTAATTGATGATTATTCTAGAATGATATGTGTTAATTTTTTCAAAGAAAAATCAAAAGCTCTAGACAAGTTTAAAGCATTCAAAGTTATTTTTGAAAATGAAATGGATATGAAAATCAAATGCTTGAGTTATGAAAAAGGTGGAGAGCTCACCTACAATGAGTTTAACATCTTTTGTGAGAATCATCGCATAAAGAGGCACTTGTTTTCCCCTAGGACTCCTCAACAAAATAGAGTAGTTGAAGGAAAGAATAGGATTGTTCAAGAAGTTGCACCTGAACAATGATGAAAGAGGAAAATCTACCAGAACTCTATTGGAGAGAGGAAATTCATACTGTTGTTTATATGCATAGCAAAGTTCAAGCAAGAGAAAATAGTACAAAGACTCCCTATGAGCTATGGTATGGAAGGATTCCTACTATTAAGTACTTCAGAGTGTTTGGAAAAAAATGTTATATCAAAAGAGATGAAGATAACTTAGGAAATTTGGACATTCTACTGTACTAGAAGCAAAGCTTACTAGTGTTACAAAAAGAGATTGAGAAAGATTGTTGAGAGTGCAAGTGTCAATGTTGATGACGATTTACAAAAGAATTCAATGATGATGGATGGATATGAATTAGGCGAGTCTTCTTGCAGAGAAGAAGAAAAATTTGAAGAAAGAGAAGTGTGGATTGGAGAGGAAGAAGATTCAAAAAGGACTCCTAAAGTACCTAAGTATGTGCAGAAGAATCATTCTAAAGATTAGATCATTGGAGATAAGAACAAAGGTATATTGACAAGAAGTAAAGCTATTAAAAAATAGGTAAATCTATGTTTACTTTTTGAAGTTGAACCTAAAACAGTGATTGAGGCATGCAAAGATGACTATTGGATCAAGGCTATAAAAGAAGAATTGTTGCAGATTGAGAAGAGTCAGACTTGGGAACTTGTCCCAGGACTAGTAGACAAAAATGTGAATGGAACTAAGTGGGTATTCAAAAACAAACTAAATGAGAATGTAGAAGTAGTAAGGAACAAGGCAAGGCTCGTCTGTAAAGGCTACTCACAAGTTGAAGGAATAGATTTTAAAGAGACTTTTGCTTTGGTGGCAAGAATGGAAGCTATCAAGATATTTTTAGATTTTGCAGCACATAAGGATCTCAAAGTTTATCATATGGATGTTAAGTATGCTTTATTGAATGGAGAATTAGAAGAAGAGGTACATATAGAACAACCAAAAGAATTTTAGTTATTAGAAAAACCAGATATGGTTTGTAGATTGAAGAAGGCATTATATGGATTGAAGCAAGCTCCTAGAGCTTGCTATGCAAGGTTGGATAAGTATTTGATAAATGTATTCAATAAGGTACCATAGATTGAAATCTTTATTTTAAAGTTAAAAAAGATCAAGTCTTGATTGTGGTTGCATATGTTGATGACATAATATTTGGAGGCAATGAAGATATGCGCAAGAAGTTTGTAGAGGAAATGCATAAAGATTTTGAAATTTCTATGTTTGGGGAGATGAATTTCTTCCTTGGACTACAAATAAATTAGAAAAATAAAGGTATTTTTATTTCATAATCAAAGTATGTCAAAAAAAGGTTGAAGAAGTTTCGAATGGAAGATTCTAAACTGATGTGTACTCCTATGGTTACTGGTTGCAAGTTGAGAAAGAATGATGAATCTCCTAAGGCTAATTAGAGTAAGTATAGATCAATGATTGGTGGACTACTATATCTAACTTCTACTAGATCGGATATCATGTATGTAGTTTGTATTGTGGTTAGATTTCAAGAAGATCCTAGAGAGTCACATGTTGCAGCAGTAAAGAGGATATTCAAATACTTGAAGGGCACTCTGGGACATGGCTTATGGTATCCAAAGGATATTGATTTTACTCTAAGTGCTTACACAGATGCAAATTGGGATGGTTGTAAGGATGACTAGAAAAGTAAAAGTGGTGGTACATTCTTTCTTGGATGTTGATTGGTGTTATGACTAAGCAAGAAATAAGATTCATAATCTTTATCTATTGTAGAGGAAAAATACATTGCAGAAGCATCTTGTTGCACACAAGTGTTGTGGATGAGGCAAATATTTAAAGATATTAGGGTGATATATGATGAACCAATTTCTATCTTCTATGATAATACAAGTGCTATCAATATTTCAAAGAATCTGATAATGTATTCAAGGACAAAACATATCTCAATCTAGTATCACTTTTTGAGAGAGAAGGTTGTAGAGAATTAATTAAAGCTTGAGTATGTGCCTACAAACGATCGGGTTGCTAATATATTCACTAAGGCTCTTCCTAAGGATATATTTGAGTATCTCTAGGAGAATTTGGGGGTTATTTCCCCTCCTTTGAACTAGATATGCAAAAGGATATGTATTAGTCCAGTGGATTTCAAGATTCATTCGTTGGGCTAGATTGATGTTGGGGTCTACCTCTCAGAGGGAGTAGGTAGTAATATTGTTGGTTGTTGCAGTCAGGGGGAGCATGTGCTGTCATTATGCAGTATTTGTTGATTGGTGTAGTATTGTGTATGCTCCTAAGGGGGAGTATGCATAGTAGTAAAGGAATAGAAGTTGCAAAACAATTGTAAGAAGGTTGATTGATGTCAAAGGGGAAACATAAGTGATGTAAATCTTTTTTCCTTTTCCATTAATGTAAAAGGGGGAGAATGAGACATGTGAAAAAAAAGACAATTAAGGGAGAGAGAATCATGTGAAAATTTGTATTTTTCAATTGAGAAAGGGGGAGAGAATAGTATAGCAAAAGGGAGCATGAGTAATAAGAAAAGAAAAAAGGAAAAAGGTATGCAACAAAGCTGTTGTGTCTTTGATGGTTTTTCAAATCATGTGTTGTCATCAATGACAAAGGGGGAGATTGTTGCAAGTATGAGAAATTGGTGTTGTCATTGATGTCAACAAGCTTGTTTTTCCATTGGTGTCAACTGTATGAGAAGAAGATGGTTGCAAGAGTATGTGTTGTTGCATTGATGATGCTTTGATTAGCTGCATTATGTTGTCATTAGTAAGCTACTAGTGTCAACCTCTAGTGTTTCTTTGATAATCTTATGTCTATGGTTAAGGAAGTGTCGAAGATGATGAGGATGTGTCTCTGATGCTTGGTTTTCAAGTGGTTTTGAGAGAATTTGATAAAAAGAGGAAACAATGTGTTGCAGTGTTGTTCTAGGTTGAAAAGTAGTATTCTAATGTTGTTCCACATTTCTTCTAGGTTGAATATTTTCCTATGTGTTTTAGACATGTTGATCAAAAGTGTTCAAAGGTGTAGTATTCAAAATTTGGTGTGCTAGAACATTGTGCAAAAGTAGTTATGTTCACTAGTATGTGAACTATGTATTATAGAGGTGTCTAGGAGAAATGTTTTTGATCCATGTTTCTTTTCAATTTGGTTTCACGTCTTTCAGATATGAAGGCATGTTGATAGCATTGGTATATTTCTTCAGTTAAAGTTGTTCGAGGTTTGGTGCTTTGGAAGTTAGTTTCTTAAGTTTTAGTGTATGGCAGAGTTGTTTGAGCATACTGGGTGTGTACATTTCTCAAGTGAAATATGTTGCGAAGGATTTTGTTGGATTTTAGGGTGTTTATGGAATATTCTAGGTTGTATTAAAGTGAAATTTGTTGTTCGTGAGTTGTTGAATCAAAGGAAGTGTGTACTTAAAATTTTAATGGTGTTTACATGGGTAATGATCGACCTTGGTGTTTACATTAATTGTGGTGGATATTTATTGTTTGTAAAAGTGTGTGGTAGTGTGGTGTTATAGATTTGGGTCTCAGATAAGGAGCGGTGTGGTTCGCATTCACTTCTATCTACCACAAAATTGTTTTGGTGCCAACCTAATTTGAATTTGCGTTGATGTGCATAGTCGACCTTGGAGAATGATTTCAAGATTGAGGATGATATAAATATGAGTTGTTATTGACGGATGCAAAGATAGTGAAGTAAGATGTGAATGATGTGAATTGCATAGTGTTAGAGTGTGAAAATGAGAAGTGCAATGCAAGCATTCATGTGTTAGATTGTTGGATGTGGTGAGCAGAAGGTGTTTACAATTCTTCAGTTATGTTGTGAAGGTGTTGGTAATATTGTGGTGGATTTCCCTATTGCATTGAAATGGATTTCTCCATGTAACATTCTTCTTTATCTTATTTTCTATTCTAGAAATGAGCCTTTGGTAGTGAACCTTTCTTCTATGGCCAGTGAGCCCTCCAAAGGAAGTGAGCCTTCTAGTGGTAATGTTCCCTATTGTATTCAATGTTGATATTACTTTATATTGTGAGCTAATCTTCACCGTGGTTTTTCCCATCTTCGGTTTTCCATGTAAATCTGGTGTTCTCTTGTGCATGGTGTTGATTTGCTTCAATTTTTATTATTTTATTTTCATGCTAAATCATTATAACAGATTAAGGGTCAATTAAGTTAATGTGGATTTGAATGTATATGAGGGTTTTGAAGGTTTAAGGTACAATTGATTCACCCCCCTCTTAGTTATCTTTTGCATTCAACACCATGAGGGTGACTATGATTATTGATGATTCCTTTTGGTTTCACAATTAATACACCATGGATGAAGCCACAATAGTGGTTTACAATTTGGAGGAAGGAAGACTGAGAAAAAATGACCCCATGGAAAAAAAGTGTTTTTGGGGGTCCGTACAAACCTAGAAGTTTAACCGAACCAAAAAGGGGTTTGACCGAACCTGGGTTCAAGTGAACCCCTTAAACTTTTGCCGCCAAAAATTAATAAAAAATGCATATGAAAGGGGTTCGAGTGAACCCCCTTAAAGAGGTTTGCTCGAACCCCTAGGGGTTTGTACAAACGCACCTAAATCCTCATCCCCTCCTTGAGACACACAAAAAACCTAAATTTTGGCACTTCGAAGCTCAGGTTGAGGATAAAAATGGAGGAATCCTCACAAACCCAACTGGAATTAGGTAGTCCTTGGAACGAGCTATCCAATGAATATAATTTTAATATGTTTTGGTTTTATTATGTATTTGTTTTTTTAGTTTTATTAAACATAGGTTTTTCATCGAAAATGAAAGTCTCTGTTCTGCACATATGGAAAAATAGCAGATTATCAAAAAAAATTTGAAAAATATGAGTGCACTACATATTGAAGTCCTTGATCCAACAAAAATAAATAAATTGAATTTTAATAAATACAAAAAAAGTTATGCGTTATACGGTCGCGCTATGTTTGAATTTTAATTGGTTTGAATTCAAAACTTGATTAAATAAAAATATTCAATAAAAAAATATCTAACCAATTGGAAGCACTAGATATCGGAGTTATGAATCTAAATTCGAAAGAATTAGAATTTTATCCTTCATGGAAAAAAAGTTATGCGTTATATGGTGTGTGTCACTTTTTAAAAATGTTGTTTTCTGAAAAAACTAGTTGTGGGAGATGGAAAAATAAGTGCAATCTATTTCCAAAAATTTTGAAAAAAATATTTTTAGAATCTACAGACAAAATGTGATGAGACTCTAGTTTGCATCATCTTCAAATCCTTCACGGTTTAGCTGCTATAAGTGCCCAAATGTGAAGATTTAGTTAAAAATAATAATTTCAGTGTCCAGTTTGGCCAAAAATTGTAAACCACTATTGTGGGATCACCCCCATCTATATTTTAAATTTTTATTAACCCTATCTTTGAACCATTTTTGTGAAAAAATATTTTTAATTTTTTTGATGACATCCTAATGTATAGAAATACTTAGGAGAAACACTTGCAATGCTTAAATAAGGTTTTAGACATTCTTGTGCAAAATCAACTTTATACTAAGTCATCCAAGTGTGTGTTTAGAGTAAAATAATTCCAATACCTAGTCTATATTTTATCAGATGAGGAAGTCAAGGTGCACCCTCATAGGATCACATCCATTGTAGATCAAGGAAAATGTCTAGGACCCTCAAGAACCTATGAGGTTTCTTAAGGAATACTAATTGCTATCATATATATATAAATATTTATGGTAGCAAAACATCAACTCTCACAACCTTTTTGAAGAAGGATTCCTTTTAGTAGAATGCGGTAGCTACCAAGGAATTTTAGCAGTGAAAGGAAACCATGTGCACAACTCTAGTTCTAGCTACTTTGTATCTTTTTAAAATATTCATTATGGAATGCGATGCTTTAGGACATGGCATAGGAGTACTACTCATGTAAGAATGAATACCCATAGCATTTGAGAGTTTTAAAATCAAAGGTAATAATTTATAAAAGCCATTTTGTGAGAATGAAAGGTTGGTTATCCTACATGCAATCAAACAATGAAGGCCTTATTTATTGGGAAGATATTTTAAGTTAAAGATAGATCATGATAGTCTCAAATACTTATTAGAACAAATGATTTCAGTTAAGGAACCAAAAAATGATTCATAAAGATGGTTGGATATGAATTTGAGATCATATATAAGGAAGGTAAGAAGAATTTGTCGATAATGCTCTATCTAGAAGGGATGAACCCAAAAAGTCACTATTGCATTCCATTTCCATATTGCAAAAGGGTGATCCCATAATATTGGTTTACAATTCTCTTCATGAAGGAAAATTTTAAAATGCTCCAAAGACAAAAAAATAGGTTTTTAGGGGTTCGCTTGAAGGGGGGTTCACATGAACCCAAAAAGGGGTTTGCTCGAACCCCCCCTTTGAGTGAAACCCTTTGTGATGTCACCCCCTTTTTGGCGTGCTTTTTAATAAAAAAATAAAAATTGAAAAAGAAAGAGGGGTTTGAGTGAACCCCGTTTTCTCAAAGGGGTCCTTTTTTTCCCCTTCTCTTCCTCCTTTCTCATTTTACTACAAAATTTTGCATTTGCAAGCTTAGGTTGAGGATGAAAATGGAGGAAACTTCACATACCCAACTGGATGATGGTATTCCTTGGAATGAGCTATCCATCAAGTATAATTTTAATATATTTTGGTTTTATTATGTATTTTTTTAATTAAACATAGGTTTTTTTCACCAAAATCAAGCTCTATGTTTTGCATGTGGAAAAATAATGATTATCAAGAAAATTCTAAAAAAATCTATGCACTAGATATTGATGTCCTCGATCCAAAAAAAAAAATTGAATTTCGATACATACAAAAAAAGTTGTGTTAGCAAGTAACCTATGTCTAAATTGTAACTAGTTTGACTTCAAAATTTAATTAAGAAAAAAATTTCAATAAACACTATGAAACCAATTGCATGCACTAGATATCATAGTTATGAATCTAAATTTAAAAAAGTTAGAATTTTATCCTTCATAGGAAAAAAGAAATGCAATTTGATTCCAAAAATTTGAAAAAAATAAATATTTAGAATCTACAGAGAAAATTTCACAAATCACTAGTTTGCATCATCTTCAAATTCCTTATGGTTTAGTAGCTATAGGTGTCTAAAAGTGAAGATTTAGTTAAAGAAATACAGTTCAATGTTTAGTTTGTCCAAAAATTGTAAACCACTATTGTGGGATCACCCAAAAAAATTAGGTATATAAGACATGAGAAGAGTGAGAAAATTATAGGGATACTCAAGCTAGATTATTGAGAAACTCCAAAAAGATTCAAGTATATTAGATGAGGGTGATCCCACAATACTGGTTTACAATTTTTGGCCAAACTGGACACTGAACTGATTTGTTTTAACTAAATCTTCACTTTTAGGCACCTATAGCAGCTAAACTATGAGGAATTTGAAGATGATGCAAACTAGTGATTTGTGACATTTTGTCTATAGATTCTAAATAATTTTTTTCAATTTTTTTGAATCAAATTGCACTTCTTTTTCCATCTCCTTTGAAAACTAGTTTTTAACAATAAACACCATTTTTAAAGAGTGACATCATTGGCTAACACATAACTTTTTTCTATGAAGGATAAAATTCTATTTTTTTTGAATTTAGATTTGTAACTATGATATCTAGTGCATGGAATTGGTTTCGTAGCATTTTGTTGAATATTTTTTTTCTTAATTAAGTTTCAAAGTCAAAACTTTTAAAATTTAGACATGATTCACTGGCTAAGGCATGACTTTTTTTGTATGTATCAAAATTCATTTTTTTTTGTTGGATCCAGGACATCAATATCTAATGCATTGATATTTAAAAAATAAATAAATTGATAATCTGCTATTTTTCCACATGTTAAATATAAGCTTGATTTTTAATCTATGTTTAATCAAACTAAAAAATAAAATACATAATAAAACTAAAAAATATTAAAATATATTTGATAGATTTGTTCTAAGGGCCATCATCATGGAGTTGGGTTTGTGAAGTCTCCTCCATTTTCATCCTCAACTTGAGCTTTGAAGGGAAAAATTATGCATAAATTTGGTGCAAGAGGGGGAGAAGGGGGAAAAAGGGGGAATGAACCGGTTCAAACCCCTTGGAACACTAGAGACAGGTTCGAGCAAACCCCCCTTGGAGGTTCACTAGAACCAAGGTTCGAATGAACCCTGGTTCGAGCGAACCCCCCCTTCTATTCATTTTTCCATTTTTTTTGTTATAAAATGCAAAAAAAGTGGGTCCCATCATTTAATAGGGTTTGCTTGAACCAAGGTCCATTCAAACCCCTTTTGGGTCCATTTGAACACCCTAATTCATGCAAACCCCTAAAAAGCAAAAAAATAAATCATAGGAGTATTTTTGCAATTTCCCTTCCTTATTGGAATTGTAAACTAGTTTTGTGGGATCACCCATACGTTAACATGAGAATTAAATATTTTATGGTAAAAGGATAGGTTGTATCCATGTAAGAGTTTTCAATCCTTAAGTTTAGGGTGTTTTAGAATTACACGATTCTCCAATAAGCAGGCACTCAATATTCTTGAATATATATCATAGAATAAATCAAGAATACATGGTTTATTGATAAAATAAATAAGAGATAATTAAGACTCCATGTCTTCTAAAACCTTTATCTATTTTGAGTCAAATATGGAAGGAGCTATACATGGATTTCATTAGAGGTTTACCCAAATTCAAATGGAAAAATGGCATCATGGATGTTGTGGATCATCTTACCAAATATGTAAATTTTATTCTTTATCACATCCATTTGTAGCAAGCATTGTAGTAACAACCTTTATGAATACTATTTAGAAACTACACGAGACTCTAACAATAATAGAAGTAAACATGATCATATATTTTAAAAATAGTTTTAGAATGAATTGTTTTAATGGTTGGGCATATTGGAGTCAAATATTTGACCCTCATAGCCAATAATATCTTAATAACATTTTGTTTCCACAGTCCATGATGCTAGTATGCAAGATTTTTGGAATAAACTGTGTGTGATTTTTATATCATCAACGTTTCGGATCATACTCCATGATCCATCATCAGGATGATTAGCAGTAGAGTGAGAATGAAAGAGAGCAGACAGACTTGGATATAAAGGAGAGGGAAGAGGGGTTTGGGAAGGTTGAGAAGCACGCTCCCCACAAAGACATAACATAATTATAAATATATATATAAGAAACAACAAAACCTAAGTATATGTTTGAATTATATAAGCAAAGGATAATGAGAAAGATAAGGAAGAAACAAAACAAATATAAATATAAGAAATTAAGGACAAACGAAAATAAATAAATAATTAAGAATAAAAAATATTGAAAAGTAAATAAACAAGGCACCATTATAATAATGGATGAAAGGAAACAATTAATCACTAGAAACAATGGTAAATTGTAAGGGAGAAATAAAAGAGAAAAGACTAAGTAAGAATAGCTCAAAAAATATCAAAGAGTAAAGGAATCAGGTAGAAAACGAAAGAAATCAAATGATGAAGAATGAATGAGACAAAAACAATCACATTAGTGAGGACTAAATGGAATAATTCAAAAAATATAAAAAAAAAACCATTTTTTGAGTTAACAAGAGCCATCAAATGATGAAAAATAAATCACAAGTAATCTTGTTAATGATGAAAAATAAATTAGCAAAAGCGATCAAAGGATGAAAATTAAATTAACAACAACAATCAAAAGATGAAAAATAAATTTCCAAGCGAAAACAAAACAAAGTGAAAGTAAAAAGGGAATGGATAATAAGAGTAGATGAGAAGTAAATAAAAATGATAATAAATAATAATTAGAAAGCAATACAATCCTACATACACATATAAATATAAGTATATGTATAAACACCAAGACATAAATATGACTATATAACGGAGAGAGATTAAAAGACAAGAAAACAAAACCAAAAAGGAACCAGCAAAATGAAAGTAAAAAGAAATTGATAAAAAAGAATAGATGAGAAGTAAATAAAATTAAAAATAAATAATAATTAAAGAGCAATTAAAGAGCAATGACAGAGCAATAAATTAGCAATTAAAGAGCAAGGACTTGATAAAATTGAATAGAAGAGAAGTGAGAAGAAATAGAAAATAAATAATAATTAAAGATGAAAAGTAAATAGAAAAGATAATAAATAAATAATAGAATAGAAGAGAAGCAAATAGAAATAGATAATGAATAATAATTAAAGATGGAAAGTAAATAGAAATAGATAATAAATAAATAATAGAATAGATGAGAAGTAAATAGAAGGAGATAGTAAATAATAATTAAAGATGAAGCAATTAAAAGATGAAAAATAGATTGACAAAAACAATCAAATGATGAAAAAATAAATTACCAAGAGAAAACGAAACAAAGTGAAAGTAAGAAGGAAAAAGATAATATAGCATAGATGAGAAGTAAATAAAAGTAAAAATAGATGAAAAGTAAATAGAGAAAAATAGAATAATAGAAGCAATGAAAGTAAATAGAAACACCAAAAGTAAATAAAAGTAAATAAAAATAATAATAGATGAAAAGTAAGTGAAAGTAAATAATAGAAGCAACAAAAGTAAATAGAGGTAATAATAGAAGGAAAGTAAATAGAATAAAATAGAAAATAGAAGCAACAAAATGAAAGAGAAAAAAATTGATAAAATAGAAAGGATGAGAAATAAAAAGAAAAAGAAAAGATAATAAATAATAATAAGAGATGAGAAGTAAATAGAAATATATAATAAACAAATAATGGAATAGATGAGAAGAAAATCGAAATAGTTAATAAATAATAATTAAAGATGAAAAGTAAGTAGAAATCGGTAATAAATAAAAGAATAGACAAGAAGTAAATAGAAAAAAGATAATAAATAAAAATTAAAGATGAAGCAATTTAAAAGATGAAAATTAAATTAACAAGAACAAACCAAAGAAGAAAATTAAATTGCCAAGAGAAAATGAAACAAAGTGAAAGTAAAAGGAAAATGATGATATAGAGAATATGAGAAAACAAATAATAGAATAGATGAGAAGAAAATCGAAATAGTTAATAAATAATAATTAAAGATGTAAAGTAAGTAGAAACCGGTAATAAATAAAAGAATAGATACGAAGTAAATAGAAAAAAGATAATAAATAAAAATTAAAGATGAAGCAATCAAAAGATGAAAATTAAATTAACAAGAACAAACCAAAGAAGAAAAATAAATTGCCAAGAGAAATTGAAACAAAGTGAAAGTAAAAAGGAAAATGAAGATATAGAGAATATGAGAAGTAAATAAAAGTAATAATAAATAGAAATTAAAGAGCAATACAACCAACATACACATATAAATATTTATATGTGTATGTAGGATTGTATTGCTTTCTAATTATTATTTATTATCATTTTTATTTACTTCTCATCTACTCTTATTATCCATTCCCTTTTTACTTTCACTTTGTTTTGTTTTCGCTTGGAAATTTATTTTTCATCTTTTGATTGTTGTTGTTAATTTAATTTTCATCCTTTGATCGCTTTTGCTAATTTATTTTTCATCATTAACAAGATTACTTGTGATTTATTTTTCATCATTTGATGGCTCTTGTTAACTCAAAAAATGGTTTTTTTTTTATATTTTTTGAATTATTCCATTTAGTCCTCACTAATGTGATTGTTTTTGTCTCATTCATTCTTCATCATTTGATTTCTTTCGTTTTCTACCTGATTCCTTTACTCTTTGATATTTTTTGAGCTATTCTTACTTAGTCTTTTCTCTTTTATTTCTCCCTTACAATTTACCATTGTTTCTAGTGATTAATTGTTTCCTTTCATCCATTATTATAATGGTGCCTTGTTTATTTACTTTTCAATATTTTTTATTCTTAATTATTTATTTATTTTCGTTTGTCCTTAATTTCTTATATTTATATTTGTTTTGTTTCTTCCTTATCTTTCTCATTATCCTTTGCTTATATAATTCAAACATATACTTAGGTTTTGTTGTTTCTTATATATATATTTATAATTATGTTATGTCTTTGTGGGGAGCGTGCTTCTCAACCTTCCCAAACCCCTCTTCCCTCTCCTTTATATCCAAGTCTGTCTGCTCTCTTTCATTCTCACTCTACTGCTAATCATCCTGATGATGGATCATGGAGTATGATCCGAAACGTTGATGATATAAAAATCACACACAGTTTATTCCAAAAATCTTGCATACTAATAATATCTTACAAAATAATGATAAGTCTTATATAAGAGGTTTGATACAAATCCAAGAATGAAATCATACAATATGTGTGCAGTCACAAAAAGCTTACAATTACATATGATCCCCTTGATTTTATAGGAAAGGGGTAAGATAAGAAGATAAATTTGGACTCTAACCACCTCCATGAGTGTAGGAAATGTGTCCATGGTGTGTCATGTGCATGGGAAAAGTGTGATAGGTGTCATATGCACATGAGTCAGTTGTCTCAAAAGGTTAAAACATGTGTCTCAACCACATGAAGTGAGATAAAAAATAAAGTTTGTATGTGGAGATTTAATTAGTTTGAATAGGACTCCCCTAGGTAGGCTAAACGTTAACTAGATTGTTAATGTCACTATTTACAATAATATCCCCCTTAAATGTAATTTAGGGAGAAATGAATGCAATGCTGATGGTTTTGGGTTACTACGCCATGTAGCTGCCCATGTAAAATTTTCTCATAAATTGAGTAAAGGAGAAAAATTTGTGGGAAGTAAAAATCCTCTTTAAAATAGAAAAAATACATGATAAAATATACAAGGGAAGAAGATAGAGGGTAGAATTATCTTGATGCCCCAAGGACCACTTCTAGAAAAAATCCAATTAAATTTTCCCCCAAAAGGAGAGAAAAGAGATAAGGTTTATATGAACCCCCAAAAGGTGAGAAAATTTATATTTTTGGCCAACTTATCAACACTAGTGAATTTTAGTATTTATAACTAAAAATCAATTTTGGTCAAACATATGATCTAGTAAGATTCATTCTAGATAAGTTAAATATGTCCACAAATTTTCCAACTAAAATTATTGGCTAAATGAATATGTAGCAGCACTTTGAGGCCAATTTACTAAAAAATGAAATTATTTGAAAATTTTAATGTTTCAACAACTCCTACTCATATAAATAACATATTTAAAAAAAATGTAAAAATACCCTTTTGTAGATCTATAAGTATAGTTTTCAAATATATATTTATTTTAATAGTTCAATTATTATTTATATTTTATTTATATTTTGTTTTTTATTCTAGATAAATATTCAAAATAAAAGTTGATGTCAAGTGGAAACAACCATGTTTTAATACACGCACATTTAAATATTTATTTAAAAATATGTATTTATTAAAATTTCAAAACAAAATATCCATGCCTTAAAGTTTCAAATTATAAATATACAAAAAAAAATTGAAGGAAAAAAATAAATTTACTATATAAAGCTTGAAGTTGAGTGAAACATCATTTTTCAACATTTTATCAACAACTAAATTATAGAGTTAATTTATAAAAAAATATATTCAAATAATTTTTTAATTTTTTCAAACAAATAAAAACATAAAATATACTAAAAAATATGCATTTTATTAGTTTACATCATTTCAAAATTCAAAACATATATGCCACTTTCTAGTGATTCAAGATTAAAAGTTAGATCAGTGTTGGCCATTTCCTTTATAAAAGTGTGACATAGCTTTGTACTTTTATTACCCCATGTGAAAGAATATTCCCTCCCAAAACTGAGATGAGAAAAGAAACCATGTAGCCTCCCCTCATATGACCTCCTATAGTGTTTGTAGATGCTTAAAATGGATACTAAAGATGATCAATGATTGGTGAAAAACATTTATCCCCTTGGGAAGAAACAAAATCACAAATATGTGCAATATATCTTCCATTTTGGATAGGAATATTAGAAACAAGGGTGAATGTCTAAATTTTGCACATGATCCAAAGACAATAATGTAGCCCAAGATGATGTCTTTGAGTATTAGTCAAAGATATCGAAACAATTGTCAAATTGTGATGAAAGAAGAGGATAATGATGAATAATCACATCCAAAGAAGATGATGGTGATGCAACTCAATTGAAGATGTCACATCCTAATAGAGATGTGTCATGTCCCAAAATTGTAACACATGAAAATGCAAATCAATAAATAAATCATAATCACAAAACACATTTTAATGTGAAATATAAATAACTAGATAAATAAATATCAAAAATGTAATGGCAATCTAAATATTATTATCAAGAATATTATAATTATAATACATTTATTATAATAAACGAGACAATTAATATTAGTACATTATAAATATCATAATAATAGAGATTTCACAAGAAAAAAATATTACAAAATAATATTAATAAAATATTATTATAATTATAGTCATAAATATTATAATACATATAAAACCACTAGTTTAAGAATAAATATTAATAAATAATATTTATATATTGAAGATGTAATGCAACGATTATTAGTGAAAAAAAAAGGATTAATTATAAAAACAGCAGTTTGAAAAAATAAAATAAATAAATAAATAAAAGTGGTTTAAAAATAATAATGAAGGTTTAAATAAATGTGTGTGTCTTTTCATAAGGACATCTCTCTTGAAAAGATGTATCCTTTAAATTGAATATATAGATATAAAAAGACATTGAATGTAAGAGGGAGGAAAAAAAGGAATCAATTAGAAATCTGCATAAAGCAGCAGATTGGAAATGAAATAAACTATGGGAGATTTATTTGATTAAGTGTTATTGTCAAGAATATATTTGGGGAAGTAAGTATATATATATATATATATATATAGATATAGTAAGTGATATATATATATAGTAAGTAATTATTGGAAGATTAAAATTAATTAGAAATAATTATATATTCATACACGATCATTGCAATAATGATGCTTGCAGCAATTATTGAGCCTTATAAGTTATTATGATCATAATATAAAAATGGATAGATTAATATTTATGACCAATCAAATGTAAGATTGAAGGAAGGCGACTAAGGAATTAAGAATCATGGGAAGACACAACAGTTCAGGTGATGTATTCACTTAGCAATAATAGTTAGCATTTTCTAAATATAAGAACTAGATATTGTTAATTTGATTATTGATATAATGACTTCCTTTAATCTTAGCATAATGAGAATTATCATAGGAAATGATGAACTTAAAGAACCATTGGTAAATGAAAATATATTTGATTATAGGCATGAAATAAATCTTGGATGAATGCAAATATATCTGATTGTTTAAAGATTGTCTACTATGTGCTTGTAAACCTATTAGGATGGATGGAACATGGGTGAAGTGGATTGCCTAAAAACCCCACTTTCAGCCCCTTAGGCCCTAGACAAGGGATTGGGCTTTGCAGCCCCTTAGGCCCTTAACAAGGGATTGGGCTTTGCAGCCCCTTAGGCCCTTGACTAGGGATTGGGTTATAGAAAGATGGGGGTCCCACCTAGGTCTCTGCCCCTTAGGCCCAAGATACGGGATTGGGCAAGAGAAGGTGGTAGGCCTTAGGCCACTTGGACTCTATGGTTCCTCTCCCCTAATAGGACGAGTGTCTTCTGAGGTGTTGCCATGAGTGGAGTATGCAGGTACTAAGCCCCTAGGCAAGAAGGATTGTGATGGACAACCTCTTGAGTTTACATGAGGGCTTCAGGGCGGATCCACCTATGGCACTCCTCTTATGTCTTCATTAATTGATTTATGTTTATGAATATATTGTGGATATCTAGATATTATTGCTAACAAATATGTGTATGTGGAAATGTTTTTAAATTGGTGAATGCAGATTTCAATCTAGGATTATTTCATTAGAGAAACACATTCCTTTTGGAAAGAAGAAACCCTAGACCTAATCAACAATCGAATTCTAGGGCAAACAAGCAAATACAAGAGCAAGGCTAGGTAAGGGACATTACAGTGGTATCAGAGCATCTTTCCTGCCATCCTGTGCTTGCTTGAGCTACTTGCTTGCATGCTTGAGCTAGTTGCCTACTTGCTTGAGCTGGTTGCTTGCATGCTTAAGCTACTTGCTTGCCTACTTGAGCTAGTTGCCTACTTGCTAGCTGCTTGCTACTTGAGCTAGTTGCCTACTTGAGCTGGTTGCTCGTATGCTTGAGCTACTTGCCTATGTGCTTGAGCTGCTTGAGGTACTTGCTTGTGTGTTTGAGCTACCCGCTTGCTTGCTTGAGCTAATTTCTTGTGTACTTGAGCTACTTGCTTGACTACTAGAGCTAGTTGCTTACTCGGCCTAGTTGCTTGTGTGCTTGAGCTACCTACTAGTCTACTTGAGCTAGTTGCTTGCTTGCTTGAGCTACTTGTTTGCCTGCTTGAGCTACTTTCCAGCATGTTTGAGCTAGTTGCTTGCTTACTTGAGCTACTTGCCTGTGTGCTTCAACTGGTTGCTTTCTTGAGCTACTTGTTTGCTTGCTTGAGCTACTTGTTTGTCTTCTTGAGCTAGTTGCCTACTTGATTGAGCTACTTGGTTATCTGCTTTAATGTCTAATTCAAATAGTTTTTATATTGATTCACAGAATCTAACTCATGGGGTTGAGAGTTATGGAGAAATAGTAGCACTTAAGAAAATTAGTAATACACTTACTTCAATAACCATCATGTGGGTTAGAACTTCAAACTCCTACCAAAGCTAACATCATTCACCACAACGAGCAACGCCTTAAATTACACATCTTAGATTATGATTGCTTGAGGGCAAGCAATCTTGGGCGGGGTGGACTGTCATGTCCCAAAATTGTAACACATGAAAATGCAAATCAATAAATAAATCATAATCACAAAACACATTTTAGTGTGAAATATAAATAACTAGATAAATAAATATCAAAAATGTAATGGCAATCTAAATATTATTATCAAGAATATTATAATTATAATACATTTATTATAATAAACGAGACAATTAATATTAGTACATTATAAATATCATAATAATAGAGATTTCACAAGAAAAAAATATTACAAAATAATATTAATAAAATATTATTATAATTATAGTCATAAATATTATAATACATATAAAACCACTAGTTTAAGAATAAATATTAATAAATAATATTTATATATTGAAGATGTAATGCAACGATTATTAGTGAAAAAAAAGGATTAATTATAAAAACAGCAGTTTGAAAAAATAAAATAAATAAATAAATAAAAGTGGTTTAAAAATAATAATGAAGGTTTAAATAAATGTGTGTGTCTTTTCATAAGGACATCTCTCTTGAAAAGATGTATCCTTTAAATTGAATATATAGATATAAAAAGACATTGAATGTAAGAGGGAGGAAAAAAAAAGGAATCAATTAGAAATCTGCATAAAGCAGCAGATTGGAAATGAAATAAACTATGGGAGATTTATTTGATTAAGTGTTATTGTCAAGAATATATTTGGGGAAGTAAGTATTATATATATATATATATATATATAGTAAGTAATTATTGGAAGATTAAAATTAATTAGAAATAATTATATATTCATACACGATCATTGCAATAATGATGCTTGCAGCAATTATTGAGCCTTATAAGTTATTATGATCATAATATAAAAATGGATAGATTAATATTTATGATCAATCAAATGTAAGATTGAAGGAAGGCGACGAAGGAATTAAGAATCATGGGAAGACACAACAGTTCAGGTGATGTATTCACTTAGCAATAATATTTAGCATATTCTAAATATAAGAACTAGATATTGTTAATTTGATTATTGATATAATGACCTCCTTTAATCTTAGCATAATGAGAATTATCATAGGAAATGATGAACTTAAAGAACCATTGATAAATGAAAATATATTTGATTATAGGCATGAAATAAATCTTGGATGAAGGAAAATATAACTGATTGTTTAAAGATTGTCTGCTATGTGCTTGTAAACCTATTAGGATGGATGGAACATGGGTGAAGTGGATTGTCTAAAAACCCCACTTTCAGCCCCTTAGGCCCTAGACAAGGGATTGGGCTTTGCAGCCCCTTAGGCCCTTGACTAGGGATTGGGTTATAGAAAGATGGGGGTTCCACCTAGGTCTCTGCCCCTTAGGCCCGAGATACGGGATTGGGCAAGAGAAGGTGGTAGGCCTTAGGCCACTTGGACTTTATGGTTCCTCTCCCCTGATAGGACGAGTGTCTTCTGAGGTGTTGCCATGAGTGGGGTATGCAGGTACTAAGCCCCTAGGCAAGAAGGATTGTGATGGACAACCTCTTGAGTTTACATGAGGGCTTCAGGGCGGATCCACCTATGGCACTCCTCTTATGTCTTCATTAATTGATTTATGTTTATGAATGTATTGTGGATATCTAGATATTATTGCTAACAGATATGTGTATGTGGAAATGTTTTTAAATTGGTGAATACAGATTTCAATCTAGGATTATTTCATTAGAGAAACACATTCCTTTTGGAAAGAAGAAACCCTAAACCTAATCAACAATCGAATTCTAGGGCAAACAAGCAAATACAAGAGCAAGGCTAGGTAAGGGACATTACAAGATGAATGTCCTCAATTATGTCCTCAAAATATATAAAGTGGAACTCTACAAATAAAGATGATATGTATGGTAGAAATATGTCCCAATGTGGTGGATCTAGAAAATTGATATGGATATCATACTACAATAAATCATTGGAAGCCATGGGTGAATCAACATTGGATTTAGATGTAGCAACAATTGATGATGGAGGAGATGATATCTCATTTAAATCATCAAAATACATAGTTCATCCCCAAATGATTTTGTCTCAAAAATTGTTTGAGTAAGACCATATGATGATTATGCATGTACTAGATTAGAAAGATTAGGTAAATCAATACCATGATCTAGAATAAGTTGTTGTATTCATCAATTTGATACAATCTTCTTTTATATAGTTTTTCTTCCCATAATATCCACTTTTTATTTTCATATTAATTAGGAGAATTATGAAGAATACTCAAATGGATGTGATTTAGCATGAGATACATGATCTCAAAACTAACAAATACAAAAATAGAAACACCAAATGACTACCCCCTAATCTAATCAATGAAGCTCCTAATTAATCTATAGTGATTTGGGACTTTATATTTAGTGAATTTACAATTACCACAAGGTGGAGTTGATGTACAAAGGTTACAAAGTATCAAAATGGAGGTATAATCTAAAAGTATAATTTTGAGACATTGTCAAGGAAATCTAACAACACCACTAGTGCTAAGAAAATAGATGGTTTAAAAAAATAGGACTCAAAAAGGAGTTTGTTACTTGAATGAGCCCTTTGAAGTTCTAAAAATAGGAATTGAGTAGGGTCACCTCTAAGAATATGCAATTTATGAGAAATTCATAAAAAATACAAATTGGTTACTCCACAAGGTGGAACATGAAAAATTATCTTAAATAAAAAAACTGTATGACAAAGAAATGTTAGAAACCAAGATCTAAAATGCAAACCAAAAAAGCCTTCCACAGAAGAGAAAATAAAAAAAGCAGAAGCTTTGCAAAAAGATGTGCAAAATATTATTATTCAGGAATTCTTAATTACAAGATATGATTTGCTTTATAAAAGAAAAGATGCATAACCCTAATCTTATATTGAGCAACAAGATAGCTCAACAAGATAAGGATGAGAATAATAAACCTAAGAATTAAATATTACCTAAGTAAAGTTATGCAAGTGTAATTAGATATTAATTACACTAACACCCCCCATAAGTGCAACTTAGGGAGACTAAAAAAGCATGCACCTAAAACTAAAATGAATGCAAGAAAGCATGAATGGGTCCTAACAACAAGGCCTGATCAGGTACCCATGTACAAATGCAATAATGAAGTAGAGAAGGAAAACCCAGTGGGACAAAAAACCCCTACAATGAGATGACTGCTACAAAGAAGCACTGGAAGAAAACTGTGGAGTAACACTAGAACCACAATTTGATAAGCAAGGAAAGATACTTCTGTCCACAACTAAAACAAAAAAAGGAATCATTATAATGTGACAGCAGACCCAATGCCACGAAACACTGGAAAAATCACAAACTGGAACAACCCTGAAATCTATGAAGTAACAGTAGATGAAATGATGACAAAATCTGGAAACTCTGTATCTCGACGGTGATGCCAAACTATGAATAAAACTCTTCCATGGAAGGAGTACCATAAAGAATCTGGAACATTAACCATAAAAACATGGCCCTCAAACTGAGAAAGATCTGAATCAATGCGGATCAAGAAACATGAACTCTCAATCTAAAGTTTGAACCGATGTCAATATGATATGTGTCAAGCTAAAGCAAAAATGTGGCCAAAAGAAACTAAGAAACCAGATAACCCATGCGAGTTGCCAACAAATCAAGATGAAGATGGAGATAAAAGTGCATGCACACTCTAATCAAATTATTATGCAAGAAACCCCCCTGATGGAAATTTATCTCAGTTCATAAACATAAAATAACCCAATGATTGTAAAAGGAGAGAATTATAATGTGCATAAACAAAAAATAAGATGATGTGGTATTGAAATGAAGTACAAATATTCAAGTTTCACCTTTCCAACTGCCAAAACATCCAAGTAATCTCCAAAACACCCATCGGGACAAATCTAGAATAATGATAAACTTGGGACAAATATAGAAAAAAGTGCATGGATAGCAAAATAGAGCTCCTCAATACCTTTCCAACACTGCAAAGAAGACAAAAATTGAAGATCATGGTAAAAAGTTATGAGCTTGGAAGCCATAAATGAACATCTAACTTAAAATAGCAATAAATTTAGCTAAACAAAAAAATACTAAAAAATAAACTGCACCACTGGAAAGTGCTCGGAACCAGCTTTCCAGCAATATCTTGTTTTTGAAAATCCAAGTTCAGATGCAAAAGTTATGCCCAAAATACCAAAACTCCTCCAAAAGGGTTTGGGGTTAAGCCTGGCGGCTAGGCTAACTGCTAGCATTAACCGCTAGCGGTTAACTGACGGTGGCGCCCATTAACTCTGGTTTTTTAATTTTTTTCTTGGATTGCGTGTTGTACTAGGCCATACAACCCATAAATGGAAAAAATTTATCTCTCGAAGTCACTATGTCCAATTTTGATGATTTGACAGTCGATTTTGGGGTTTTTGGGCACTCTAAATGCGATGGTGAGGTCCGTTTGGGATGAAAATGCTCTAAAAAGTACGCTCTAGATCTGGAAACCCTCATAAACTTCAAATCTTCGTAGATCTGACAAATGGAGGCCTTTTTCGATGAAACAAAAGGAAACCTGACTGTTTCAGCAGCTCTGGATTTAATGAAATGCTCAAATCTGATCCAAAATGCTTCATAAATAAGCTCAAGGCATGAAAGCCTCGAGGAACCCTGAACGTACTCTGTAATGAATTTCTCAAAAAAATTAAGAAGGGGTGCAAATCAAGGCTCTGATACCATGTTAGAAACCAAGATCTGAAATGCAAACCAGAAAAGCCTTCCACAGAAGAGAAAATCAAAAAAATAGAAGCTTTGCAAAAAGATGTGCAAAATATTATTATTTAGGAATTCTTAATTACAAGATATGATTTTCTTTATAAAAGCAAAGATGCATAACCCTAATCTTATCTTGAGCAACAAGATAGCTCAACAAGATAAGGATGAGAATAATAAACCTAGGAATTAAATATTACCTAAGTAAAGTTATGCAAGTGTAATTAAATATTAATTACACTAACAAGAAATAGGCTCATGAAGTTGAGGAAAAAATCCTAACAAGATTATGGCAAGGGGTCAAACTTTATAGGGTGAAAAATCATGATGTTAACATGACATCACAATCAAATTTAGAGGTCCTACATATTCAATGATGACCTAGATAAAATTAATTGTATCCAAACTTAATAGAGCTAGCAAATTATTGCTAAAGTGGTGATGTGATTGCTAATATAGAATACATTGTATTTTCCTTGTGCAAGTATATAGAGGTACTTGTAATGATATATATATTAAATGAACCCTTTAAAGTTCTAAAAATAAGAATTGTGTAGGGTCAACTCTAAGAATATGTGATTTATGAGAAATTCATAAAAATTACAAATTGGTTACACCATTGTGGAATATGAAAAATTATCTAATAAAAAAATTGTATGACCAAGAAATAGGCTAGTGAAGTTGAGGAAAAATTCCTAACAAGCTAATGGTGAGGGTTCAAACTTTATAACGTGAAAATTCGTTATGCTTTTTTATTTTTTTATGGAAAAAGGAAAGTAGCCTATATATATTAATATATAATAAGGAGATTACAAAATATATATTCAATGGTTCTTTAAAAACAAACTATATCAAAGTAGCTTTCTACAAATTTGAATAAAAAATTCCCCTTAGGACTGCTGATTTTTAACCACCTGTAGACATTAACCCATGTATGAAAAAATAAACAACTGGACACATCAAAAATATTATCCTAGACATATTGCATGTATATACAACAATTCCCTTCGTCAAACCTTTACTAAACAAATACCACTTATTCCTCCATTTCCACAATATCATTTTTTGATTGATTTTCTTCAAGTTCTTGATCTTCATTGCCTAGGTCATTCAGTTGTAGAGGGATATTAAGGTTTGGGATCTCTTGTTGTTGTAGAGGAGTAGAAGAATCACTCAATTTGAGATAACCACCAAAGGAGCCACGTAAGTTACTTGAGAAGGTGGATGATGCACATTAATCGGCTTGGGCTGAACGTGATTGAGCAGAGTGAGGATGAAATTTTTCCACCTTTTGATATCATCTGCAAGGTCCCCACCTATCACCACCCTATGTCTTTCCAGAGCCGACTATAGATAATGGAAGCTACGCATCTTTAATGTGTTTTTGATACCATCAAGCACAAAGACAGACATTTTCATTGAGAAGAAAATATCGAGGGAAAAGGCCGCAAAATATCTCCTGAACTTTCCAAAATTCATATGCTTGAACACCTTTGAGCAATTTATCATCTTGCAAAAAGACATACTTAACAATTTTTGTAGCTATCAATTGAAGGTCAGGTAAAGACTGAAGCAAGTCATAGGAATTAGATAGAAAAACAACGACCAATTGAGAAGGAAAAATGGCCTGACGAGGTTGTGGGTAAAGTACTTCTCTAATAATTTGAACAACATTTTTTTTAAACTGACAATAGTGGGTTTTAAATACCTCAGCTAGTTGTAAATCCCCAATTTTTTTTGAGAATGAAAGCTCCCATTTTGTAATTGGAATCAAAACTCTTTGATTATGCAATAGGTATTCCATCATTCCTTTGCCACAAGATCTATAAATTTTGAGTTCCCCTTTGTCTTCTAATGAATCTTGAACTTGCATTCCTTCCTTGAAACCCTTCGGCTACTACGCTTGAAACTTCTAAGAAAATGAAGCCGAGCTAGGATTAATGTAGAGTCCTTCGCATGCTTGGGGGGAGGAGACATCATCCAAATGAAATCATCATAATTTTGGGTAGCCTTTGCCTCTAAATTTGAAAAGCTAACACCTGTCGCCAAGCATACAAAGCCATCATTAACATCGGTGTTAGGTACAAGCAATCACCTAAAAAAAATCCAAACAATGTTAGCAAAATAAAAGATGCACTTTGATTGAGGTGACTAATTTGGCATCATCTTTTGTTACTAACTTTGGAAAACCCTTTAAGTATTCTCCCGCTTATAAATGGAAAGGACAATATTACTCCTTTAGATAACAATAAGATGAATTTGATAACTCCTTTCCAAATTGAAGCACACAAAGATAAAATGGGATCGTACTTCATTAATCATCAATGAAGCAGGCATTGAAGATGACTTTTCCATGTGGGAAATGCTTATTTCTCATAGCTGATGGAAAAATGCCACTTGGATAGAATCTAGACCTTGTTCACATTTGACGCAACTTGCCCATCTATTCCCTACAAATTGTAACCTCTAACGACATGTGCAACCAACAATCTTCATGAATTTCAATGGCATGAAATAGATAAAATAACACAAGAAGTTAGTTTATATTTGTTGCCTTAACAATAAGCAACAAATTACTTGAGCTATATAAACTTCTTGGATATTGCAAATTATTCCTCAAATTGATCCTTCATTCAATCTAAAGGATCCCACTGAGCAATCTCCATCAATTGTGGAAAATCCTTGAGCCGAGATAGATCTTGTAATATCAATAGCTCCTGCTTGTTACTTCCCATATTAGCTAAATAATCTGCTAAGCTATTACCTTCTCTATACATGTGCCCGATTTCATAATTCTGAAATTTATCAAGCAAATCCTAGGCTCGTTGAAGAAAATATCTGATACTCCAATTTTGAACATTCTTTACTTTACAAGCATTAATTATCAATAATGAATCTCCTTCAATATGTAAATCTTTGACACCAATCTTCAATGTGATTTCTTAACCTATCAACAATGTTTTTGATTCTTCTATATTATTAGATCCTTTTAGGAGATAATTTGAATTGAGTGCTATTATCTTACCCCTTGAATCACGTGAACAAATGCCTGCCCCTGATTCTCCTAGGTTCCCTTTGAGGCCTCATCAAAATTTAACTTTATGAATCCATCCTAGGGTGCCTTCCATCTAACATGCTTCCTATTACACTTCTCTGCCTTTGGCTACAAGACACTGCTTGGGAAAGGAAACTTCAAATACTTCCAATTCTATAAGATGAGATTATCCCAATTTGTAAATGTTGAACTAATACCTTTATGCTCTTGAACACTTGCATTTATTGTCTCAGATATTTCCTTCTCTATTTTTGCATTTACGACATCATTTGATGAAACTACCTTCCTGAAAATGTGCAGATTTCTCTCCCACCATAAATTCCATACAACTAATGCTGGGACCACTCTCCATATACATGCAAAGATGGAAGACTTGTATAGCAATGGTCATCTTTGGAAAAAATCCCATAAGGAATTTGGAAAAGGAGTGAAGAAATTAAGCTTGTTCAAAATAAAAACCCAACTTTGCTGCGTAAACTTGCATTTCACAAACAAATGGTCTACCTCCTTGATCTCCTCATTGCACAATGGGTACATGAAGGGGTTAGTTATTTTTAACTTTTCTAATTGATCACTAGTTAATATTCGCTTTCTCAAAGCCAACCAAGTAAAACTCCCTGCCTTGGGTAAAATTTTACTATCCCAACAAAAGGAATAGGTCCTTTGGGGAGTACATGTCTTGAATTTTGGCTTAAAGCCTTGCAACCTTTTTTGATCATATAATTGCCATCCCTTGAAGGTGCCCAAACTAATTTGTATGATTTTGAAGAGAGATAGACCACTCATTCATTTAAAAATTTTGTAGCATACTACCCTGTTGATTGGTCAAAGAAGGTTCTATTATTATTTTCTAGGTTACTTTACCTGTTATGGAATCAATTGACTAAACATAATCCAACAAGTTTTCCCCCCAAGCTTCCTTCAAAATTTTGATAACCTGGTCTAGATCAGGATTGATTTGCAAAGGTGGGTACCCATTCCAGTAATCTGGCTAGAATTTGACACTTTTAACATCATTTACCTCCCAAGAGATGTATGTAGTAATTAATTTTCTACATGAAATTAGAAAGTTCCAAATATCTGATCCTCTTGGAGAATTAGAAACAATAAATATTCTTGATGAGTCCATGCTATCCAAATATTTTCCTTATAGGATTCTACACCATTTAGCCTTTGGGTTAACATACATTTTCCAAGCAAGTTTTGCACCAAATGCTCTATTCCTTTTCTGAAGATTTAGGATAGCCGCTCCACCTTGATCTTTGTCACATGTCATGGCCTCAAGGGATATAAGAGGCACCTTCTTCTATTCATCAATGTTTCCTTTCCAAATGAAACTTCTAATCACTTTCTCAATTTCTACAATGACATATTTAGGTGCCTTAAGGACTGTAAGAAAGTAATTAGGAATTGAAGACAAAAATTCCTTTACTAATAATATTCTCCTAGCAAGAGACAACCATCTGGCCTTCCATACCAAGATCCTTGACTTAAGTCTTTCTATTTCTTTCACCCAATATGCTGATTTATTTGGTCCTGAGAAGAAAGGAATCCCTAGATATGAGCATGGTAAGGCAGCTTTTTGAAATCCAAGAATTTTGACTATCTTCTTTTCAATGTCCTCACTTTTGTTGAGGATATAATTTTTTGATTTTTAGGTGTTTATCCTTCGACCCGACACTAATGAATATTTATTTAAAACTTCTTTGATATGATTTGCTTCTGCTAGCATTGCTTTCCCAAATAGATTGGTATCATCAACGAAAAGTGAATGTGTAACTACTAAATTTTTATTTCCAGTCTTGATCCCTTTCCATAGCCCTTGAGAATGTTTTTTGATGATAAATATGCTCAATGCCTCAACCATGATTATAAACAAAAGGGGTGATAGTGGATCCCCTTGCCGCACTCCTTGTGATGCACTAAAGAAAGCCATGGGAGAGCCATTAAGTATGATTTAGAATTTAGCCCTTGAAAGGTATGGTATTATTCATTTGCACCATCTTGCACTGAACCCAAACTTTAGCATCTATTTTCAAAAATTTCAAGTTGACCTTGTCATAGGCCTTCATCATATCTAATTTGATAATGATAGAAGGGACTTTGTTAGCTGAAATCAAATGTAAAGTCTCATGGGCTACAATATCCCTTCATATGTCTCTCTTACAGAACAAACCCCCCATACTCTTGAGAAATAATCCTTGGAATAATAGGTTGCAGCCTCAAATAGATTGCCTTAGAGAAGATTTTATATAGATTGTGTTGCATAAGGATATTGGTCTATATTCCATAAAATATTTTGGGTCTTTTACTTTGGGAATGATAACTATATTTGTTACATTGATATGTTTGAGTAAAGACCCTATCCTTCTTGATTCTTCAATTGCCTATAAGAGATCAAAACACAAAATGTCCCAACATTTTTGGAAAAATAGTGTTGTAAAACCATCTAGACCAAGAGGTTTGTCTGGTACCAAAGAAAAGACAAATTTTTTGAGTTCCTCTAACGTGAATGGTCTCAGTAGTTCTTCATTTTCCTTTGCAGACACAGAATCCGGTAACTCCTCCCCATCCTTGTCATTTTGTTCACTTCTATCCTATGGAGCAGATAAGAGATCTGAAAAAATCTGACACATTCTCTTCTTATATCTTCTTCCTTAGTAAGCTAATTACTTGTTGGGATCTCATGTACATATTGGACAACCTTAACAACACTTTTAATCTGAGTGGAAGCATGAAAGTAATTAGTGCTCCAATCACCCTCCCTCAACCATAATTCCCTTTATTTTTTCCTCCAGTAGGCTTCCTCTCTTGCACATTGTTCTTCCCATTCCTCTTGCAACCTCTTTTGTTTTTCATATAAATTTTCATCCAAGCCTTGTTGAAGAAACTGCTCATCTACAGTTTACAATTCTTTTCGAACTACCTCTTTCTGGTGGAAGACATTTTTAAAAACCTCCTTGTTCCATTTTATGAGCTGTTGTTTGATATGAATCAACTTTCTACACAACTGAAACATCATTGTTCCTTGATCATAAGGGGCTGAAATCCACCATTGATGAATCAACTACACAAAATTTGGTTGTCTTAGCCACATACTTTCAAAATTAAAAGATGATTTGAAAGTTGGAGTAGATACATTTGAAATAGTGAAAGAAATTGCATAATGATCAGAATCTAGAGAAGGAAAGATCTCAGACATAAAGTAATGATGCAAGTTGAACCAGTTTGAAGAAACAAGATATCTGTCTAATCTTATTGCTATCTAAAGAAAGCCTTTTGTTCTATTGGTCCATGTAAACTTACCCTTAGCTGGCATGATATCTCTCAGTGCATTAGTGTTGATGAATGTATTAAAATCTGCTATTACTTTAGGTAGAATACTAATGCCCCCAATCTTTTCTTGCAGTGATGTAATAACATTAAAATAATTTTCTCATCTCCCAACTCTGTTATTGTTTGAGTGAGGTGCTCCCGCATATTTTTCTTGTTCAATGTGGACAAAGGGCCATAAATATTGAACAACCAAAATTTGAGATCGAATTTGACTACTTCCAACAATTTCCAGTTATTCTCACTTCTGCATGATACCATTGAGATTAATTTTGGATTCCAAAGGGCCACCAAGCCCCCAAATGCCCCTTGAGTAGGTGAGTGTGCAAAATTCCACAATTTCCATTTTTGCACTGTAGTTTTGTACGTGTCTTTTGAAGATATTGTTTCTTGAAGAATCACTATATCAACTTTGCATCCATCAATTTGACATTTGATGTGAGCATGCTTGTTAGGGGCATTAATTCCACTGACATTCCATGATAAAATCTTCATTGTACCCGAGGAGAGCAACAAGCTCTCCTTGGATGCTTGTTTGTTAAGTTGATAAAGATATCATGTAAAGTTGATTGTTGCCCTACCTCTATTTCCTCCTATAATTTTACAAACTTTGATTTGCGACCTCTCTTACCCAGAGACTTCTTTGGAGCTAATTGATAAGGGGTCTGAGTTATAGACAAAGATTGTGAATAATCAAACTCAGAAGAATCCTTTATATCTTCAACAACAACATCCCTAATCCCTTCCAACTCTGCATCAACTATAGCTCCATTTTGAATTTGAAGATTGTCTAGTGAGACGATCAGTGTTGATTGATTAGGCGACTTAAGACACTTGATTTCACCTTTGCCTTCCTAGAGGAATCCTTCCTTCAACACTTCATATGCTATCTCTTCAACTATTTCTGATCCCATTGATATTGAATTTTTTTTTTCTAACATTTCTAACTCTACCTCTTCAATCTTATCCATTCATGATATACCAATCAAGCAATTCCAATCTGCATCAATAGAGAGGTCTTTTACTAATACCAAACCTTTTTCCTGATTCTCCAATTGCCTAGATAAAGTGAATGACTTTGCTTTTTGAAACATTAGTTTCCTAACTACTTCGTCCAACTGGTGTTCATTAATTTGAAGACATGGGGAGTATAAGTTCAAAACCTGGGAGGTATTTCTTTTTCCATATCCAGTCAAGAAGTGAAGAGAGATCCATGGACATTCAAAATTGCATTCTATTTTGTGATTTACTTCCTCCTTTTAGTCCTTGTGCTGATCTAGGAATTATTTGTTTTTAGTTCCCATGAACAACCTCATAATTATTATGTCCTTGAACAACCTCATCTGACTGCAATTTATTTTGTGAAACTAGAGAATTCCCTTGAACAACCTCATATTTATTATGTCCTTGAACAACCTCATCTAGCTGAAATTTAGTTGGTGAAATCAGAGAAAATAGTTTGCCTTGTCCTCAACTTTGACTAACAGGAACTTGATTATGTGTGTTGTTTTCATTCAAACATTCTGAGACTGAATGACCAAACATATGACATTGAGTACATGTATTCTAAGAGGTTTCCCATCTGAACTCTTGTAACCACTTGGAAAATTTAGTTGTTATCTTAATGTGACTTGGATTTTTTTTGGTTGCATGAAGAAATATTAACATCCTAACGGGTTTTTATGGGTTATTAAAGAAGAGAAAGTCATGCTTTAGGAAAATACCTATTGGTTAGCCATAATCTCTAAAAAACCCAACTCCCTATATTCCAAAGGTAATGCATGCAATTGTAAAAAAAAGGGAACAAAGCAAATAACAAATTCCTTAGGATTGAAATTTGGAGTCCAGTTTTGCATATATAAGCCCAAGCCTTGATATGACCATGACTTAACTCTAAAAACCTCCCCTTTAAATGTTTTCTTGGAAAACAACACAACAAAGATTCCTTTGGCTTGATCTAGATAAAAAAATTTAATAGCCCCTTCCCATTCATCAAAGATTATGTTCTGTAAAGTTTCTAAGTCTAGTGTAAGGTTCTAGAACTTACAAATAAGCACTTTTTCTCTGAGAGCTGTGATTTTTGGCTGCATCATATGCTTTGGGAAAGTTACCTTAATAACTTCGTAATGATCGAGAGGTACAAGATCATCCACCTTCTTGCTAGAGATATCCACTTCTTTGCTCATGTTGGCCACTTGTTGTGTTTCCTTTCTTCTTCATTCTTTTCTTTGCTTGATCTTCCTCTGTTTTGATGAGTGCCACAAATTTTTCCTCCTTTTTCTTTTCCCTTGAAAACTCTTTTCACCTCCCTTTCCTTTCTTCTTCTAGTTGTTAAGATGTTGATCTTGTAAGAAATCTGATTTGAGCACCTCTCCATTTTGGTGACTATGATCCAGATTCACCTCTTTATTGTTGTTTGAGACATGCTCGTTTTCTCTACAATCATTATTTAGAGGTCTTGTTGTTTGATGTTGTTGTCTATGATGAGAATGATTTTTTGTGTTAGGGTTTCTATTCCCTCTCCCTAAGGTAGTATCTTTTGTTAAGTGATCTACATTTGAAATATTTGGATTGAAGAGACCTCTTGGATTCTGAGAAACCTTATTTAAAATTTCCATTTTTTGCTGTTGTCCTGCCTTCAAATCCTTTTCACAATCTTCATATCAACGATCTAGATGACTCCTATCTTCACTTGGTAAAACCCTATCTTCATATATAACATAAATTAGTTGCTTAGTTTTATCCAAGTGTCTTTGCTTCCTAAAAGGTTTCCAATTAGGTCTTGCAAATATGTACCTAATTGACTTTTTTTTGTTCCTGCATTATATTTCCCTACTCTTCCCATGGGTCCTTGATGATGACTGGGCCTTCTGTCAGATCTTCTAGGTTGATGAGGACCAACACCATCCTTTTATGCATATCGACCGTTGGTCGGCCAATGCCCAATCGATTGGTTCTTTGATCCTGCATGATGCTGTCCTTGATTACCCATGAACCCTTGATGATGACTAGGCCTTTTTCCAAGGCTTTGATCTTGATTTTGGCCCAGGAATCTATCATTTTTTGCATACTGACCGTTGGATGGCCATAGTTGTCTTGACTATTGTAGAGCCATTCTTTTGTCCTTGTTAGCATGACATCATAGTCAAATTTAGAGGTCCTCCATATTCAATGATAGCCTAGATAAAATTAATTGAAACTAGACTTAACAGATCTAGCAAGATTATTGCCAAAGGGGTGATGTGGTTGCTAACATAGACTACATAGTATTGTCCTTGTACAAGTATATAGGGGTACTTGTAATGATATATATGTATATGTATATGTAGATGTATATATACTGATGCAGTACAAGGATGGAGGTGTTTTCAGGAAATCCATCCAAACATCCATAACATAAAATATACCCTTATTCCATGATTGCAAGCATATGCAATTAAAAATCTAATGGAAAAATTATTGACTCCCTTTCAATCAACACATTGAGAAAATCAATTCTTCATTTATAAATTATTTTCTTTGCAATACAAAGACAAAACCAAATCACGTCTGCCTCAAACACTTACAAAATCACCTCTAAATACTTTGCAACATTGATCTTTCTATTGGTATCTTCCTCCACAATCTATTCTTGCAACTTCATTGTTGTACCCCTTCACCAAATTTTCTTCACTTAGCCCTTAGGCATTTTATTTCCTCCTATGTAGGTACACAAACAAAAATATTTCAAATGCCCCCAAATGAGGCGTTGGAATCCTCATGCATGCATAATTGAAAAATGGCATTATTGGAATTGATGACATAGCTCCTCCTATAACCTCTCATCATAAACCTAGCACCCCAATTGACTCTTGGGTGTGTGCAAGAAGTTGAGTCCACTTTTTGGGCAAAAAATGGGTGTTTTCCTGATTTTCAAAATTTTCCATATTTGAAAATTTGAAGCACTTAAAGATTGAATCTTAAAAAAAGTTAGTGATATGAAATGTAGTACTCACAGTCTAGTCTCTAAATATGTAATTTTTTTAATACCTAGATGATACAAATTGATTTTCAATAGGCATGTCTAAAAACCACTATTTAAAAGTCACTTTTTAGGACCATACCATGCATGTGTACGACAACTATTTTTTGTAATTTATTTCTAAATATTTTTTTACTTAATTTTTTATTGGTCATAATTGCTATTTTGAAAAATACTAGTGTACGAAAAGCATAAGTAGACCTAAACTTATTATTTTTAATTTTTTTTTCAAATTGAAAAAATTGTTTGAAGATTTTTGACAACTTTTTTTTTAAATGTAAAAATAAAACAGTTATTAGAAAAATAAGAAAACATGTTATTTCAAGTTTATGGACTAGTTTCTACTAATAGTTTCATGGTGTGATGGTTGAGTTGTGTTTTTATTCTTGCCATCAAGGTTCAAACCCCATTGGGGTGCAATTGTCGAGAATTTATATTGGGGATGAGGTCCCCCATTTGTGACCTCACCGGTTCATAGCTTTGGGTCAAAAGCGTTTACTCCTAAAAAAAAGGTTTATGGACTAGTTTCATCAAAAAATATTTGAAAAATAGAAAAAATAATTCAATTGTAAAAAATACATATTTGAAATTTATAGTCTCATCTATAATGGGTTTTAATTTCATTAAAGATTTCTCCAAAAAACATCTTTCGATATATGTCCAAAGTCACTCTTTTCTAGTGACGTTGAAATGACCTTCAAGTTGTAGGTCAAAGCATGTCCAAAGATAAGGGTCGGCTCCCCAAGCCTTTTTCCAACCCAAAACCCATAGCAAAAACTGAGCTGAAAATTCAAATTTTAAGAAATGAGATCCCATTCTAGAAACAAGATCTCGTATCCTAAATGGAATCACTTTTATTTTTTAAATATTTTTAATGGTCCAAAAGCAAATGGGATCTCGTTTTTTAATATTTGAAATCTATAGTCTCATCTATAATGGGTTTTAATTCGTTAAAGATTTCTACTAAAAACGTCTTTAGACATATGTCCAAAGTCACTCTTTTATAGTGACACTGAAATGGCCTTCAAGTTGCAGGTCAAAGCATGTCCAAAGATAAGGGTCGGCTCCCCAAGCCTTTTTCCAACCCCAAACCCATAATAGAAACCAAGCTGAAAATTCAAATTTTAAGAAATGAGATCCCATTCTAGAAACGAGATCTCGTATCCTAAATAGGATTGATTTTATTTTTTTAATATTTTTAATGGTCCAAAAGCAAATAGGATCTCATGTAGGATACAGGATCCCATTTTCTTTTTTACTATTTTTTAAATTTTTTTATTATTAACAAATTACCAATGATTTCTTGCAACTTGACATGTTATATTGTACAACCACAAACAAATTATTCTACAAGTTTTTATTGATTATTGTCTTGTACATGCTCTTTACATGTAATATTCTATTTAATTTTGGAAGGATTTAGCCATTGGGATAGTTTTGGAGTGGAATTTTGTTCATTATCTAGTCATTTTGAGGAGGAATAAAAAAGGACTTTTATTATTCAAATTCATTTGTACTTCAAAATTTGGTAATCATAGGATCAAAACATCGTCAAAAGAGGAAAGAAAGGAGGGTCATGGCCCCTGAATATATTGAAGGAAATAGAGAGAAGGAGGAAAATGAAAAAGACATATAAGAATGAGGATTCGAGAAATGAATAATATTGAAGCATTTGGTTCCATGATTGTTGAAGAGAAAAACATTGAAGAGACCATGGAGGATGGGATGGATGTAGATGATGCAAATTTTCAAGAGGTGAATGTGGAAGATAATATGATTATAGAAACTAATCTTGGTATGTCTTCAAATCCACCTTTCAATGATATGGAGAATGTGACAATAGGCACAAATATAGGTACGTCTTCAAATCCACCTTTGAATGATATGGAAAATATGATTATAGATGATATTTGTATTGTTGATTTAGAAGAAGCTGGATATAGCAATGTTGAGATCAATTTTATTCCTAGACAACTTGTAGAAATAGATATTGAAAATGAAATTCCTTGTGTTGGTCAAAATGAAAATCCTTTTGTTGTTGAAAATGAGGCATACACTGCCCCTACCTTCTCAACCCTATCACATTAGCAAGCTAGTGAGTGAGCTAGCTTGCCAACACTCCACTAGCTTGCCAATGCAATAGGGTTGAGAAGGTAAGGGCAGTGTATGCCTCATAGAAATGGGGTCTCACGATGATGTACATCATCATGAGACCCCATTTCTATTCACCGTGAGACCCCATTTCTATGAGGCATACATCATCGTGAGACCCCATTTCTATTCACTATGAGACCCCATTTCTATGAGGCATATGTCGCCCCACATCACCATGAGACCCCATTTCTATGAGGGATACGTCGCCCCTACCTTCTCAACCCTACCACATTGGCAAGCTAGTGAGTGAGCTAGCTTGCCAATGCTCCACTAGCTTTCCAATAGGGTAGGGTTTAGAAGGTAGGGGCAGGGTGATAGTGAACTAGGTGGTGAAGACCCCAACCAACTCAAAATGATCAGACTGAAACAAGAAACTAGACCCTTAAACACTATACACTCAACTTATCCCAAACACACACCTAAAGGCTTGTAGCCCTCCAAAATTGCTTTTTCTCAATATCTTTTACAAAAGGCCAATAGAGACCTAAAAAACATCATCTGAGACACACTTCAACTTGTAACACAACATACCAAAAGGTTTCAAGAGGTTTCTTTGCAACAATATTGAAAACCAATAGGTTGCCCTACCTTTTAGGCCACCAAATAGCCCTCTTTAACAAAGGAGGTACCTCCAAAACATTTTGTTTTCATGAAATTTCAACTAACAGTCATAAATTTTGGTACAAAACAAAAAATTCCACCATTATTTCTTAGAGCCTTGACCTCTAAAATGCTATACCACCAAACCCTCAACTTTCATGCAAATAACCTAGGGTTTGTTGAAATTCTTGACAACCGGGCTTGCCATACCTCACCAATACCAACAAAACTTCAAAAATACCCTGCACAAATTTAAACAACCATTACATGGAAGGTTTTTTCAACATTTCATCAAACCCTTCTTTAATACCCTATTTATACAAGGAAAAAAATATAATTCTGCCCTAGGGCATCACCCAATTTCAAACAACTTACTTCCTCTGCCTTCAGGACATGTGTACACCCTACCACATTGGCAGGCTAGTGAACGAGCTAGCTTTCCAATGCTCCACTAGCTTTCCAAGGAATTTGAATTCACATGCCTTGTCCATGCTTCCATTTTGAGCCTATCTTGTAATCATGGAATTCCCCTACGCCACCTTTGTCTATGCTAGAAATACTCTTGTACATGATGATTGTAAGTATTTTTTATGAAGCCTTGAATGACATACATTTCATTTCTTTGATTGGATACATTTTTTAAGAGCTAATATTTGTCTCATTACCATGCTATAGGTAAAATTATCCACCATGCCAAAGAAACGAACAAGGAAAAAAATAACAGATGAAGAGTATGAAACCTTCAAAGAAAAGGAGAGAGAACATGTGGTGACATATCGTGAAAAGAAGAAATTAGATAAGATTGACAAAAATAAGCCAATTGAAGAGGATCCTCAACCATCAAAAAGAGAATAGGAATTGGCAGCACAAAGGGCACGAATGCAAAAACATCGTGGTAGGATAGATTCAAATACCGTAGTTGGAGAAACTTCATCTACCGCAAGTGAATATGAAGGGACACCATTAAGCGCAAGTGAATATGGAGGGACATCATCTACCACAAGTGAATATGGAGGGTCACCTTCTACTGCAAGTGAATATGGTTGGACACCATCCACCACATCTCAAGTTGAGAGTACATCATCACTTGGATTTGAAAAAGAAGGTATGCCATCATCTCCACGTGAACCTAAAGGTATGTCTTCTACTCCACCCTTGATCGAAGGTACACAATCTATCCAACATCAATTAAATATTGATGAAATTCCTAATGTTGAGATATATGTACCTAGGAGAACACCATCTAGAATTTTGCATAGAAATCCAAAGTATTTGATTAATATTGATGAGGATATTTTACAACACATGGAAGGTAAGATTTCAACATGCTCTTGTGGAAGATATGCTGATAAGATTTGGAATTTCTTCTTTGAAAGGCTAAATGAGACCGCAATATGTCAATTATTTGTTGAAATGATGCGGGGTATAAAGTATAGAAACATCATGAAGACTCTTGAGTTGAGAACATCAATTGCATCAAGTGAAAACACTATTGTGGAGAATCTAATGGATTCTTATGAGAGTGTTGGTAAGACCTCATGCTCAAAGGATAGTAATGTCATTTGACGTGTCATTACATTAACTTTGGTAAGTAGTCAAAAAAAGTGAGCTTGTCTCATTAGAAAGATGAGTGAACAAATGAGAATTAGTAGAAAAACTTTATCAAAAGTCGTTCAAAGGCAACAAAGAATTGAGGGCACCGATTTAAATGAATTATGGGAATTCTCGGGGAGACTGCCACAAAAGGATAAAAAAGTTGTTGAAACATTGAGCACACTAATTGAAGAGTATTGGAAGAATAACACAAGGCCATCTCTGAATCAAAGGGATGTGGTAAGAAGGATAATCAATAGTCAGAACTATTAGCCACATCCAAAACATTTTTTGGATACAACCCAAACCCAATATTTTTTTTATTTCAAAAGGATTATCCTATTTTAAAAAGATTTTTTGAAATGCTTAAACCTTTTTATGTCAAGATAAAACACACACGCACTACTTGTTGTTGTAGACTACATATTGAATTATCTAACGATTATGATGTTTACCATTCTATATGTTTGGATTTGCATACTAACGATGTTTTGTAGGATTGTGGCATAGAAGCCCTACGAAAATATTCAAGAGGGCTCTTATGAAAAAATTTATGTGAAATAGAGGATGGCCAAATATTCTACAAGACAACATGCTTGGATGGTTCATGTGAGGGTTGTAGTGGCTTGCAACATATGCTAATATGTCAACATATGGAAAGCACAAATGAGGTGGGACAACAAGTAGTAGAGTTCAGGCAGTATAAAACAGTGGCATAGCTGAAAAAGATGGGTCTCAAGCAAAAAGGTGTGATTTGGTTATTTAGAAGATTCCAATGTATCAGTTTATGTCCATGTTTCATGACAATATAGTGTATGAGTATGCAAGGAATACACATAGAGCCTGATGGCTAGACACACAATTCAAGCTATGCATGGAAACCTTTCCAGTTAGTAGCATAGTATTAGCGGTTGAATTTGCAAAGAACTACATTCTACAACCACAATGTGAGGTACAGTCATAGTATTACAACTCCACACAGGTTTCAATATTTTTGCACATATCATTCATTCATGTAGCTAATAGTACAAAGGACCAAAGGAAGGTATTGAGGGAGTATCAATTTTATATTAGTGATGATTGCACACGTTCTTCAGAGTTTGTGCAAGGTTGCTTCTAGATGTTCTATAGTGATTTGGCTTAGAAGGGCATAACATAGGGTTGGATAATTGTGCAACACAGTGTAAGAACTCACACATGTTCTACTGGTTGAGCAGGATGCATGTCATTATAGGTGTACAACATATGTGGAACTTTTGTGAGGCTAGGCATGGAAAGGGGGAGCATGATGGTGCAGGAGCATGCGTGAAAAGAGCATTAGCACGAGAAGAGTTAAAGTATAAAGATAGTGCAAAGTTGACAGATGCAAGATCAATCATTGAGTGGTGTAATGCTTCGATGGGTCTAGGTAATGAAGGTACATCTTCAATTCATAGATTTTTTTGGTCAATGGATGATATTAACATTGTACCATATGAGGATTGTTGTACACTAACAAGATTGAGTGAGCTACACTCTTTCCTTAGCTCAAATGCAAGTTCATGGAGTATCGATACATGGAAGATGGCATGCTTTTGTTCTTCATGTACAATGCAAGCTTGGAATGATTGTGAGTTAGGGGAGTGGGTTGACAAATGGTTGACAAGTTATCTTATCCCACTTCACACATATCGCCCTCCAATGACATTGGAACTAACACAGATGGAATCATCGGTCAATTTTGACCACGTATCAAATCTAGTTCAACTAGGTAATATATCTACTTGCTTAGTTTTTGAAATTCCATATTGTTATCTTACTTTGTATTGTATTCATAATGTTGACTAATTTCAAGAGATTTGCTGCACATATCAATGCAGGGCATTTTTATGCAATTATTGCAGATGAAGACAACGAAGAGGGAATGGACTATTACTTGTGTCATGTTGAGGCCAAAAAGAAATTGGAGACCCCAGTTGTAGATGGAGAAAGCATCGAATACCCTACAGGCTCAGTTGTTGTTACTGGAACGTGGCTTAGAAGGTACCCACATAAGAGTGTTAAGCATTGGTTGTTTCAGGACTTTGACACACATTGTAAGATTCTTCATTACTCAAACCTTGTCATGGCATCCAATGTTCGTTTGACCAAATATGGGGGTAGACCTTTGAACAAGACCTTGTGGAAGGTCTGTGAGTTTAACCATGAGGAAATACTTGACACAATAAAGAGTGGAGTAGACCCGGATGGTTCGTTGGATTAATTTGTAAGTATGCATATCAGTTCCTATTAATTTATACTTGTATGTACATTAATTTGTTTGATGCCAATGCTAACATCTTCTTTTAATTTTCCTATTTGCAAGTAACCTACTAAAAATTGATTGGTGTCCCCTTGTAGAAAATGCAGATTTATGAGCCATCCAAGAGAATCTCAACTAGAAAAGCAATGCAACATCCTTATTTTGATGATTTTGAAAAATCTCAATTATGATTTTAAGCCATTACAAAAGTGTGTGCGAAGCTTGGTGAGGGAATTCCAATTTATTCATTTGAAGTTAACCTTATCATGAGCACCTATGATGTAGACATTATAAGAGCATCTCAAATTTCAAGTTATTCTATTCATGAGAGGTGTTATGTGCAATAGGTATCTTGGAACTCCCAGTGAAGATGTATGACCAAGAGTGACTAAGTTGAGAGACTGGCATGCCTATCTGTAAGTGCCTTCCATATATTTTCATTTCATTTTCATTTTGGATGCTCTTTCATTTTCTTCTTTTACTTTGCGTATTTGTAAGTAAACTACTAAAATTTATTGGTCTCTCATTGCAAAAAATGTTGATTTATGAGCCATCAAAGAGAATCTCAGCCAAAAAGGTAATGCAACATCCTTATTTTGATGATATTAACAAATCTCAATTCTAATTTGAAGCAATTATAAAAGAGCGTGTGAAGCTTAGCGAGGGAATCTCAAGTTACTCATTTGAAGTTAACCTCATAATGAGCACCTGTGATGTAGACATTAAAAGATAATCTTGAATGTATGAGTGACACTGTAAAAGATTTGTGAGAATGGAGTACCTAATGAATTGTAATGAGATTTACCTATAATGAGATTTTACTCAAATATTGAAATTTTGGAGTTCATGTTTGGTGCAGGAGCACCCTGTTCTCTAAATGCCTTCAATAGGAAAATTTGTAAAATTTGAATTTTCAAATGTAAACAATGTGAAAAAGGTCATATGTAATGTATTCAAAGTCTCAAACAAGTCATTAGGTGATTAGAGAAGTGATATTTCACAAAAGTTGTCATTTAGTGTAAAAATGCAAAACTTGCATTAGTTGCACAAGTGCAAAATTATAGAAGATGAATAGTCCTCTTGTTAGAAAGGGTAGTTAGTCGATGGAAGATGTAGGGGAAACATTCATAACTGATTGAATATCTATATAAAGCATTGTAAAGGTGTGGAAAAGAGAAAAACTTGTATTCTTGAAGAAATTAGTAAATAAAGGACCATATTTTATGTATTTGCAACACTTTTCCTTTTTTGTTTCAAGTTTGTGTGGATTGTACAACACCTTATACTTTGATTGTTGATTGTTTTTCTTTAGAGTAAGGAGGTAGGTTACGTTTGAAATTATTTTGAAGTCTTTTAACTTAGATTTGATGAAATAAGAACAATTTTATCATAATTGGTTTGTAGCCCTCAAAACAAGGTTTTGAGAGTCCATTAAGTAATAAGATTTCCATTCCACTGATGTAGGGTTAAGTAAGTTGGTGGAATGGATTGCAATTAGGTGCTTTTCAATTTGAATATGTGTGTAGACTCAGGGGAAGACATGAATGTGAAGTTTTGTTGCTGCTCCAGATCAATTTATGAGTTTTCACACAAGAAATGGTGCCTACAGACCAGGGTTTGGAGAAATGACAGTTGTAGAGGCTTGATGGTGGATTGATTATTATATGCAAACATATTTCAATATGTCTAAGACATTTACAAGTTTTTATGAGGTTTGGTAAGTGGTTTTTTAATAAACCTCAGTTTTCTTGAGCCTACAAGGGCATTTGATGAGGGTTTTGTTGTTTGATGTTATATTGAAACTATTAAACTATAAAACTAGAAGATTTAAAGGTTTTGAGACTTGATACACTACTAATCGAGGTTATTTTATGGTTTGGAGTTGATTTCTTGATAGTTGCTTCACAAAATTGAACTAATTTGAGGCACTTTCTAGTAGATAGTCTATTGTTCTTAGAAAATTTCCAAAATAACCTCTTCAAAGATTTTGTCATGTATTAGTGGATCAAAATGAAATTCTAAATATGTATTGGGTCTATGGAAACACAAAGAGATGAAAAAGAATCACAAAACAAGCAAACTACGCTTACCACAAGGCCAAATTAACAAAGCAACCCCCCTTTATTCTTCCTATCACATGTGAACCACCATTGCGCAACATTAACTAGTCTACCAAACCACCAATTTCTCTACTTTTAGGGCATGATAAGCCCTCTAACATAATAAATCCTGAAACCCTCTTCTTTCACAAGTTAGGTAAGGGTTTATTGAAAACCCATACTCCAAACCTTCCCATAGCCAACCGAAGCCTAAAAAACCTTCAAAAATGTTTTCACAAGCTTAAAAGTTCAAGAGATATTGCTGCCCCCAAATATTTCTTCAAACCCTAGCACTAAACCACCATTTTCCACTAAAAAATACACCATTTGACATCTAGAGCATCACCTAAAAACCCTCTATTTTCCTCCCTTGCACACAAAACTTTGCACAAATATTTAATAAGCTTAACTAAGCTTTTCCACTGAGTTACATAAGCATATAGTGGGTGGAAGGCTTAATATGACATTTTAATGCAGTCAAAACCCTTAAAATAGGGTATATAGACCGACCCTTAGTAATTGGCTTCTAAAATGCATACAATCACTTGAAATCCAACCAAACCAAAACTAAAATGGAGTTAAATCTCCTACCGATTGAATTCCATCCAAAAGAAAGCACAATCACCCTGTACGGAACCGTACAGTTCAAGGAAACATCAAATTTATGGTAAAAATATAGAAAAATATAAGGAAACAATGAATTTTATTGATCTTCTTCTAAGTACATAGTACATTTACGCTAGGAATGGTCCTCTTTCAAACCAAAACATGCAACATCGCTCTAAGATATGTTCAACTGATTCGATCTCTTAAGGGTCCAAGTGTAAAAGGGTAGCATCTTTGATGAGGTATTACTCAAAAACCGTGGTGCTTAGGAAATATTTGTTTGAGCCTACGAGATCATGTTGGGCCCCTCTACAATAACCTCTCTCAGTTTTTGTTATCTCAGAGTTTTTTTCCCGTGGTGTCCAATTTTCACTTGATGAAAAAAGTGTCAAATGCAAGCAGTGCAAAGTTGCAAATTGGTGCAAATTTTGTTCTACAACTCTTGTTACCAAACAGACTGTTCCAATGCATCTAAATAGGTATGTTTATGCTAGGAATGGTCCTTTTTTGTACCCAAACACGCAAAATCATTTTGAGCTACGTTCAACCAGATCGATCCCTTAAGAGCTAAGTTATCAATTCATTTTTGGATTCGGGTATGGGTATGCAAATCCGGTACAAGATTTGGTCAAAAAAAATTTGGGGTTGGGTACATTAATACAAAAACATATAAAAATAAGAAATATATACATATTTGTAGTAGTAATTAAGTTCAAAATACCACATAGCATCATGATCATTTAATTATAATAAACAAAACCTCCATAAAAATATAAAAATTAAAAATACTACAATGTCAATTAGTCAAACTCAAATGTCATTATTTACTTATTTCCTAGATGTATCCAGATTGAATCAGAATTTGAATCAGAATCCTGATCAAATCAAAATCAAAATCTAGCACCTAGGGGAAGAATGCGATAACTAAGCTTAAGAGTTCAAAGTGCAAAATGTTCGCAAACTTTAGCATGTTGTTACTTGGATACCATGACACTTAGAAACTTTTCGTATGATCCTATGGGATAGCATTGGGCCCCTCTACAAAAGAATATCTCAGTTTTCACTATCTCAGAGGCACTTTTATATGGTGGTGGATTTTCACTTGGGGAAAAAGTTGTCAAATGCAAGTAGTTTTAAGTTGGAAAGTGATGCAACTTTTGTTCTACAACTCCTATGACCAAATAGACTATTCCAATGTGTCCAAAAAGACATATTTATGCTAGGCATGGTCCTCTTTCACACCCAAACATGCAGAATCACTTCGAGCTATGTTCAACCGAATTTATCCCTTAAGAGTCCAAAGTGCAAAATTGCTGCAAACTTCAACATGTTGTTACTCAAACCTTGTGATGCTTAGAAACTTCTCATTTGATCATATGGGATCATGTTGGGCCCCTCTACAATAACCTCTCTCAATTTTTGTTATCTCGAAGTGGTTTTTCCATGGTGGCGAATTCTCACTTGATGGAAAAAATGTCAAATGCAAGTAGTGCAAAGTTACAAAGTGGTGCAACTTTCATTTTGCAACTCGTGTGACCAAACAGACTATTCCAGTGCATCCAAATAGGTATGTTTATGCTAGGAATGGTCCTCTTTCACACCCAAACACGCATAATCGGTTCAAGCTACGATCAACCAGATCGATCCCTTAAGAGTCCAAGGTGCAAAATGGTGCAAACTTCAGCATGTTGTTACTTAGACACTGTGATGCTTAGAAATTTGTCTAATCCTATGGGATTATGTTGGGCCCATCTACAATAACCTCTCTCAATTTTTGTTATCTCAGAGACATTTTCCCGTGGTGATGAATTTTTGCTTAGGGAAAAGGTTGTCAAATGCAAGTAGTTGAAAGTTGTAAAGTGGTGCAACTTTCGTTCTGCAACTTGTGTGACCAAAAAAAATGTTCCAACGTGTCTGAATAGGTATTTTTACACTAGGCATGGTCTTCTTTCATACCTGAACATGCATAATTACTTTGAGCTATGTTCAATTGGATCGATCCCTTAAGAGTCCAAAGTGCAAAATGGCTGCAAACTTCAACATGTTGTTACTCAAATACTGTGATTCTTAGAAACTTCTTATCTAATCTTATGGGATTGCATTGGGCCCCTCTACAATAACTTCTCTCAGTTTTTGTTATCTCAGAGTGGTTTTCCCATGTGAAAAAATTTTACTTGATGGAAAAAGTGTCAAATGCAAGCAATGCAAAGTTGCAAAGTGATGCAACTTTTGTTCTACAACTCATGTGACCAAACAGGTTGTTCCAATGCATTTGAATAAGTATTTTTACACTAGGCATGGTCCTCTTTCACACCCAAACATGCATAATTCCTCTAAGCTACATTCAACCAGATCGATCCCTTAAGAGTCCAAAGTGCAAAATGGCTGCAAACTTCAACATGTTGTTACTCGGATACCGTGATGCTTAGAAAATTCTCATCTAATCCTATAGGATTGCATTGGGCCCCTCTATAATAACCTCTCTCAGTTTTTGTTATCTCAGAGTCCTTTTCCTGTGGTGTCCAATTTTCACTTGATGGAAAAAGTGTCAAATGCAAGCAGTGTAAAGTTGCAAAGTGGTGAAACTTTCATTTTGTAATTCATGTGACCAAACAAAATACTCCAACACATCCCAATAGATAGGTTTACGCTAGGCATGGTCTTTTTTCACACCCAAACACGTGGAATTGTTGTGAGCTATGTTCAACCGACTTGATCCCTTATGATGGCATGCAAAACAATCGAAAAGAGAAACACACGACAGTTGTGAAGTCCAAGTTTTCCACATAAAAAGTGTATGATCATTGGGCAGAGCGCTTTGTTCCTCTATTTGATGAAGAAGGTCTAGTTTAGTGGTTTTAGTCATGATAATGTCAAATAAGGCCATGATAGGCCATTTTGTAATATTGCTTTTAGTTTTGAGTTAGTGTGGGGTCATTTGAGTCAATTATGTAAGTACGATAGGGAGTAGGAATAAGAAAATAACATTGGTAAAGGAATTGGAAGAGATTAGTAACATTGCCCCTGTTGAAAATTTAGAATTTAGGCCTTAAAAAGAAAGGCTAGACGAGGTGGAAAGAAGAAATTGCTTGAGAATAAGTTAGAATAGGTTGAAAATAGAGTGATGTTGTGGAGTTTGATGTGTTCAAAAGGTCTACAAGGACAAGGGTGGTCAAAAGTATGTTATGGCATGATGCCCTAGTTGGGAAAAGGGAGGTTTTGAATGAAAAATAGAGTTTTGAGGGAGTAAAAGTGGGTAAAGTCAGGGGGTAGCATAATTTGGTGGTCAATTAAGTTTATGTAGAGAGAAAAAAGAGTGTTGGAAGAGGTTTTGAGGTTGTACGAGGTCTGGATATGGGGTTTTCAATAAACCCTAGTGAAATTTGAAAAAAGTGAGGGTTTAGAGGATAGTGTGGTTAGAGGGCCAATCACACCCTAAAAATTGTGAATTTTGTGGATTTACAAACTGATAAATGCTTCCCAATGGTGTTTTTCAATTGGAAGAGTGACTGAGAGGGTGTTGCTTTGTTAAATAGACCTACTTGGGGGTCTAGGACAATGTTAAGTCCATTTCTTATTTGTATTATAAATAATAACTTGCTTTATCCTGAGTCCATTTCCTATACAAGAAATAATATTGCAAAAAGTTGACATATAAATATTTCGATTTGTTTATATGGTGACGGATCAAGAACATAACAGTTCATTTTGCACTATTAGGATTATGCTATGAATATGGTTAAAGACTATTCAAGATAAATGTTTGTATGATAATGTTTTTTGCTTTTAGATAAAGTTGTTTAGCATCAATCAATTAATATTCAAGACAAACCATGAAGGACAACAATGATCAATGCTAGGGCTAACCAATTAATAAGTATACACATGAATAAGTCAAGCATGTACATGTGAATAAGGGAAGCACAAGTACTCAAAAAGACGTAAGCCTTGAAGTATACACATTAATACATAGTATACACAAATTAATACAAAGTATATGAATGAATACAAGGTATACACATGAAAACACGTAACTCAAAATGTATACATTGGAACAAATGTAAGTCACAAAGTATACACTTGAATACATGTAACTCATATATATTGAACCATGAATTTATAATGCAAATATGAACACCAACGATAAAAAATATTTGTCTTAACCAAATAGCCATGTATGATACATCAATATATGTTGATGTAAGTATGAAATATAGGTACAAAACAACCATATAGGCTTACGAGAATGCCATATAAGCATAAAATGTCAAATATATCCAATACAAAATATGTACAAAAATGCCATGTAGGCATACAACAAAGGGTTCTAGAATCAAAAGTCATTGCTCCCCATGCTCTCAAAATAAATTCTTTCCCTTTTCTTGTCGATCAGATGGTGATAAGTCTATCACTTGTTTATGTTGCACTCGAGGAGTGCTCGTATTGCTCCTCCTAGTGTTTGGTTCTTGGTGAAGCTTTATCTGTTATAATAAGAAGTAAAAACATTAATATATAGAAATTACATTATAAAAAATGATATATTTAACAAAATAATCACTTATAGGTCTCCATCTGATGATCACTCTCCACAAGGGAGATATTCACACACCCATGTTGAGGTGTGTTGAAGCCCTATATAAACCATCCAAATAGAAATTAAACTACAAATCAATAATGGTTTGCTTTTTCACTAACTAACATCTATAACAATGAATGTAAATTGAATTTAGTAATTTGCCTCATACCTCCCCTATCAGAGCCATCGAGGATTCTATGGCAGATGAAACACCGATCTCCATTTCCCTCATCACATTCAGAGGTGTTTCCGCTTGCAACATCTAAAAATAAAACAATAAATTATTTAATCACAAAAACTACAATAGCGATCCATGCCATGACTTATAATGAATGAGATAATGAACAAAATTTTGAGTACTTATTAAACTAGATATATTTCTGACTATCATGCTTACTATTTTCCCTATCCATTTCTTGTTCGAAAGCACCCATTTTTTAGGCTTTTACCCATAACAACAAGCTAGTGAACCATTTGATAAAATTATTTCATAGACATGTACGATAGTTTTGGTGGCATAGACAAGGCAATTAATTGTTTGAAAAAATGCCTCAAAGAAATGGGGTCTCATGGTGATGGAATTCCATTACAAACAAATGTGCGTCATGGCATTCCATCACCATAAGACCACATTTCTTTCAGAAAAATTTTCAGACAGTTCATTGCATTCTCTATGGTATTATTGCTTACTATTATGCTTTGATAGAAATTTTTCCAAGCATCCATAATTTGTTGGAAAGCACCTATTTTAGGCTTTTAGCCATAACAACAAGGAAGTGAGTAGTTTGATAAAATGCTTTGGTACACATGTATTGAAAATGTGGTATTGTAGAAAATGTGGTGAGTTGTTTGAAGAAATTCCTCAAAGAAATGTGGTCTCATGATGGTGGAATGGCATTCCATCACTATGAGACCACATTTCTTTGAGGCATTTTTTCAAACTACTAACTGCGTTGTCTATGCTATTGCTTACTATTATGCTTTGATAGATTTTTTCCAAGCATCCATAGTTTGTTGGAAAGTACATTTTTTAAGCTTTTAGCCATAGCAATGATGAAATGAACTATTTGATAAATGCATTGGTAGACATGTATGGAAAATGTGGTAGCATAGAAAAAGACGATGAGTTGTTTTAAAAAGTGCCTCAAAGAAATTGGGTCTCATGGTGATGGACATCACCATGAGACCACATTTATTTAAGTATTTTTTTCAAAAAACTCATTGCCTTGTTTATGCTATTGCTTACTATTAGTCTTTCATATATTCCTTCCAAGCATCCATAGCATAGACAAGGCAGTAAACTATTTGAAAAGATGTCGAGTGGTAAAAAGTGGTCTCATGGAATGTCATGACAAGCAAATGCAATTGGAAGCTTCTCCTAGACTTATTACTTATGCTATGTGAAGTAATTGCATCACTGCTTATGTTGAATTTCTAAACAACTATACTATAGTTGAAATTTTGTCGTCTATCAACATCTAGTTATTAGTTATAGAATGTGAAGTAATGCTTTGAATTTAAATTATGTGCAATGCAATGTAATCAATGATACAAATATAAACTACACAAATATATTACACACAATTCATTAGTTAAAATATTTATTCTATTACCTGCATGTAGGTTTGAGTAAATCCACTGGCACTGGGAGGTGTTCCCTCAAAATATCCAATATTAGCCTATTCAACATCCAAAATCACATATTAAAATACCATTCGTAAAACAATGCTATTAACATGTAATAAATTTATAATTGTTTACTAGTTACATACCCCACCAATAGGTGTACTACAAAAATAAGTAGGTGTAGGGCTAGTGTATCCAATGTCAACACTGTGACCCTTCAATTTTATTAAAATCATAAAACTAAATTATTTAATCTTGCATTTCAAAATCAAAATTTAATAAATTAAATTCAATGAACATGCTAACTTTTACCTGACTATCAATGCCATACATCTCATGCAAAATTTCAACTACCCTCTCCATCTCCATAACTATAGACAAATCCTACATAGCAGCCTCCTGAGTGTTGGTGGGGTGATATGAACAAGTCACCCCGCAAGATTGACACACATGGGTTTGGAGGCCACCACTCAAAGAATCCCCTAGATGGAACTGTAGAATAGGGATATCATGTTGGATGACACTTTGGGTCAAAATGTTGATCACTTGCAATGTCTCTACGTCGACACTCTCCTTCACAATGAAATGGATAAAAATGTGCTCATGAGGTTGCCTAGTGAGAGATTGTCTCCCTTACTGCATAGGATCCAACTGTGCATCGGGTCTATCCTAAGCTGACCCCCCACCTCTCCCCTAGAAGTCCCTCATATCAAAATAATTTGGGATTTTGTTCAGTGTGAAAGCACAGTATAGTTTCCTAAGGAAATACTATGGGACTTCACAATTGCTGCATGATGGGTAATAAAAAACCATGTACCACCTATCATAAAAAAGTTCCCAATATTTTGGTGGTGGCACCAATGAATAGGAAATATCTTTGCATTGAGGGTAAGATTTTGATTTGTACGTGGATTAGTGAATAATGAGCACAAATCACCTTTTGTAATTTTTAAATCCTTTACATCTTTATATGATAATTTATCTACATAATAAGCCCTAGCTGTCTGCCTCTTATCTTTCCATCTAGTTATTTACTTGCTAATTGAATCTACATTTTTTAACATATCTTTCAATGAAGTTGCCAGGGTCATTCTTTCCACTGTTGAACCGTTTGGATCGCTCAACCTCCCAATTAAATCCTCAAGTTTTTTTTGTTGTTCTCAATTTCACTCATTAAATTTTGTTGAGTGCTAGGAGGGTGTTGAGGGATTGGTGGAGTTGTGGTTGATTTTGTTGTTGAGGATTTTGAGGGTTTGCAAGTTGATTTGCATCTCGTAAAAATTCAAAAAAATAAATATCAAATACAACCTAAAACTAACAAATTCAAAACAATAAGCAAACAATCCTTACCTCTCACACCTCCTCGTCGACCTGGCGGCATCCTCATGATGAAATAGCAACTGTTGATGATTTTTTTTGCAAAATACCTCCTAGAATGTGAGTGCGAAAAATGAGGGTTTTGGCCACGAGCAAAAGTAAAAACATAGTTGAAATGCAATAATGAATAATTTGTTTTAATTTTTTTTTTGGTTTTAATAATTCATAATGTGAGCGTGTTATAACATGCTTGCATTATAACACACTCGCATTATGGGCTTGTTGTGGCCAAATCTCAGACTCTGCACACCAAGCCATAACATGAGCACATTATAACACACTTGCATTATGAGTTTTCAAATTTTTTTTAAAAAAGTGGCATAAACTGGCTACCCATCTCCATGCACCCGCCCTCTAGAAGTTTTTGGAACATTTGTTTTATGCATCTAGCTGAAAAACATCATTTTAGGTTACTCATTCTTCAAATCACTTCATTGGCAAACATCCTTACATCTAAAAATGTTTACATTTCTACAATTTTGCATAACATTGATAAAATTACTTTTCACTTTTGCATATACAATGTTTCTATTCCTCAAACTTTGCATAAGTTTGTTAAAAGTGCTTTTGATTCTTGCATATATTGGATAAGAATGTTTTGTACCTTTGCATATACATTGTTCATATTGCTGAAACATTACATGACATGGTTACATGTTATTTTCATTCTTATTCAAACAATGCTAGTACCTTACATATGTAGACATGTTAAGAAACATTTCCTATCCCCTCCCTATGAGTGTTTTTGTGAAAGAGACTACAACATGGGCCATTCCTGACAATCATACTTGTTCTTCTCATAATATCTCTCCTCTTGGTGACAAAGATATTTTAGTAGAAGAATCAATTAATAAGAGTTTTGAGAATCCTAGTTGGTTCTCTCCTCTTACCTCTCTTAGTGGACACAACATTGATAAACACGACAATCCAACCATAGATAATCATGACAACAACATTTGTGCTTCTTCTAGTATCTCTCCTAATTGTGAAGTAGATACTTTGATGTTAGACAACATAACTGATGTCAAAGGTCATGAATATCTTAGTTGTCCCCCTTCACCTCGTGAAACCCCTCTTGAGAAACAATATTCAACCATTGACTATTCCCCTACTGGCAATGAAAACCTTTTAGAAGAACCAATGTATGAATGTCAAAAACATTCAATTTGTTGTTCTCCTAAAAACTCTCCTCCTAGGAACCCTATCATAATGAAAGATAATCATAATGTGACATTCGAATCCCCTTCACCAACAAATCATGCAAAAATTCTAGAGGTTGTGATGACACAAGTGGGATCTCCTTTAATTAGCAAGCTTCCTAAGTCACCTTCCATTAGTGAATCACACAAAAAATTTAGAGCTGTCTTGAAATCCATGATGCAATCTACTCATAACAATGTTTTGCAGCTGTTAAGTTTTAACTTAGTGATTCAAACATCTAGGGGACCACACAACACTCCTACACCATTCCCTTTTCCTCAAACAATGCCTAATGTTGAAGAGATTAAAAAGACTCCTACTAATATATCTGTATGGGAACTCATTCAACTCTCACCAACAGTCAAACTTCTCTTTCACAAAATGTTGGAAATACAAAAGGAAGAGATAAACTCTTACATCAAATTGAATCATGTAACATCCTCCTCTCCTCCCATGCAAGCCACTCAATCCGAAATCACATTCCCTAAACATGAATTACCCTCACTTGAGATTCAAAACAAAAATGATCCGTTGATGATAAAGGTGATCATTAATGAAACTTTGATTAGGCACACTCTCATTGACAATGGGGAGGACATTAATGTTTGTAGCATGGACATCCTACACAAACTTGGCATGGAAAAAAACCTCATTCAACTTAATGATGTTCATATTTGTGGCTTTGAAAATGTTAATAGGCAATCACTTGGGATGGTCACATTACCTATTGAGGTTGGACCTATCGTGTTGCCTACCCTTATCCACATAATGCAAGGATGCCTTCCATACAATCTTCTCCTAAGGAGATCATGAATTCATGCTATGAAAGGAGTCCCATCTACCCTTCACCGTGTAATGAAATTTGAATACAACAACAAGATATACATGATTGATGGTGATGAGTGAATTAATGTGTGAACTCATCACAACACTTCCAACTCCCCTAATCCTATCATTCCTAGATCAAAGCTTGAACCTATACAAGCTGGTCTTAACTGTTCACCTACAACAAAATTCTTCCATGATAATTGGGGGTTGTTAGATTCTACATCTCCTTTCCATAACATTTCCAAAATCTGACCCTCATGTTCCAGAGATTCATAGACACATGATTCATTTTTAGACACAAGTTCTAGTAGTGATTGGATTTTCACACCCACCTTTCAGGGAGAGTGTGCAATATCCCATTTTCAAACCAAACAACCTTGTGTTCCATTCACTCAACTTAGTTCTACCAAATCACCTCATGGTGGTGATGGGGGAAATATAACTCCCATCCCTCATGAGGCAACAAAACATAACATTAACAAAGATCTGTGTTCTTGTACAACAAGCAATCATTCTCACAAACACACACCCCCTTCATCTAACTTGGAAGATTGTATCGGTTACAACCTTCCTCCTACACATGGATGCAATGAAGACATGAAAAAATTTGACATATCATACTTATCTCCACTTTCCTCAAAGACTTTGCACAACAATAACATTCAACATCTAAAGGAGTGTGGTGCTCTTCCTTGTGTGGAAACACCTAATTATTCTACTTGATACTTACTTTCATTCTATTTGGCTCACCTTTGTCCTACAGTAATTGGGGGGAAAGGGGTTTGATAGTCTTCTCCTCATATGTCACTTGTCGCTGTCTCTTTTGACTAGTCATTAACCTTTCATGAATGTATAAGAGCAAGCTTGAGATGTGGATGACATGTATTAAGATTGACTCGCATGTGACATACTACCTTTCTTCATGACACAACTTCTCAGAAACATATGACTTGGCATAGGGCTTTCTGAGTTGGCTCTCATGTCTTCTTTTTTACCTTTTTCATTTTCTTTCCTTCACTACTTTAAAGTAATTGCTCATAGAACGGTGTGTAGCAATTCCTTTAAAGTGGGAGGCATATATTGCAATATTTCATTTTGCATTCTTGGTTCTTAGTGTAGTCTTGTAGTTTAATACGATGCGTTTCTCACTTTGTGGAAAACATTGGGTATGATGTCCTTCATAAGTGTGATCTATCTTAGCATATTACATTCCTCTTGGTGGCTTGATGCGATACACTGCATCCCATAAGTTGTGAATATTTTATTCTTTGATTGGTCCTCTCTTGGAGAAATTAGACACAATGTTCCCTAAGTGACATACCTTGCATGAACTTAACAAGACTCCTTTGAACACTTTTACATTTTTCATTTTTTCATTTTATACTTTGCACTTTTTGCCACCTCACATAACACAACTTGCATTCCTGTGGTACTATCCTCTTTGTTCATGAGTTCTAAGCATACAAAGCTTTGCTTGTCTCATGAATCATGAATTGACTTTTTCCCTTGTGGCACCTTGTTAAAGTTATCAAGACATAAAACTTTGATATGGTTGAGCGGGAAGCCCACTCAGTGGCATGAATTTCCCCATAGCCACCTTTGTGTCAATGAGTGCATACCAACTAGCGTATGTACTTCACCTTTTTGGGTCTTCTCACTCAGTGGACCACCATGAGTTTTGTCGGCCCAAAGTGAGTATGCATTCTCCTTTTCGAATAAACAACCTAGATCTAATCCACAACTAGTTGGACAGATGATCGAAGCTTCATCCTATCCCTTCATTTCAACATTTGTGTTCCTTTTTTTCTTATGTTTATTTTGTCATGGGATCTTCATCTCGGGGGCTTGATCATCCCTCTTGATTGTTGTTATTCCATCTTGCTAACATAAGTGCATTTGGATCCTTCTTGATATGGATGACTACTTTAGTGTGAGTTTGAAGCAAGTTCATCCTCTCACTAAAGTGGGGGCTAAATAAACTATAGAAAAATGGCCCCTTATCATTTTCATGGTCTTTTAGACCTTTCTTCACAATGTTTGGTCTATTTTTCTTTGATTTATTGATGTAATATGTCTTGAATATGCACATTTAGATCCTTAAAATTCAAATTATGACGTCTTGTGAAGGTGTTGTAAAAAATTTCTACAGTTTTCTAGGCTCTATTCATTGCAATGCACCTAAAAATCACCTTTTCATCCCTAATAAAGTCCTATTTTGAAGTGTTGTAAAGTCTTGTAACAAGATTTCATGCTTTTCTAGGCACAATTTCACTATTTACACCTTTCTTATGCTTTATTTGACCCCTTTATGCCCTTATAAGGCTTAATTAAGTGTATTTTTTAATGTAAACCCGATAAATAATATTAAATGTGACTTAATTCCCGACACCTATTTTCAAGCCCAAGGTGGCACCCATTCACCATGGGTGGCAAATGAGTCTCTCTTGGCTCCAAATTCAATTTTTTTCAAATTTCTTTTCAGTTTTTTATTCAAAATTACTTGAAGTCGGCCTATGATGAGGTATCAATGGGTTACCAAGGCACAAGAATGTATAAATAAGTATTTTTCTCCTCATTTTACATCTTCTACAATCTCCTAACTCATTTAAGCATTCAATTTGCATTTGAGCACTTTGCATCCTATAATCAAGCATTAATCAAGCATTTTGGAGAATCCATTGACATATCTTCATATTTTCTTCAACAAGGGTTTGGTAAGTTGATAGCATTTGCATGTTATTTGTTTATCATTCTCCTTCATTTCATTATTTCATTAAGGGTTTGATTACCAAAGTGGGATTTGACCAAGGCAAATTCCTATAACCTAACCCTTAACCATTTTTTCCCTTTTAAATGTGTGTTTGCAAAGTTGTGTATGCAAATTTGATAAGCATTTAGGTGTTGAAAAGTGGACAAGAAGTTAACATAGCATTTCAAGTCAACTACATCCTATTTCAAGCTTGGAGAAGACATTTTGTCCGTTTTCTATAGATTTGACTTTGGCAACCTAACAAGCAAACAACCTCATACCTAGTGCTACAAAATTGTTTCTTGATTTCTCATAATTTTGGGAGAGGAATGATTTTCCATCAGTGGCAAATGAGTCCCACCTTAAGGCTAGAAATCTAGATTTTGTCATATTTTGAATCCCGACACTCAAAAACTAGTTCTGACAATTTTCGTCAGAAGGACTAATTCGCCATTAGTGGTGAATGAGTCCCACTGGTGATTTTCTATGATCTCAAACAACATTCAAAAGATTCCATATTCTCCAATCTCTTCCCAGGTGCACTCTGATTCAACCCTTTTCTCTTCTATTTTTCATTTGTTCATTCATAGTTGATTGTTTGCAACATCATTGTGTTTTCCAACATTGGATAAATCTTAGGGTTTGCATACATACTCAGTCAATTATTTCATATAATTGCACTTAGATCATTCCATTTAGTTCAAATACCATTATACATTGGATAATTTTATTGAACCTAGCTAGAATTTTGGCCCTACTTTCTCCTTTTAGGTGAAAAACCCTAAAAGTGCTAGAAAGGATTAGGGTGCCAAAAATCTATGGTTTAGGTGTAAATGAGACTTTGTTATAGGTATGGTTTAAAACTAGTGAGGTTCTATCCAAGAGGGTTTGATCTAAGGTGGTTTGATCAAACCATCTTCAATTGGAATCCTTTAAATGGAACTTTTCAAGGCTTAAACCATTATATTTTCTAAAAATATGTGACTTCAACAAAAATTAAGATGTCCCAAAAAGTGTAAACCACTATTATGGGATCACCCTTTATATATTTAAATACATGTGTTGATGATATTGATATTTATTATATACATTTAAAATTTATTTATTGTCATTTTTTATCCTTAACCCATCATCACATTCATCACATACTTTGAGACATACTCTGAGACAAAAAAGAAAGGATGTAGATGGTACAATGGAATAAGTAAATACATGTAAGTATATATAGTTTTATATATTTAAATACATGTTTTGATGATATTGGTATTGTTTATATACATAGTTTAAATATATTTATTGTCATTGTGTATCCTTGAGCCATCATCACATTCATCACATACTTTGAGCATGTATCCTAGAGCTATCTAGAAAAAAATCTCAAATGTCTATATAGATTCTTGAGTAGATTTTTTATTAAAAAATATTTTTTTATTTCTTGTTTGAAAATTAAAAATTATCATTGCAAATATATATATATAAGCAATGTTAATTTTTAATTTGCAAACAATAATTAAAAAATTATAATAAAAAAACTCAAGAATCCATATAGCCATACGAGAAACTTTTTTCTAGATAGCTCTAGGTCACATGATCAAAAATCAATGATTTGATAGTTGATCTTAAGGTTCTTGAGGATTCTAATTGCAAATGTGAGCTTCATTTGGCTGTAGAATGCATTATATGGAAGTTGTTTGTTGTTCAAACCCCCTTGATTTGAGAAGGTGCTTACAAATTTAGAGCTCTAATACCATGTTGGAGTTGAATATTTAACCTTCATGTAGCACTCGGAAAATTAAGAGTAATTTTCAAACCATTTAACGCAGCATTAAAGAGAAATTAAGAGTAATCTAAATTTATTCAAACCATTATAAATAGGTTTCCAAAAAGTCAACATTTCTCATAACACTTCTAAATGAAATAAAGAGAATTTAAATTGCATTTCATAAAATAATATCATCAATGTAATGTATCAAAACATAAGTATTTCAATGACTTTCTCATATCCATATATTAAACCTCACTTGGAGGAATCAATCCTTCTAATAGAACATCTTTTCTATGCTAAGTTATAAAACTTTAACCTCTCAAAATCAATGTTACATTAAATACTTTCAAAACATACTTCCATTTCAAGTTTTTAACAAGAATGTCAAAATGCATATACATTTACAATGGGCTTCACAAGCCAAGTCTGAATGATACATAAGTACATCAATAGCAAATAATCTTGGAACCACCAACCGCCGTGACACCTTGGTCTTCTTGCGAGCTGGGGCCAAGAATGTGATTCAGGCGCCTTTTCCGCCCAACCACGAAGTCCATGACTTCCTCGGGTCCCTTCCTAACTCGAAGGAATCCCCGGCCCTGCATAAAGGAGCCTAGCAACCCGAAACGGTAAAACAGGAGGGCACTCTCGGTGCGTGCCTGATGCCTATATGCATTTCTAACATGAAATAAACACATTTCTTGCAACAGGAGGTGGCAGAGACTCAAATAAATTTCTAGGCTTTAAAATAAACAATCCATCTATTTCAATGGTACAGTGCTTGGCCAAGCAAAATAATAAATGGTAGAATTAGAAAAGGTAATACTACCGTCTCTGTTCGCCCACCTTCGGCACCCTGTCCCGGAAGTTACCATAGTGCAGTTAAATAATACTTAACAAAAACTTAATACATTTTCAAAACAAGCTTTCATCTTTTAATCAATTAAAAGAAGTGAATTTTGAGTACATTCCTTATATTTCAGTTGTAAGATGCCATTTATCCTTTGGTAAGTGTTCCCTTTTTAATTTGGATAAAGAATATATATATATATGTATATATATCTTGATAATTTTCAGTGCACTATTTGATGGTAAGAACAGTGTTTTCAGGTTTCCATATGCATTTCCATGACTGACAGTTTTGATTCCCTATTTCATTATAGGGTACAGAGTAAAATAATATTCTGATACAATACAATTTTTGTTCAAAATTCTGAGGTTTGGAAGACAATCTTTCATTCACATTTCATGTTGTATTCTTTTTAACATATTCAAGGTACTTTCCAGTCTATATGGTGTCTCAAACACTTCTGTTATTGTTTTCAGGTTTTAGCAATTCAAAGAACAGAATTCATACTACTTTCTGTTACATGGCTTTTCAAGATTTTTCTGTCCTTGCTTCAGACTCAAGATATTTATAAAACAGAATTCATATTACTTTCTGTTATATGGCTTTTCAAGATTTTTCTGTCTTTGCTTTAGATTCAAGATATTTATAAAACCGAATTCATATTACTTTCTGTTATATGGCTTTTCAAGATTTTTCTGTCTTTGCTTCATATTCAAGATATTTATAAAACATAATTCATATTACTTTCTGTTATATGGCTTTTCAAGATTTTTCTGTCTTTGCTTCAGATTCAAGATATTTATAAAACAGAATTCATACTACTTTTCTGTTATATGGCTTTTCGAGATTTTTCTGTCTTTGCTTCAGATTCAAGATATTTATAAAACCGAATTCATATTACTTTCTGTTATATGGCTTTTCAAGATTTTTCTGTCTTTGCTTCAGATTCAAGATATTTATAAAACCGAATTCATATTACTTTTTGTTATATGGCTTTTCAAGATTTTTCTGTCTTTGCTTCAGATTCAAGATATTTATAAAACATAATTCATATTACTTTCTGTTATATGGCTTTTCAAGATTTTTCTGTCTTTGCTTCAGATTCAAGATATTTATAAAACAGAATTCATACTACTTTTCTGGGAAAAAGAGTTTTCTGTTTCAATTTGTATTTGGCATACATACATGGGTATCTATTATATATATATATATATATAGGTATACATATATATATATATATGTATGTATGTATGTGCAGTCATTTTATATGCATACATATATATATATATATATATATGTGTGTGTGTGTGTGTGTGTGTGTGTAGAAATTCATGTTCACTGTACAAATTGATAAGAAATCTGGTTTTCAAATTTGTGAATTTCTGGCCGTGCATAATTAACAGGGTATTTTACATGGTTTCCTTACTGGCATTGAGCGACCAAAGGGCTCAGGAAAGCCCTTGCCCCTCCCATGAGGGAGGGGGTGTGAGGGGCTCGTCCTCCACAGGCCGGCTTGTGGAGGGCGCGAGCCTCCCACAGTCCATGACCTTCCCATGGGGAGGGCAAGGGGAAATAAATTCCCAAAGCAATTTCAAACTCAGAAAAAAAAAAAAAAAAGACATTCACCCAGTATAAACAGCATTCGGATTTGTCTCAAAACAGATATGCAGACATTATATATAAAATTGCAAATACACTTGAGATTTCTTCATTAAAATGCAGACTTGCAACAGGGCAAAAACCCTAATGGTGAAGAAGGAATGTGTTCTATAATTTCAACACAGAACAGAAAACTGTTACCTAGTCTTCAAAATGAAATTGGAAAATTGTATTCTAAACAGAGAACAAAATATTTCTTTACTGCAGTTTTGATATTAAAAATTCAAAGAAGGCATAGCAAAAAGAACCTGGCACAGTTGTCTTCCAGTGCAGATGCTCAGCAATACTTCTCACTCTGTTTCCCAGCTCTCGGATGATGATGATATTAATCAAAGTCCTATGTTCTTTCTTAAAAAGCCCTCTTCCTCCTTTCGAGGATCAAGCATAAAATTCTCAGATGATAGCAGTTTACAAGGATTGCCACATACCCAGCAAATTGTTGGTTTTGAGACAGAATTTTCCAGAGCCCAATGCTTTCTCGGGCTGTTCATTCTTAATTCTTTTGGAAGAAAATTGACCATATATCCCTAAACAGATTTATTTACATCCCTTTTATGCAATTATTAAATAAATTCATTTATGCAAAACAAATTTATTTTATGTTTATTCTTTTATTTAATTTGTTTTAATTTTTAAATACATTTCTTTTAATCAAAATACAGATTTAACCCTTTTTGCTCAAATTTATAATGAGAAATAAGGAAGTAGAATAAGCCATATAATTTCATGATCTAATTTAACCATATTTCAAATTCGCTATGCTAATCATTTCACGCCATCACATTGTAAAAACGAACACGATCTAATGCAGCTACATGATGTAAGTGGTGTGTGCATAACCGAGAGTTTTCTCCTCTTCTACCCTGTCGAGAAGCTAACCTCCTTTTCCTCAATCACACTCTTGGCCTTCGATCTCCTTGGTCTTCGATCACTTGCCACTCAAATGCGCTCAGGCGTGCAAAACAAAAGAGTATTAGTAACCATTGTAGAAACATAAATTTTAAATAATAATTAATCAACATTCCTATTTTTACATAATGCATTCAAAATTCTTGAAAGAAGACAATTATTTGTTTCTACATTCCCATGCATTAAAAACATTTACGTTTCATAATTCATATATTAAATCTCATAAAGTCATGGTCAAACATTATCAGAATATGTCATGGTCAAGATAAATCAATGGTCAAAATAAGTCATTGTATGAGACGTGACACTTCATAACCTAGAATATCCTATAAAACAATGATAAAGCTTCCACAATAGGTTTTATATAAAGTAAGAAATGTAATGATATTCATACAATATATATTCAATCTAAATAGCTTAAAATTACCGATTGGTTGGTTATATAGAAAAGACCTGTGAGATGAGAATATACTTGTGGACTCTAATCACTTGCATAAGTGTAGGAAATGTGTCCATGATGTATCATATGAATAGAACATGTGTGATATAGGTATCATACATGCACATGAATTAGGTGTCTCAAAAGGTGAGAACATGTGTCTCAACTTAATTAAGTGAGACATCAAGTAAAAAGTCTCTAATTTGAAACCCCATTTATTTGAGAAGGTTCTTATAGATTTAGAGCTCTAATACCATGTTGGAGTTGGATATTTATCCCTCATAACCCAAAATATCCTATAAAACAATGATAAGCCTTGCACAAGAAGTTTGATATAAATCCAAAAATAAAATGATATTAATACAATATTTATTTAATCACAAAAAGCTTAAAATTGCATATGATCCTCTTGATTATATAGTAAAGGGGTGAGATCAAAAGGTACTTGTGGACTCTAATCACCTCCATGAGTGTAGGAAATATGTCTCAACTGCATTAAGTGAGACACAAAGTAAAAAGTCCCTAAGTGGAGACTTAACAAGTGTGAATATGACTCTCTTAAGTAGGCTAGAATCTAACTGGTTTTATAATATCAGTACTCACACTAATAGGGAACTCAACTTGCTCATAATCCATCATATCATCCCTAATTTGATTGAAATATTGAGGTGGTGAAAAAATGCTTCAAGGGTTATCTCTATTGTTTTAGTTAAATAAATAAGAGAGATGGGTGTGATGGTTTCCACTAAAAAATTGGTGGTATAACACTTATTTCCATAATTCATTCAATGTCTCCATTTTTTTACACTATATGGGTAGAAACCACCATCAATACTATCTCCCTTAAGAGCATACCCAATCATTTGAATAGTTGATGAACATATTCAACGTCAAAAAAGGGTAATCGGTAGTCTCAAGGAGAACTTGACAATGATGAAAAAAAATATGAAACAAAAATTTGATCACCATCACAATGAAATAAATTCTACAGTGGTATATTGGTTTTTGTGTGATTAAAACCATGTAAGAAATCATCACTTAAATAATAGAAGAATGATAACATGCTTGTACCCAAGTATTATGGTCCTCAAATTTTTGTAGAGGATATATAGTGTAACATATAAAATGGATTTATTTGTGCCAAAAAATACATCTTTCTTGTTTCACGCTTGAAGAAGGTTATCATAAAAAGAGTTTCAATATAGATTGAGTTACCAGAGCTTGATGATGAGAGAAGAATAATTTTGGATCTTGAGGGAATTCTTGAAACATGCACTAAGTAGTTGTGATCAAAGGAAATCATAGAGTATTTTATCAAATGGAAGAAATCTCTAGTTGAAGATGTCATAAGGGAAACATATACTTAAGATCTAAAATTTTCATCACTTGAAAAGTGTCCTATCCTACCTACCCTACCCCTTTCTCATACATGTGTGATCATATATTTCAAACATGTGAAGTCACCATATCTCTTACACATGTCATATGATATCCACCTACCTCTTAAACATAACATAAGGTAGCCACCCTGTACTTCTCTCACTTTTCACAATCATGAGCCTCCATATGTGTGTGCTCAAACATGTGTGAGAAAATCTAGCTCTTACATCTATGACACATGCCATTCTTCCTCAATCCAATTCTTTACTATCATTCAATCCTAGACATATATTGGACATTGTTTCTTGGCCTTTGATCTTTTGTATGAAAAATCTATAAATTAGAGGCCTTTCAGCCCATTTAAGAAACCATCTTATTCATATCCATATGTTTTCATTTATTCATCTATAAAACCTAATCTCAACATAATTTTGTTTCCATAAGAAACCAAATTATACCATTCATCATTCATCCAAAGGATAAAATCAAGTGAAAAATGGTGCATTCATTTTAGCTCAATCAATGAGATGAGAAGGTAAACATCAAGCTAACTTATATGTTTCATTCATTTTATCTATTTATGTATTTTATAATTTTATCATATTTAAGATTCTCTAGATTCAACCATTCATGCATGCATAGCCAAAGATACAACAAAAGCATCAACTATATCCTCCCTAGAGTATTTATAAAACTCATTATATTCACCTCTCTTTATTTAATCCTCCTTGCAATCTCTTGTGAAATGGCCTATTTTGTATTTCACCGTGGAACTTTCACCAAGAAATGGATAATGTTTATCATTCTTCTTTACTCCTTTTATTGTCCATGAATAATCAAAGCTTGCTCAATATATTTAAAATATGTTCACCTCATCTCCTCTAAGAGTAAAGAGACCACTACTTTATTATGCACAATATTTGAAGTGATGCTTCTAATAGCCATCACCAATTTGTCCCATGAGTTTGGAAAAAAACACAACAAGGTCACACATTAGCAATCCTCCTTAGTTTTTACACAAATTTACTATAACTAGATCTCATGATCATGTTGAATGCATTGAGGTGCTCAAGAAAATAATCACTCTCATCCATCCTCAAAGTGTACTTGTATATAAAATATTGTTAACTAGGGATTTTGCATGGTACAATTCCCTATTTTTTTCTAGATTTTTTCTATAGTGGGTTCTTTAGAATAATTTAGGGGAATTGAATCAATCAAGAAAATTAAAATGATATTCATCACCTTCCTATCTAACACAACCTAGTCTTCTATTTATAAATATGCAAGTTCATTTCTAGATTTTGTTACCTGTAGATCTCAATCCATGAGTAGATTATCCCTTTTGAATTTCCATAACTCAAAATTAATCCTTTTAAACATTTTCATCTTCAATCTATATGTGCTTTCCATATTCCAAAAAACAAAGATATCCTCTATGCACAACTCCCACTCAAACCAAGATCAGTTCAATCAAATTATTTTCCTAACACCTAAGACCCAATTTGATCATTCTCTAATACCAAATGAAAGGAAACTAAGATGGAATAGATGATTCCTACACTAATATATGAGAGATGATATAAATAGACTTTATTCTAATAATTATAGATAAAAAAACAATAGATGCAATAACATGCAACTCAAAAAAACCATAGTTGACATAGTATTACCCTATACAAGCTAATTTGAGAAAAAATCCATAATGCAAATATTGAACCAATTATATTCTCAATAACACCAATGATTATAGTAAAAATTTAAACTAAATATTTCATAGAACATATAAATTAATTTAGTGTTAGAGATATTTTAGCAGCATAACAATACTTGCAAAAAATTATGATAACAACTCTAGCCCAAAAACTCAATATGTAGGCATAAATGAAACCACTGTCTATGAACTGGATAATTTAAGCATCCATATCTATGAACAAAATTTAATACCAAAATCAAGCTTAGTTACACACTTTACTAACATCCTTATCATAATTTTTCATAGCTAGTCCATGGTTTACTTTGAGTTCATATTTACTCTCTCTCATCATGTTCTTTCCTTTTTGATAACTCTTACTTTACCAGTTATCATAGTTACATTTATCAACATCCATGACACTAAATGAATCTTACACTTGCAAAAATATAAAATAAATGACCTAATGTTTCTGATAAAGGGTAAAACGGGTTTTACACGGACCCGAAACCACCAAGTTTACAACAAAAGAGAAACGAAAAAAAAGTCCAACAGAAAAAAACATGCTACTCAAAAGGAAAAAACTGGAAAAAGTAGC
>VDFB02000003.1:740437859-740806603 GCA_007258455.2 Sequoia sempervirens | reverse complement strand
CTCCACCCTATCTCCCACTCTCCCACACTCTCCCACACTCTCTCCCACTCTCCCACTCTCCCAAACTCTCTCCCACTCTCTCTCCCACTCTCTACCAACCTCTCCCACTCTCCTACCCTCTCTCACACTCTCCCACCCTCCTACACTCTCTCCCTCTCTCCTATAAGCATAAATAAATGCATATAAGCATACATACATACATGACACACCAGCTCACATATACATACAAACATATGAACAAACATTTTAAAAAATGGCATTTAACTAAAGCAATAAATAACGCGAGCGCATTATGCGTTGCTAGATATGTTCCATAGAGAAGGAAAAAGTTAAAACTGGTAAATAATGCAAGTGCGTTATATTTTGCTTTGGGAATCCCTGAGCCTTAGCTTTGGTATTTGCCTTGGAATACCAACCCAAAGGCTTGGAGGGCATTTCCAACGACTAGAGACGTGTTTTTTGCAAATTCTACAATTTTTCACATAATCGGGTTCGTGCTCACCGTTAGGATTGCATTTGGTTCAATATCGATAAAATTGAACACATGGGTAATGTTAAATTCTCTCTTAGCTTTCCAACGATATAATTTTTTTCACTATCTAACAATGTTAGGCCTTTCATCCATAATTTCTTTTGTTTGTATGTATGTTTTTTGTCAAACAGAAGTGTTTGGTTTTTTTTTTCGTTATAAATTAACTGTTCATCAAAATTTCAAATAAATTACATTTTTAGAAACTAGACTCCATTCTACAAATTTAAAAAAATTAAATTTTTATAAAATCTATTACTTTCTAAAATTTGTAGGGGGAGCACGACCAAAATTATGCTTTTTAGGAAGTGCCCACTTAGAAAATTAGTAAAAAATCAAATATTCATTAAAAAATTACTAGAAAAATTGTGAATCAACTAGATGCTATTAGCTAACTTTTGACCATAGCAATTTTTAAAATACTAAAACAAAGTTCATCGTGCTCAGGTCGTACAAGAGTTGCTATGTTATGTTTTTTTGACAAAAAAAACACCAATTTGTGTAGATCCCTCTGTTGAACCCCTTAATCTCAACCATTTTCAAAATAAATTAATAGTTTAGAAAGTATATTTGGAGTACTTCGATCCTTGTTTTTGTTCCATCTCAAAATTTTGAGTGTAACTATCCCTAGTTTCACGTCGAAGGTCAGCATTTCCTGATTTCAAAAAAAAGTGGCCACTTAAGCCCCCTTTTTGAGAACCATCTTGGTGCACTTACCCATTTAATATTTCCTACCAATGCTTGAAAGTGTTAAGTCAAGCTCCAAGTTAGACCTCCTTCACATCCTTAATTGAAAAGCCTTAACAACACCTAGTCGTCCAATCTCATAAATCAAACAAAACATGTGTATCTCATATAACCAACATGGATGTAATCCTCTATAACCAAGGAAGATCAAACCCAAACCCATTCCATGACCAAGAATAATTCCAATAATATCCCCTAAAATCTTCATAAATAAAATCATATGGACAAGGATATAAACATGCCAAAAAATCCTCAAATGAACTGTCCATGACTGCATAACTAAAAACCCATATCCATGAAAAACAAAGCATAAAATATAATGCATCTAAAAGTGGGTAATATTGATCAAATGATTATTTGTTCAGTAGACTAAGAGTGGAGAATGAGATTTCTCTTCCAAGATACTCCAAGCCACTATTAGTCTCTCTGAGGATAATCTCCCATATATAGGTCTATCGTGAATTCACATCTATATCCAAGTTAAGTCTCCTCAAACTTCTTGTTGAAACCTATAAAGAGTAATTGTCTCAAAATATGTCTCTAAAATCAAGATAACTCTAACCTCAACCAAGTCTACAAGTATCCATGAGCACCTCTATTCAATAAATCCATGCTAAGTTCCAAATATAACACTAAACTTGACTATTGTACTCAATACCAATAGAAGTTATTTAGATCACTTTCAAAGCTCTAATTTCATAATCAATAACACATAATGGCATCATGATCTAACATCTCATTCTAAGATATTACATGATCCAATGAACATATCATGCTCCCAAGAGCACATATATATCATGTCAATACTCTAATGTGTAATCATTATTCCACCATGACAAAATATGAAACTATCCTCTTAACCATCTAGATCTCCTATCAAAATTGACAAGTCATAAACCAACACCTTAACTAAAGATCCCAAGAGTCCTTCATGGATAACCAAGATGGCAACACCTCAAATAACATGAAGCTAATTATCTCCTAAATGAATATCACCCATGGTCCACACATACTCAACAACAATACCAAAACTGTAGAGAACAAAGTAGAACCAATATATCTAAGACAAGAAGATAATCCACCACCAAAGTACCACTATCAACATCTCTCACTGAATTGTGTTTTACAACCACACTATCCATGACATCATGATAAAAAACATGCTATTAGTCCCAATAATCAACTATTCAAGCACTCTAACCATTCATCCTCTCATCACAATGCACACATGACCATAGACAAGGACAAATAACTAAACCTAGATCAATATTGAAAAGAACTTTGGATATATAGACAATCCACATCCAAGTCATCCTACTACAAGTCTACAACCAATGGGTGGGAAACTCACAAAAATGCATAACTTGTAGATCCTAAACTAGTACAACATGTAAAGTTACTATTAGATTAATAACTTGCAAATCTCAAGGTTCAAACACAAGACCACCTATAGATACAATGTGTCAAACAAAGTCACAAATTAGTAACTATAGTTAATAAAACCAAATAAGCATCCATGAGATGAGAATAAACTACTACAATTGAATCACATCACCACCCATAATAATGAACCAATTAATACAACAACCTATCAACCATGTTACATGATCATGCCATCTTAATGCTCAAATGTAGATGAGTATCTATGACACCATAATCATCACAATTGTTGTGCATGTACTCAAATCTCACTAAATTGGGACTCCAAGTCTCACATGTGTATCAACCATGTCTTCAAACTAGAAGACATGTGTATCTATCTCCATAAAATTTAATATTTTAAAAATACTTATAAACTTGTAGTAGGTAGCACCAAATCTAATAATCTACTATAGATCATCACATTATTCCCATAAAAAATGCACTCCCACAAATTTTCATCCATTAATTCATCAAGATGCTCCAACAATCACATCATGAATCACAAGCTCCCACAAGTGCTCAAAAAAGTATAAACCTCTCTCTAATCATCCAAGCAGAAAACTACCTACTCCACTATATAGTACACTACAAATACTCTACATCTCCTATAAAAATTCCAAAGTTTAATTATGTATGCGAAAGATATGATATGTTAACCATTTTGAATCAATATCAATTGTAGGCACCAAATTCTTATTTAGGTATCAAAATCTAAAAACCAAACATATACCAATGTGTGGTGCTCTAAGAGAGCTTTTAATTATTATAAGAAGTCAAGAATTTGATATTCCATGTAAAATTTATGCAACCTAGAAGAAAATGCACTTTGAGGGATAGAAGAGGGCCCAAGGGGCTTATCCATGCAGTTGACATCATTGTTAATGTTGTATTGCATCAATGGTCAATGCTTGGGTGGTGTTTGGGTAGGCATCTAATAGTGAAATTGGGTGGTGTTTGGGTGGAAATCTAATAGTGAAATCCAAAATGGGTTTAAAAAAGGGTTTAGTATTTTTTATTTTCAATTTTTTTTTAAGCCCATTAGGGGCTAGGCATCTAGCCTCGCCTGACTAGGGGTCAAGATAAGGGACCTAAGACCTACCAATCATGACATCATCAATTAGGGGTTGACTACATACTAATGACAACTAACACCTACATCCAACTTGGTACCCTATCACTATCAATGGCTGGTATGTCACACCAAGATTAGAGGGTTTGTAGACCTCCTACCCCCAAATAATTTTTTATTTTAAATATTTCACTATTTTTTTTGCTTTTTTGCAAACACACAATACAACCACAAGAGGGCATTTTTATTTTAAGCCCTATGGTCAAAATAGTTTGAATTTTATGTCAATCTTTGTTTCTTGAGCCTCCTAAAGCCAATAGTAAAGTACATTATATTATAAGAGGTCATTTGTGAAACTTCCTCCATAAAACCCTCATGGTGAACATAAAAAAAAAAAACTCTTTTTACAAAATATTTTTTTAAACCCCAATTCTACAAAAAAAATAAAAAATCTACAAACTCCAAAATGTAACTCTCACTACCTACACAACACATCTCATACCTTGAAATATCAAAAATCTCTACAACATTGTCATGGCTCAGCTTTGTGTAATACCCCTCATGTTATTGTCACTATTCTAATACTCTTTTTATGTTGTGTTGAGGACTTGAGACTATCATGGTGATTGTTTCACCAGTTCGACTTGTGTGGCTAGTAGTTTAGTTTACTTGGAAGCTCATGATATTGCTTTATGATGTTGATGATATGATGATGCATGGTGTTTGTCTTTATTTGGTTATGTTTATCATCTGGATGTGGTATTATGTTGTTATCTAAATGATTAATGCTTGCTTCATGATATTTATGATGATATGTTACTGTTTGGAGTCTGGTGAGAGGACGGTGTAGCATCGTTTGTTCGTGAGTACCCTGATACGCTGCGACTTCCTTTCACGGTGTGCTTGTGATTGAACATATATATTGTTTGACGTTGGTTTGATGTAGGATGCATGTATCAAGCACCGACTCCACCTGCACTGACGGATTGAGTGTGCCCTACAAGCCCAATGGGTATGATGTGGAAACTAGAGTTGACAAGAAAGTCCCCCATCTTAGTCCATCACCCCGTCTTTGTGTTTAGATGATGTAGTTCGTTTGCAACCTCGTTTTCGTTTTAGTATCATTTCTTTTTGAGTTGCTTATTTTAATTGGTTAATAAATATGTTTAATTATTGGTTATAGTAGTTGTTCATGGTGTGTTGTGTTTTTAAATGTCATTCAAATATTGTTTTGGTTTACAATGTTCGTGAGTACAATGTTGATTTAATTAAGATATTAAATTAAATTTAATAAAACTATTATGTGAATATCATTAATTATTTATTAAATTAATCTGATAAGTTATGCTGACTCAATTATTATAAATTATTATTTTATTAACGAGGAATATTTTAATGAAAAATAATAAATTATTATTCCATTTATTGATAATGTTTATTTTCAAATTTTAATAAAATGGATAATGATGTATATATCAATCTGGATAATTTAAATGGAAAATTTCAAGATAGAGCTAAATCATAAAAAAGTAGTTTAAAAGAAAAATTAAAGCGGAAATATTTTGCATGCGTAGTTGCAAACTTAAAATAAGAGAGTAACTTGCCATTTTTTTGTGGTTTTAATGATTTATTATCTGATTTTTATTTTCGAAAACAAAAAAGCGTGGAAACTTGCTATCCTTATTGGTTTTGTTTTCGAAAACTTATGTGATTTTTGATTTGGGATTTTTATATGGGATTTGGGGGAGAAAATTAGGCTGGTTTTTGAACAAAATTTTTACTCTAAATTATGCTCTTGTCAAAATAAGATCGCTCTGCAAATTATCGGTTCTTTCTTTATCTCAGATTAAAATATAGATTTTGATATATTGGAGGTTGGTCTTCTTAGAGATCGAGACTAGAAGGCTTCGAAAGAGCTCGCATTTGCACATTTCTCCAGCATCGACCATAGAACTCCAGGTTGGTACCTTTTTGCTTTCGTAGGTTGATTTCGAATGGTCATTTGCTGAAAATAATTGTAGTAATTCGATTGAAAAGAAGATACAGTTTAGCATTTGTTTATTTCATTGGTTTCTGGCTGCCTTGCAAAGTATGCGTATGACTGTTGATCATTTGTAGGCATGTATTCGATTCTGCTTTCCTCTAAGGTTGTGTATTCCACAGAATCATTTACATTACTCTTTTGCTATTAGAGGGGGAACATTGGAATTTGGAAATATCGCTGTCTACTTGCATTTTCATCAAATCCCAAATGTTATCCTCAAGACTGAAGGGAATTGGCTCTCACATTATTTAACAACCGTAACCATCTCAACGTTTAGAGTTTTGCTTTTTAGTTTCTTCATTATGTCTTCAGCTCCCTGTGGTTTTACAAACCTGCTGGCCACTTCCTGGTTCGATTTCATGTGGGAAGGACGCCTTGGTTGTGGTTAAATATGTCTATCTAGATATAATTTGTTGCTGTGACAAGTATACACAGCTTACTTAAGTCCTTAACTGTTGTGAAATGTAGAAAGTCTGTAGGTTTATCCCCTGGCTTTCAGCCAGTCTTCCATTGGCTTTGGTGCGCAACTGCAATGTGAGTTTTTTTTGTGTTTTGAATATATATATATATAGAGTTAGTTAGTTATTTATGTATTTGGCTTTCGGCCAGTCGCCCAGTAGTTATGCACGCGGCTGTAGAGTTGGCCTAAAGATTTTAGAATATATGTATGTAATTAGAAATATGGTATGGAATGTGTTCTTTGTTGTATTTAAAAAAACAGTAGATTAAATATTTTAATTTTTAAAATAGTAATTGATAAATATAATTATATCTATTTAAAAATATATATATCTGAATATTTATAATGGTTTATATATATGTGTATATATTTTTATTTATTTATATATAAGCCATTATAAATGTTCATATATATAATGGTGTATGGAATTAAAAGAGTATATTGTAATGGCTTATATATATATATATATATATATATATATATATATATATATATATATATATATATATATATATATATATATATATATATATATATATATATATATATATAAAATACTAATTGATAAATACAACTATATCTATTTAAAATATATATATGAGCATTTATAATGGCTTTTATATATATATATATATATATAAGCCATTATAAATGTATATATATATATATGCTCTTTTAATTCCATACACCATTTTATATAAAAAATGGTGTATGGAATTAAAAGAGAATTGTTATATTTAAAATACGTAACTGGATATAAAATATGGTTTTTAAATTTAATTAGATGACTTCATGTTGATTGTTCGAATAAAAAGTAATTGGTTATTTAAATGTTCCTTGTAATTATTACTTTAAATGCATATAAGATATCTGTATAGTTCTTTAGTATGTAAATGGTTTCTCTATGTATGCGTACATTAAGTGTTGTGATAATTTAAAAGTTTTTCCTTTAAGTTTATTACTTTAAATGTGTTAGTAAATTGAAGATTGCTTTTGTCTGTTGGTTCCACATTGTGAGTCACTTCCTTTGTGTTGAATTTTGTTATGAGGAGATTTTGTGCCTTGAATTTCTTGAAACCATGTTGGAAAATTATGTGGGAACCTATAGAATTTTGTTATACCCTTAGTTGGGAGTGGGTGGATAGTTGTTTTTAGGCTTCCAGAGGCAATGGGGGAAACCTGTTTATGTTTTATTTCTATGGTTGTATCTTGGTGAACCATTAGGTCTTATTTCTAAATTTGTGCTCTTATGGGTGTTATCTTTTATCATGGTTTTATGCCTTTTTTCTTGGCTTTGAGCGAGAGGGTTCATGCCTCACATTTGCACTTGGGTGTTATGGTTTTGGTGCTTTTCATGTTTTGATACACCCCTTCATGTTGTGAGTTTTGTTTCGGGGCTAATAGGGAGAGTGGCTCTTAATGGGGCCGGTGTACAAAGGGGCAACCTGGGTAACCCATGGAAGAGTTCCCTTAACAAGTGATAACCTAATAAAATTAATTAGTGGGTTGGGTAGGATCACACTAAACAAGAATGAATAAGATGTTTGCCCATGCCATTAGTGCTTTCGCAAACTAAGGGTGGGCTGAGAAGACCATGGTCAACAAGTTCACTACCTTGTCCTCATGAAAGGTTAGTGAACCTGCATGTGTCACCCTATGGGGCCGACACCTATTGAGAGTCAACCTGGGTAACCATAGATGGAGGTCAGTGCTTAGTGAGAGGCAGCTTGGGTAACCCATGTAGGGTCATGTGATGACACTCTCCCTTAGCATCCCTTGTTATTTTTTTCCTTTGGTGTGCCTCTAGAAGTAGTCGTTTTGTTGTTTTTGTTAATCATGTTTCTTGTTTGTTGAGTTTTGTAGTCTTCCACTTGATTGTTCTTTGTCGAGGGTCTCTTTTGTCATCTCCTAGCATGGGAGGTGGGCCTTCGGGTCCACGTGGTCAAGTGGAATGTGCTTTGCACCCCATTGGGTTACTAGATGGTGTTTGTGAAGCACAAAGTTTGTGCTGATGTAGTTGGTGCCGAGCTTTGCCACAGTTTAGTTGTACCATGTTCAGTTTTGTATTACTCTTGTATTTGATGTATATTTCCCACTTTGAGTCAGGAAGCACAGATGTGCATATGTAATCTTGAAAATGATATAATTTCTTATTATCAATGTACTTGTATATTCTAATTTAATCAATGTAATGTACATATGTATTTATTCTCTTGATTATGTTATGCAATCGTATATGGATACTTCTCATTTATGAAATGTCATGGATGGATGATTAGTGAATCTTAATCCTTTATTATGGTTTTGCAATGTAGTCTTGGGATTCATTAAGTATCATTATGAAATGAGAATTATGTTTCGTAATGTTGTCATGTGTACCCCAGAGAACGTAGTTGATATTGTAATTGTATAATAGCAATTCATGTATTGCAACTTAATGTACATCTCATGTATGTTTTACTTTAGAAAAAAAATGTGCTATATTTGTTAGTTTTAGTTGTCCTTTGGGGTTCACGCGACGAGGCATTACATTTTGGCTTTGATATCATTTGTTACAAAATTATCAAGTTGATTAAATAATTTCATACACAACCATATGAGATAAATCATGCATGCAAGATTTAAAGAATAAACATAATGTAAAGAACAAATACATACCACAATATTACAAAATATATACCCTAGGAAAACCCTTAAGAGGAAAAAACCCAACCTCCAAAAGCATCCGCACTCAATGTATTATTCAACAATGATTTAACATTATGGTAAACTTGTAAATTCGTCATGAATACTTCTAAAATATCAATCTCCTCCAATATACCCTCTATGCACATCCAAGTATAATTTATAACCATGCAACAACACATCCCATGTCATGTTTTACATATGCACTCGATAAGAAAGCTCAATACAAATTTTAGCCAATTTCAAATATTGTGATAGCTTATCAGCCAACTAACCAAGCCCAACCACTAAACACGTGCTTACTATTAAAGATTCAATTCACTTAAAAAAACAAAGTGGCATCAGAAAAATAATGTGTCTCAAAACAATTAACCTCAACATTATTTTTTGGTACTATTTTTTTTTAATATTAAATATTTTCTAATGTACAACCCACATATAAAATAGCTAACCAATATCACATAGAACATTAAAAGTAGGCCAAAATAAATATTTAATGTGGCTAACAATATCTCCTAAAGATGCACCATAAATAAATATTTAATTTACATATTTAAATGTGTTTTTCTTGTGCAAGGAGTACAACACCCTTTTCCTAACATCTCTCTCTCTCTCTCTCTCTATATATATATATATATATATATATATTTCTCCTCTCTTTGTCCCTCTCCTCTCTCTCTCATGTCACTCAACTACTTCCCTCCTCTCTTTGTCACGCTCCCCCTCTCTTTGTGGAAAGTCAATTAAACTATTAGTTTTTTAATAAATTAATTTAATCAATATTAGATTAATATATATATATATATATATATGTATGTATGTATGTATGTATGTATGTATGTATGTATGTATGTATGTATTATATATATAGTAAATATTTTTTATTATACTTAATAAATTTTATTATAAAATAATATATAATAATAAACATAACTATAATTTAAAATATTATGTATAAGCTAAATGTAAAAATATATAATAATCTAGATTAAAATTAAAATATAATATAGTTGATAAAGGCAGAGTGTAATGATCAAATCACAACATTTTTGTGGTGATCTCCAAGGTTCAATCCCCTATTGGGTCTTTGTGCTCGTAGGCCATGTGTTTTTGTTTGGTTGATATGCTCACAAGATGTGTGCGTTCATTGAGTAGTATTACTCACAATTCATGTACCTATACTAGGCCACTAATCTTGTCAATTTGAATGAGGTGATAATGCATTGGGGATTAAGACCTCGTAGTAGTGGTCTCAACGATAAAACATGTGAAAAGAGATACTACATAAACAATATCCCTAGATTCAAACTAAAATTTACCAAATCAAATATGTATATATAGTATTTATTTATGCTTTTTATTTAATTATATTAAATTTATAAAAAAAAAAATATATTTTTTGTTAGTATTATATTATATCTTGTATTAATTTAAAAACCCTTGTGTATATAATGATATAATACCTTTCCCCTATTTAATATAAAATAAAATTGGAAAAATTATGGGTAAAATAACAGATATCAAACAAAAATGTTTATTGCCTGCAGAAAGAAGGGAACATTGAATCACAAGAATAAAATACAGTCTAAAAAACCCTATATCACAGAATCATGAATCACAAGAAAAATATAGTCCAGAAAACCCAAAATCAAGGAAACAAAAGGTCATGAACCACAAGCATCCACAAATTTTTTTGTTCTTTGCTATGCCTGCAAATTGCAAATTTGGAGCCAGCGCAACCATACCAAGTCCATTTTTTTTAATTTTTAGAAATTGTGGAGATATAAGGGGAAAATTTCTTTTATGAACCACATTTTCTTTGTAAAGTTCATGGGAGATATAAGGTTTTATTTTTTTTGGGAAGATTGTCAAATAGCGCAAGAGAAGACCATATTAAGGTTTTCAGATTTTAAGATTTGAGATGTCAAATGGATTTTTCAAGATCAATATTCATAACATCTAAGTGACCTAAGGATTCGGTTACACAAAATCTTACTTTGACTACTAGGTAAACTAATCATGTGAAAAGAGGATAATCGTATCAAAAGTGGTTGACACTATCTATCTTTTTGCATGTTACAATAACTATATTTAGTTAATAAATGTTGAGAATTTATCATCAATACTATTAAAGGATGAAGATTCAAGTAAGTTAAAGTTTTGCAAGGTTGGCTTCATCAAATAGGTCTTTGACATCAATGGGACTCCATAAAGTAGTGATCTAAAATTGATGTTGCAAATTCCTATCTATATTATCATCATTTTTTCTTCAGATTTATTGCGAAATAATATTTCCAACTAAATTGTCATCAAATGATAGTTATCACTACTAACTTTGATGAGATATTCATCTAGATGGAGAGATGAAGGTCTTTCATAACTATTAAATTTATGCCACTAATTTGATAATATTGCTTGGACTAAAATTTTCCACTCAAAATTTGTTCTTCTTATAAGATGAACAAGTCTTAGGTAGGATAGATTTGTGTTAATTCTTAATATGGAAAATTATCCTTGATTTCCTATCACATGATGGTGTGATACAACCCAAATCTACTAAGTGTTGACCAACAAGTCCTAAATAATGATTATACCATTCATTTATATTTTCTTAGTATTTACATTTGGATATGTCTTTGGATGGAATTAAAACTAACACTAATTTTTTTGAAAGCAATAAAGCCTATAGGAGTAGGATTTTTAGGTCTTTGCATCATTGTAACATGAATATCTCTACTTAACAAGTCAACAACAATATTTTCCCTCTCTAGAATATGTTTTGCTATATAATAAAACTGGTTAAAATAATCCTGCAATCTTACATACCTCACCCATCTTTTTGACATATTCAGAGACATATTATTTACCATTTTTCATGAAGCATAAAATGCCACCCCATGCATAATAAGAAGCATATGTATATAAATCATATATTTTGTAGATGGGAAATGTACGACAAGGAGACAGTTGATTTTTCTTTTTATTTAATCCATTGCTTTTGTGTGTTCATCCTTCCAGGAAAAAATATTTTTCTTGCGAAGTAAGGATTCTTCATCCATATTAGCATTAGGATAGAAATTATTTACATAATTCAACATTCTTAGAGAGGCTTGAAGTTTTTTTTGTCAAATGGACATTCAAAGCCTAAAAACTTTTATTTAATATGTGGATGGACTTTTAATATACCATTATTTACAACCATACCTAAAAAATTATAACTACTAGTATACCATTGAATCTTATCAACAAATAATACAGTTCCATAATTCTTAGCTAGACTATAAAATATTTGGAGATGATTCATGTAACGCCCCACCACGCAAACCCCAAAGTACAACACAACATCTAACAATTATAGCACAATTTTTTTAAAAAGTAAACTAATATGAAATGTAAGTTAACATACAACACTAATAATGAAACTATACATAAACATCATCTATCTAGTCCTCTGGGGTAGCATGACTGCATTACTTGCAGTCATTCCTGACATGATCCAGTTCCCATAACGACAATTATCTACTCACAAGTATGCATTTTAAAACCATTATATAGAATAAATAAACAACGTACATACATCCATAACAATACACAAACATCCATTTGATCACATTATCATACCAAAGAATACATCCATTACATTTATTATATGAATTTACATTGTTTCAATTACTACAATAGTACAACTGTGCTTCCCTACATAAAATGGGAAGGATTTGCCAATTTACATAAAGTGATACAACTAAAGTGAATGTAATACATAGCATCAATATTGTCTCCATGTTTGGTAAAGCTTTGGAATCACTACAAATGGTACAACTCCTTGCATCATGAACTTTGATTGGGAACCCAATGGAGTGCATAGCATGTTCCACCCGACCATGTGGACCCTAAGGCCCACCCCTCGTGCTAGGAGATGACGATAAGGACCCACAATATAAAAACAGTCAAGTAGATAAGGCTCACAAGACTCCACAACAAATGCAACAACCACAAAGAACAATCGCTTCTAGAGGTACATGAACAACCAGGGGAAAACAAAAAAGCATACAAGGTTGTTAAAGGGAAGAGTGTCATCGCATGGCTTGACATGGGTTACCCAATGCGGATCTTCCTAGGTCCCGACCTATTGTGACCTTTTCACACATCACCCCATTGCAAATGGGGACCCCCAATAGTTTGCTAGTTTTTAGGGTTTTTCCTCCGCACAACGGTTTCATGAGGTCACTACTTTGAGAGTTTCAGGTCAGTCTTTTGAGAGTCATCTGAGCCAAGTCAAGAATCCATGCCTGAATCAATGCCTATAAGTCATAGAAGTGCTCAGAAGGTCTAGGAGACGAGGATCATCTGTGCTTTGGGCCAATTCTGACACTTCCTACTTTTTAGGGAATCTGCTTTTTTGCTTTTTCATTTTTAGAATTTTTGGACCAAATAGGGTTCCCTATTTTTTAGGGATTTTCCTTTTTCTATTTTTAGAAAGTCAACCCTAGTCAACCAGTCAATATTTCCATTTTTAGAAGCAAAAATTAGCCCAAAGATTGAAAAATCATTGAAAAATCAAAGTAAAAATCTGGAAAAGCATGGAAAAGCAAGGGAAAAATCTAAAAAAATTAGTTGAAAATCATGAGAAAATCATTGAAGATCAACCTAAAAGCATGAAGTCCGTGAAGAAATTCACCTAAGTTTGGACTATGAAGCTCACCCATGTAAGGAGAAATGGCAATGAAAATGGCTAAGGCATTGGAAAGTCCACCTTGCTATGGAGATGAAGGATGGCGAAGAAGTTAGCAAGTCCACCATAATATGGTGAGACATTCACAAAGTCTGCCATGCCTTGATGAGAGAATGTCAAGCCATTAACAAAGTCCACCCTTAATTTGAGGGATGTGGCATGAAAGCAAAGAAGTCTACCCTTGCCATAGAGGAAAGATGGCAAGACTTCTTGGAAGTCCACCCCAGCCTAGAGCAAGAATTTTTTTTTGAAATTTGGCTAAGTATGGGAAGAAAGAGTTAAAGAAAGTCCGCCCTTGGTAAAAAAAGGATGAAATTTGTCTAAATATCATAGAAATTTTCCTAGGAAAAATGTCCAAGCACATAATTTGCCCAAAGAAAATCATCAAAGTAAGAGAAAAATTTGATTTCAACAGAGAAAATATGCCCAGTACAATTTGAAGTTCGCCATGGCAGAAGAAAATGAAGATCTGGCGTAATATTTGTTGGCAAGATGGCTAAAAATCCAACTTGGCTAGACGAAAAAATGAAGTAACTTGGAAAATAAATATTTAGCCAAAAAAAAGAAAAATTGAAATAGCCATGGGTCAAAAATGAGCGGGTTGGAAATAAATTAAATATTTTTACATTTTAATAATTTTTTTCCAACGCTTGGAAATATAAAATGCCACGAACAAAAATAAAATTTGCCAGACATGCCTTGGAAGAAAATAAATTCTTGGAAGAAAATAAATTCTTGGAAGAAAATAAATTACGCCGGAAAAAGAGAAAATCCATGAGCAAAATTAAATTCTCCATGAATTAAGACTTGAAAAATAAATCAAATTTAATTGGAATTTTTTTTTTCAAAATTTCAAAATAAAAGATAAACATCTAGCAAAAATCAAAATTTGGAAAATCAAAGGGATTTTCTTGGATAAGCTTGCCATGGATTTTTTTTCGAAAAAGAATGGAAACTTGCCTGATTGAAGAAAAGAAAACAAATCAAAATCAAGAGAAAAAGATGCAGTTGTTAAAACAAATCGAATTCTTTAACATTATAATGAGTTTTAGCAACTATTTTTCATAGACTTAGTTGAAGAGAAGTTAATCTCTCAAAATTGTAAGAAAGTGAGACAAGATCAATTCTTCTGTAGGCAAAGTCGATTTTCTCAGAGAAAGAAGTAATTTTTATGCTAAGGAAAGAATTTCTTGAATTTTTCAACAAAGTTGGCACACTTTGTCATTAAATTTTTGATTAAATTCTCAAATTCTGAATTTTATTTGTAGCCAGAAGATTTTTCCTGAGGTTTGAAGTTCAGTTGGCTAAATTCATCAATTCTTCTTCCATCTTTTTCATTCTGGGTAAGTTTTGGCAAAATTCGATCAAATTCATTTACTTTCAACTTGTTTTTTCACATAAATTTAATATTCTAATAAGTTGAAAGTAAAATATTTGAATACAAGGCATTAGAATAAATTATATTTTAAAATATTCGTATTAATGTTAGTATTTTTACTACAAGTTAATGACCATGATAGGAGAAACATCAAAGAAGGTTCTGATGAATTTTGCCAGTAAAGGGGTACAATGAGAGTCGAAGATCAATTCAAAATGGAAAAATGTTGCAGACATTGATCTTGGACATGTCAACTTCGTGGAGTTCAAAAAGAGAGTATATGGACATGTTGGATTACTAACACCAATTTCCAAACGGATGGTGAGGAAGGGAATTTTCCAAGCAGTCAGATTATCACCTACAATAGAATGTATCAAGTTGATGGTAGAATGTGCCATTCATTATGATGCATAGGAGAGACAAATTGTGGCACCTGATGAAAGGATTCTAGCTCACCTTGGCAAAGTGGCAATCCAAGAGGCATTTGACATCGGGTGATCCCACAAAGCTGGTTTACAATTTTTGGGAGGATATGATTTTTGCTAAAATAACATATTTTTAGAAAATATAAAGATATAAGCCTTAAAATTTTCCATTTAAAGCATTCCAATTGAGGAGGGTTTGATCAAACTACCTTAAATCAAACCCCCTTGGATAGAACTTCGCTATTTTTAAACCATACCTATAATAGAGTCTCCTTTACACCTATCAAAATGCTGATAAAAAACCACTTTTGATTTACATTTTGGGGGATCAAATGAATTCATTTAAAATTTATTTTTCGCAAGTATGTAGTCCTTATTATAAGCTTCCCAAAAAGTATAATTTTATTATTATATTTATTTTTTATTTCTTGTGAATGTAGGTTTTTCATCAAAAATCAAGCTCTCTGTTCTGCACGTGGAAAAATAACAGATTATCAAAACAAAAAATTGAAAAATATGAGTGCACCAGATATTGAAGTCCTTCATCCAACAAAGAAAAAAAATTGAATTTCGATACATAAAAAAATATTTCGCGTTATACAGTCGCAATATGTCTGAATTGTAATTGGTTTGACTTCAAAGTTCTTGATTAAAGAAAAAATAATTAATAAAAAACTATCTAACCAAGTGGAAGCACTAGATATCAGAGTTATGAATCTAAATTTGAAAGAATTAGAATTTTATCCTTCATGGAAAAAAAGTTGTGTTATACGGTGAGCGTCACTTTTTTTAAATGTTGTTTTTTGAAAAAAACTAGTTTTCAAGGGAGATGGAAAAAGAAGTGCAATCTGATTCCAAAATTTTTGAAAAAAATATATTTATAATCTATAGACAAAATTTCACGAAACTCTAGTTTGCATCATCTTCAAATTCCTAACGGTTTAGCCACTATAGGTGAGCTCGAAAGTAAAGATTTAGTTAAAAAAATTATTTCAGTGTCCAGTTTGACCAAAAATTGTAAACCACTATCATGGGATCACCCCATCCCAACACATCACTAGACCATTTATAAGACCAAGGAGGATGCCAAGAGATTATATGATAGCTAGTCTGAATTGTGTGCCATGAATATTAATAAGTCATGGCTGGAGAAGCCTAGACCATCCACAAAGAAGATGCCTAGGAAGTTGCGTCAGATAGACTTTAAGGAGGATTATGGAGATATCATTCTAATGTTGAATAAGATCACCGACAATCCACAAGGCACATATTTTGATACATGGATGTATTATTTTATAGATGAAATCACTTCCAGCATGAGGATGTTCAACTGGTCTCGAATGATAAGCGACAATCTCCATGAATAGTTAGTCAATCTTGAAAAGACCAAGTCTTTCCACATGATCTCATATGTCGTCTATTTGTTGGCTTGAACATATAGATACACAAGACTTATATGCAAAGGCAAAGTTGGAAATGGTGAGAATGAGTTCAAGCCCTATGATTGCTACCCACAACTTCAACTCAGGGAGAAATCTCATTTCAGGTGGGCACATGATGCTTTCCTTATGTATATCACAAGAATACTTCAAGGAGGAACTCACCAAAGGTTGAGTCACGAAGCAAAGAGTTTGATCAATAGGTATGGATCCTAGTTTATCTAGTTTACATATGTTATGATCTAGGGATTCACTAGAAGTCCTTATAAGCTTCCTATCTATCCTACTAATCAGATGATTTTGTTGGAAGTCCTGAGACAGTTGGAAGAGTATCAAAATATCCAAAGGCCAAGTAAGAAGGCATCTATTAATTTCCCATTCTTTATTGGGAATATGTTGGAGTCTTGTTCGTCAACACAAGTAGCCGAGAGCGCCAAGCTAGAAATTCAATGGTACCCATTCACAGATTGTAGGTCCAGGGCCAATTTTAGCCCACACCATCACACTCGGACCATGGATGGGAGAAGATACAAACACAGAGTAGACTTGGAGGACTTCTGGGCGAATGCCATTGATGAGTATGAAGCCAGAAATAGGTTATGGTCAAGAGTTCCACTAGATTTGATAAGAGCAACTGAACTTTGTCAAGTACCTAATTAGTTTCAAGATGATGGAAATTATGTCCAACCGAGCTTTGATGAGAGCCAACCTCTCCCTTTCGTGAAGTGGTCAAATGCCAAGCATTTAGACTTGGCTACGCTAATGAGACCAGTGATTAAGTATTCTCAATGATGGGCCAACCATCAAGTCTAGAAATTGAGGTAGAAAAGAGTGACACTCACATATGATTTATTGAGTGAGATGGAGTCATACTCCTCCAATGTCGATGCATCCCACAATGATGATTTATTTGATATTACTGAGAAGAGGAAAGAAGTGATTGCAAACATTGAGCCTATCCAGAAAAGATAGAAGAGGGAGCCATATCATTCTACGGCGTCTAGGAACATTGACGAGCTAGTAGCTACCATAGACGAATCCTTGGCTGAGATGATGAGACCTTGTACCATTCAGGAAAAGAACAATGAGCCGATCCAATTGGAAAATGATGAGCCCCCATCTCCTACAGGCATAGAAGTATTGGGTTTGGATAATGAAATCGAAGTCCAAAATGATGATTTTGAAGAGGGAATGATTTCCGCCCTTAGAGGAGTCTTGGATATTCCAAATGAGGGGAATGTTTAGGAGGAAGATAGTATCGAGCAACCTACCATTCTAGATTGGCTAAAGGAGAGGATGAAAATCTAGGCACCAGTTGAGGTCCAAGAAGAAGATGATACTGTGGATTTCTTGGCGAGGTTGGAATAGGTTGCTACTAAGAAACCTGCTAAGGAGTTTTCCATGATTCAGATGGATGAAGCCTATGGTCATTCCATAAAAATCGCAATACCAATAGTTGATAAAGCAAAAGATGAGATCACTCCCCAAGAATACACCATAACTACTATAGACCTTGGCCCAACAACAAAAGGCCAGGAGGTGGAAGAACTGGATAACTCCATCTCAACTATCAAGGCAAGATTTGAAAAGGAAGTGGTGAAAAAGAAAGAGTACAAAAGGGAGGTTGAGGGCCTGAAGGAGTATATATGGCATCTGGCCCAACCATTCAATCAGGGTGATGTAGTTGCTCTTCTTCTCAATTCCTCGCAGGAGATGGCCAAGGATGTGGAAGAAGGGATGGTCACAACCAAGGAGGCCTAGGAATGGATCGAAAACAAGGGCATGGAAGTGACTTTTTTATGGAGAGATTGATGCTTTCTTATAGACAGACTTCTTCATTTCTTTTCCAGATTGGCTAACATGGAAAAAACTTGGGACAACCTCCTAGATATTCAGGAGAGGCTCATTCCATGCCTCAAAGTATTGAAGGGTGTTCCAAAGGAAGAATTGGTCGAGGGAAAGGTGATTGTTGCAGGGGCTGCTTATTATTTTCATCATTGGTTTTGGGCATTAACAATACGGAGCAAGGTTCTAGAGAAGGCAAAGGAAGATGGGCTCAAAGTTGAGGAGCAAGTTAAAGAAATCCAGAGGAAGATTTATATGATAGTTGTAGATGTGTTTGATAAAGAGATTTTCCAAGAGAACGACATGCAGCTGGAAAGGTTGAAGCATAAGGTTCATGAAGTTTTCTTCTCTACTACTGGACCAATTTTAAGACAAGATTTCACAAAAGTGGCGAACCTCTTGTCCATCCTAGATGATTTTGTGAGATAAGAAATGAATTGGAAGAACACCTTTGCTAGATGTGTTGAGGATTTGGATGGGCTTTAATTTAGGATAAGCATGCTACCGTCAATCATGATGGAGGAAGTCATCACGATCATGTCCATATTTGTTGAGCACAATGTTGCCTAGTAGGATAGGGACACATTCCCTTGAAGATAGCTCCAATTTCCACTTCACTGCTTGTTCATTGCTTATTTACTAGTTGTTTACTAATGTTATTTTGGGCAACCCTAATTAGGGTTGAGTTGTATTAATCTTGGCCTTTCATTTGATTCTAAAAACACTATATAAACTTGTGATCTCTCACTTTCATTGGTGTGGAGACAGTGTATGAAATTGTTGCATTAGACTATTTCCAATAATAAAAGCTCTTATGCATGATTTTCTTTGAATCACTTTTATTTTCAAGTAGTGAGCAAGGTTGCATAACTTCTTCTACCATAGATTAGAATTAGATTACAATTAAGTAGAATTTTCTTTGAATGTTGTTAAGTGAATGCAAGATTGATCGTATAAATTAAATGGTGAAATATAGCTCATACTTTCTTTGGATGGATGATTTTCATTCGATGTGTAAAGTTAGCCTAAGCTTGTGATTGTGGATGCTTAACTTTGGTCTTATTCAAGGCTTGAAAATTATAATCAGACCCTTTGAAGATTGCACCCAATTTGCGTAGTTGTCCCTGGGAGGTGAAACAAAGCGTGGTTACTCCTTTCACCTAATCTTTACTGTCTCTTGAATTCTTAGGCATAGATTAGACCCTCTAAACCCTTATCTTTTTGCCTTTTTTTTGAGATCCAAAATGAAAGTTTCTACCGAAGAAGCCCTTAATGATAAATATGTCTTAAGTCTTGAACTTGTGAGAAATTCCTTAACATAAGTCCCTTTGTGTATTACCAACAAATCACAACACCCATTGAGCTTATCCACATGTCATGACCTGACAAAAGAAACCTTGGAGTCGCCATATGATCTTCTCGCAATCTTAGCATACATGGTGACTTTGTTCAAGAGAGGAGAGAGTGTCTTTGGACATTTTATTCTGAAGTGTTCGATGAATGATAAAACGTACACCAACATAAGAATTGGTGCTAGAACGAGGGCGAAAACAACAAAGGATTACTTACAAGTTAAGGTAGTAGACATGATGCAGTATGATATTATCACATGAGTTCCCTTTTGATGTACCTATTGAAAAACTGAATCAACCACCGACATATATTATTGATCAATTGTATACACTAGCTTGGAAGTCATAGACCGATCGTGCTCAATTTCGACAGACAAGTTGTGTCCTTGCTAGAGAAGAAGAAAAGGGAAAGATATTTGAGGAAGCAATCAAGAGAGACTTGATAAGACAACAAATTGATCATCTAAAGCGAACCTTTGATGAGATAGAATGATCAGTCGCTACAGGCTCATCCTCAAATCCAGGTGTTGATAATAAGATGAAGAATAGTACTCCCGAGCAATGCTCCTAATCTAGATCAAGATCCTCAGCTAGTGTTACAGCCTAACTTGGGATTCCATGACGAACAAGAGGATATCATTACCGAAGTTTTCAACCTCGTGTGGCAAGTGAGAAGAAGTGCTCCTGATTGGTTTCATATGCTCTATTTTCTTGAGGAAGAAGAAGAAAGAGCATGACGAATTCAGTTCAGTATTCAAAGGGACCTCCTTGTTGAAAGATTTGAAGCTCTTCAACAAGAGGAAAACAAGTAGGCCAACCAACAGGTGAATCAACAAGTCTCACAACAAGCGAACCAACCAGCTCCTACACCAACAGCTCCTACACCACCTCAACAAGCTTGAAGGAGGATACGCTGGATTGAATTGGATCTTTCTTAGCAGATAGACTTTGGAGAATTACTAGATCCACTCCAAATTATTTTAAAGAATTTGTAGAGCTATCGCCTTACAGAAATAGGTAGAAAAAGAGATTTGAAGCATCGTAGGAGGGAACATCTAGCACAGTTCATTCTAGTGAAGAAGCACCGAGTGAGGAAGATCCTTTGGGTCTCTTTCGAACCTCACTACCACATACTCCAGTTCCAGACCATCAAACAGTTCCAGTAGTTGCACAAACTGTGCAACCAGTTCCACCAATTCAACCAATCCAAGTGAATCAACCAAACACTCCAATGGCGTGGCATCCAGCTAATGTGTCACCTATGATATTTGTTGTTTATCATGATTTACCTAAGAATCTGAAACATTTTTGTTCCAAGTTTCATAATGGTGACTTGAACCACACTGCAGACGAGCATATCAAGCTTTTTGAAGATCTTCAAATTAGAGATATTCAAGAAGAAGATGTTGCTTGTAGATTGGTCCCCTACACGTTCGATGAGGAGGCTTCTTACTGGTACATCCATTTCCTAGCTAACTCCATCCGCAATTGGAAACAAATGAAGACTACTTTCTTAGAAAAGTTTAGGGCACCAATTTCCCAATCTGATCTATATAGACAATTTATGGAAGTGAAGAGAAGAGAACAAGAACCAATTATTACATTCAACAATAGATTCCACAGATCTTATACGAGGTTAAGAGATCCCTATCAGTTAGACAATGTAGCGACACTGCCCATTTATTACGAAGCTTTGGATCATCTTACCGCCATGTTTGTAAAATCAAGGAACTCGTTCCCAATAGATTTGAAGGAAGCATATGTTGCAGAAATTACGGCCAGTAATGGTCTAGGAATAGGTATGGCTCCAAGTCCACTCAATTACCTAGGGAATGCAACTACCTAGAATCAAGTTCAAGTTATTAATCGGCCATTGGCTCATCAGACACCTATGATGAACCCAGTCCCTCTAGTGGGAAATCAAATGGTCCTTCACCCAGGAGTTCTTATGTCCCATGTACCACCAACTTGGCCAATATACCTTTAGAATGCAATGAATTTGACCCAAACTCAAGAAGAGAAGGATGAAATGAAGGACTTGATTGAACAAGTCAAGACGCTGTTGACTGAAGTCACATATTTGAAAGGTCAAAATAGCCAAATTCAGAGTTTGCAAAAGAACTATTAGGCACCTCAAGGGAATTACCAAGGTCAAGGTCATTCCAGATACCAAAGAGACAATCAGAATTATCAAAGGGACAATCAAAATTATCAAGGGAATAATCAAGGTTTCCAGAATAACAATTTAGGCTTTTGAAAGAAGACCTGGAACACTAGACCTAACAACAGTACTGTACCGTCACCCTTGGATAATACGCTTGGTGACAATCATCCCACAGACACTTGGCCGAGGTAGCGTTATCAAGATGGTGCAGACTGCACAACACATATCAACATTCTGAGTTACATTGTCATGAGTTCCAAGTAGCCACAAATATTTTCAAAAGTGAAAGGAGGAATTTGGAGATAGAAGATCCCCTCCAGTAACCAGATATGAGTTAGTTCTTGCACCAAGATATGATTAGGCCCTTGTAATTGAGAGTGTCCAATTTTCACCCCAAGAATACCCATAGTATCAGCATAATCAAATATTTCCACCCACATCTGCAAATGGCCTAATGGAGATGCCACGATATCAAGATGGACCAAAAATTCAAGAATCGTCAAGCCAACCAGCTACAATTAATGGTTATAATTTCCCTCCACTGTATAATAGTATATTGGTAGAAGGAACGAGAGAAGTGCTCCAATAGGCGTCTGGAAATCCATTTAGGATATACCAGAGGAATAATTGCCAAAGTGAACCCTTGACTACATCTATTCCTCCAAACAATTTCCAGACTCCACCAAATCCAAATGCTACCAATGTGCCATCTCTTCCCAAAGATTCGGAAAAATATCACCAACAGAATGCTCAACCAAGTGGAGTGAGACAGGCTATTGTTTCCCAAGCAGAACAAACAAGACAGGTGAGCCCTCAAGTGGAGCAGGTTCAAGCTCAGAAAAGAGACCATCCCCAAGAAGAACTAAAGAGGTTACATTCATATGTGTTGGAAGAGTTTAAAAGAATGAAGGTTAGCTTACCTTTGATTGAGTTAATGAGAATCCTTGAGATTTGGGAAACGCTTTTGGGCAATTTGACTGAAGCAGTTGCTCAAAGAAACATCTTGTAGAATGTGCCAAATAGAGGAGTACCCAATGCTCCAGAAAATACCAATATTGTTGAGTTGGCAGTGATGGGCAATATATTTGATACTTTGCAGCAACCTTCTGGTGTTGTAGGAATGACCCAAACATTGTCTAGAAATTCCAATCAACGAGACAAAGTCGCCAGAAGAAGTCCTTATGGATACAAACATTTTTCAAGAAGTCCTAGCAAATGAGCAAACACAGACCCCACCAAAAAGAGAAATTGTTCCTGGAACACAAAATGAAAAGAACTGAGATGTCGACAACCGGGAGAAACACCCGGTGGTATTTTACCATGGAAAATATGAGCCCACTCTATTTTTGTTGTCAATCAAAATATTTGGCAAAATGTTGCACAACTTCCTAGTGGATTACAGTGTTTCAAGCAATGTGATGTTGCTAGCTATCTACCATAGGTTGGGACTTGTACCTGCAAGAACCAAAAATAAAGTCACCTAGTTAGACAAGACAGAAGTCCCAGTTATGGGAGAATTAAATAATATCCATGTGCAATTAGCAATAGACCCAAAAATACAAAGTTGTATAGACATCTCAGTGGTGGATATTCCTAACAGATACGGCATGCTTTTGAGTAGAGATTGGTCAAGAAGGCTAAACAAGTATATCTCTACAAACTTTTCCCACATGTGGCTACTGTGGAAAGGAGTCTCAAACTAGATAAGGATTGACAAAACATCAAGGCTCAAGTTGATGATTAGTGAATACCAAGAGAAAAATGAGATATTGTTTCTAGAGACAAACTTAGGCACTTATAGGCCTAAAGTAAATGAAGTTCTCATGTTACATGAATCAAGGCAAGAAAGTAATTGGGTGACTGAATCCACAAATGCACTAATTGCAAAGGGGGAAAGCTCCCATGACAATGATGAAGGAATGTTCGAAAGTTTTAGGAACTTTATTTGGAAAAGTGTCCAAATGAAGACAAAATTACATGAAAATATCCATGTTCAAGATTTATTGTTACCAAATTGGTGTCAAGTCCACAACGCGGCTCATTCAGAATTCATATGTAAGATGTGTCATAAAGCTATAGAAGAGGTGCAAGGAAGTATTCCAAAAATGTTAGGCTTTTCAAACCATGCAAAGGTCAATCATATTGATGGCTTTAGCTCATTAAGAGTACATGAGATAGAATCTGAGCAGGATCATTAGGGAGAAAACACAAATCCACAAACTCCACAGTCTTCGCAACAAGAACAAGTTTGGATCCTAAGGTTTGATGGATCCTGATCAAAGAAAGGAGTTGGAGTTGGGTTTGAGTTAATCATTCTGAAAGGAGAAGTATATCTTGTTGCTCATAGACTATAATTCCCTTGCACAAATAATGTAGCAAAATATGAATCACTAATTCATGGCTTACTGCTAGCACTAAGGAAAGGAGTAAGAGTATTGCATGCTCTTGGAGATTCAGAGATAGCCGTGAAACAGGTAAAGAAGCAATATGTCTACCATAACAAAAGATTGACTTGTTACCGCAATAGAGTATGGGATATTATTGAGAGCTTTGATGCTTTCAACATTCAAACTATGAACCGAACAAACAATCAAGTAGAAAATTCCTTGGCAAAGGAAACTAGTTCACTGGAGCTGCTAGCCATGGATGGTATAAGTCATTTCACAGTAGAGCTATTGTCAATACCATCAATTCTTGATAATATCACAAATTTCCAAGTTTTTGAAGATAATGACCACATTTTTGAGTTTTTAACAAGCTCAGACGTTTTTGTAGCACAAGTTATTGATGAAGATTAGACACAAAGAGAAGTTGAATATGATGACGATGGAATCATGAACTTAAATGCAAACATTATTCCAAGAGGAATGATACAATTGGAAATAATATTCGACCAAGATCAAATTGATCAAATAAAGAGTCAAAGGATTGAAGGGGACCAATATGAAAAGGTGAATCTAGGATCCAAAGAAGTGATCAGAAATGTATGCATAGGAAAAGCTTGCACACCTGAAGAGAAGATTGGAATAATTCAGAGCTTGAGACAGTTTCTAGATGTCATAGTGTGGAGCTATCAAGATTTAAGGACCTATGATACTTCCATCATTACACATACAATTCCGCTAAGGCCAGGAAGTAAGCCTTTGAGACAGTGTCAGAGACTTGTTAACCCACTATTGGAGCCATTCATTCATCAAGAGGTCAAGAAATTGTTAATAGCTCAAATCATATTCCTAATGCGCCAATCAACGTGGGTCGCCAATCTCATCCCAGTTCGAAAGAAAAATGGAGAAATTAGGCTATGTGTTGATTTCGGAAACTTGAACACAGCCTTGGAAAAAGAAAATTATCCTTTGTGATCTCTCGATGACGTTTTACAAATTGTCAATAGTCCACGAATGATGTCCTTTTTGGACGGATATTCTAGGTACAACCAGGTTCTTGTGCAATATGAAGATAGATTGAAGACAATGTTCACAACGAAATGGGGAACCTTTTCCTACAAAAGAATTCCCATCCGGTTAATTTATGTAGGAGCCACATTTCAGAGGGCCATGGACATCGCTTTCAGGGATTTAATTCAGAAATGTATAATCATCTATATGGATGATTTGACAGTGTTTTCAAAAAAGAGAGAAGACCATATAGAAGGTTTAAGGAAGGTATTTCAGAGATGTCAAAGGTATGGTATTTCTTTAAATCCAAATAAGTGCATATTTGGGGTCACCTAAGGAAAATTGCTAGGTCACTTGATCACTGAGAGAGGAATATTGATTGATCCTGAATACATAGAGGCAATATCAAGAATTAACCTACCTACTAGCCAAAAGGAATTAAGATCTTTCTTCGAGAAGATCAATTTTGTTAGAAAATTTATCACCGGGTTTGCTGAGATAGTGAAGCCTTTAAATGATATGTTAAAGAAGGATGCAAGAATGGAGTGGACACTACCAACAAAGAAAGCATTTGAAGAAATCAAGTAGGCTATCGTTGATGCTCCTATCTTGGTTAGCCCAAATTATACAAAGCCTTTCTACTTATATTCCTTCGCATCAGAACATTCTTGTGCAACAATGTTAACCTAGAGAACAGAAGAGAGGGATGAGCATCCCATAGCTTTCATGAGCTCACCTCTCAAGGATGCAAAAGTGAGGTACCCGAGTATTGAAAAGCAGGCCTATGCATTGGTCAAGGCCATTAAAAAATTCAGACACTATATCTTGAGGAGTAAAGTCTTCACCATCATTCTTGATGCAGCTATTAAGATGCTCCTAATGAAAAATGAGCTAGGAGGGAGAAGAGGAAAGTGGGTCACCACTATCCAAGAATATGATATTGAGTTGCAACCAATGAAGCTAGTCTGTGGGCAAGCTTTAGCTTAGACAATGGCCATTGAAGGGCCTGGCTTAGTACAACATACATATGTATTGACTGATACTTCCCCAGAAGAATGGTATTATGATATCACTACATATCTGATAAATCACAAGTATCCTACACAGATGAACCCAACATAGAAGTGAGCCTTCAGGCTCAAGTGCCAAAACTATATGCTCCAAGGGTCAATACTCCATAGATGGAATCATGAAGGAATTTACTTAAGATGTGTGGGAAATGAAGAGGCTAAAGAATCATGGAGCATTTCCATTCTAAGTTCGGGATAGGACATGGAGGAAGTCAGGCCATGACTTATCATATTTTAAGAGTAGGGTACTATTGGCCCTCTAATTTCAAAGATGCATATGACCATGTCAAAACCTGCCACACCTGCCAAGTTACTGTGACTCGTGAAAAGAATCTTGCTATGCCATTACAACCAATCATGGAAGTTAAACCATTTGCAATGTGGGGACTTGATTTTATTGGCATGATGAATCCACCGTCTTCATCATAGCACAAATATATTTTGACTGCAATGGATTATTGCACCAGATGGTCTGAAGCATAGGCACTGAAGAATTGCATGACAAATGCAACAATCAAGTTCTTGGAGGAGCATATCATCACCAAATTCAGTTGTCCTAAGGCTCTAGTTGGTGACAATGGTTTTTCTTTCACTTCATTGAATTTTTCCAACTAGGAATTTGATTATGGGATCACTTTGAAATTTTCTTCGAATTATTACCCCTAGGGTAATGGGTTGGCAGAGTCCACGAATAAGAATTTTCTTAATGTAATCAAAAAATTGTTGGATCAAAACCTGAGAGATTGGCATTCTCAACTCAGGTTTTCTTTATGGGTAGACAGAACAAGATCCAAGAGGTTGTTGGGAACCTCTCTGTATCACTTAGTCTATGGGTAAGATCTCGTCTTTCCCATCCAATTGAGGATTCCAACACTAAGATTCATGCAAGAATACCTCAACCAGGATGATAGAGTCCAAATCCATCTTTCACAGTTATTGTTACTAGAGGAACAAAGAGATCAAGCTCTTGAAAATTTTGCTAAACACCAAGGGGTTGTCAAGCAATGGTTTGACAGACATGCAACAACGAAGTCATTTAGAATCTCTAACCTAGTCCTTTATTGGGATGAAGCTCACGAACAGAGAGGGGATCACAATAAGTTTGATAACTTATGAAAAGGACCATATCAAATTGCTAAGATATTGGGAGAAAATGCATTCAAGTTAAAGACTTTGATAGGGGAGGACATCCCGTTGCCTATCAACAGGCAGTTTTTGAAACATTATTTCCAGCCCTGAGGTCCTTGATGGAACTTTCATGTACATAGTTAGAGTAGTTTTTTTTGTTTTATTTTTGCTTTCTTTAGATTAGTTGTTTCACTTTCCTTAGGTTAGTTGTCTTTGTTTTCTTAGATTAGTTTTCCTTGTTTAGATTAGTTTCCTTTCATTTCATTTTGCTTTGGTTAGTTTTTGAATAAGGAGGGTGTCCCATTCTGCGAGAAAGGTGATGTTGATTACACGCACACTCTGGATTGACCTCGCTAAGGTATGTTATGAATATTCCTTAGGTAAATATTTGTGGAAAGTCTTCAAATCATAGATTAATTGTTTCTAAAGTATCTTAAGGTTAAGGTCAGTACTTGACTGGAAAGGAAATAATCTATTGTGTCTTGACATCGAGTCTTATAGTTATTATATTTTACACACTTAAAGAATTCTCTGAGTCATTATGGTCTCCTAGGAGAAGTTGTTGGCTAGAAATAAATCAAAAGTCTTGCTTCAACGCCAGTATAATGCTCAAACCCAGGTGATCCTCATTGCTTAAGGGCCAAAGTGTGGAAATATGTGAAAAGAAAATAATATAAAAAAGAATCAAGAAAAAGAATGAAAAATCAAGAACACTTGGCTTTTGGGGGCGTGGAAATCTCTACAAGTGTATGAAAGAATCAAAAACAAGAAAAATAGTAAATCACTGGATGTAGAGCAATCTTCGCGAGTTTATAGCAGATAACCTCATCGGGGCTATGGATGCTCCCTGGTAGCAAGGCTCTATCCAAGGATGCTTTTGGAGCTAAGATAAAAATTCACTGGAAAGCCATGATGGAACCAAAGATTCATATTGGTCTTAAGAGATGAGAATAAATGCAATTGCACACGCTTATAACTGTAGGATCATGAAATGTCTTGATACAGTTTAGGATTTCTCTTTCCTTTTGAGTATTCTTCTTAGTCAAGGGGTAAGTTAGTTAGAATTAATTTAAGATTCCAAATTTGAAGTGGGTACTATCTTTGGAACGTTCAGGAACATTCCCCACGTGGATTCGCCAGATGTTGTGACCTTTTCCAACATTTCCCCATTGCAAATGGGGACCCCTAGTAGTTTGCTAGTTTTTAGGGTTTTTCCTCCACACAACGGTTTCATGAGGTCACTACTTTGAGAGTTTCAGTTCAATCTATTGAGAGTCATCCAAGCCAATTTGAGAATCCATGCCTGAATTAGTGCCTAAACATCACAAAAGTGCTCAAAAGGTCCAGGAGATGAGGATCGCTTGTGCTTTGGGCCAATTCTGACACTTCCTACTTTTTAGGGAATCTGCTTTTTTGCTTTTTTGCTTTTTCATTTTTGGCATTTTTGGATCAAATGGGGTTCCCTATTTTTTAGGGATTTTGCTTTTTGTATTTTTAGAAAGTCAACCCTGGTCAACCTATCAATATTTCCATTTTTAGAACCAAAAATCAGCCCAAAGATTGAAAAATCAAAGTAAAAATCAAGAAAAGCATGGAAAAGCAAGGGAAAAATCTTAAAAAATCAGCTGAAAATCATGAGAAAATCACCAAAAATCAACCTAAAATCATGAAGTCCATGAAGAAATTTGCCTAAGTCTGGACTATGAAGCTCGCCCATGTAAGGAGAAATGGCAGTGAAAATGGCTAAGGCATTGGAAAGTCTGCCTTGCTATGGAGATGAAGGATGGTGAAGAAGTTAGCAAGTCCGCCATAATATGGCAAGACATTCACAAAGTCCTCCATGCCTTGATGAGAGAATTTCAAGCCATTAAAAAAGTCTGCCCTTAATTTGAGGGATGTGGCATGAAAGCAAGGAAGTCCGCCCTTGCTATAGAGGAAAGATGGCAAGACATTTTGGAAGTCCGCCCCAGCCTAGAGCAAGATTTCTTTTTTGAAATTTGGCTAAGTATGGGAAGAAAGAGAAAGAAAGTCTGCCCCCGGAAAGAAAAGGATGAAAGTTGTCTAAATATCATAGAAATTTTCCTAGGAAAAACATCCAAGTACATACTTTTCCCAGAGAAAATTGTCCAAGTAAGAGAAAAATTTGATTTCAGTAGAGAAAATATGCCCAGTAAAATTTGAAGTTTTCCATGGTAGAAGAAAATGAATATCTGGCATAATATTTGTTGGCAAGATGGCTAAAAATATGGAGGAAGATTTATATGATAGCTACAGATGTGTTTGACCCAGAGATTGTCCGAGAGAAGGACATTGAGCTGGAAGGTTGAAGCATAAGGTTCAAGAAGTTTTCTTCTATACTACTAGACCAATTCTAACACAGGATTTCACAAAAGTGGCGAACCTCTTGTCCATTCGATGTGATTTTGTGAGACAGGAAATGGATTGGGAGAACACCTTTGCTAGATGTGTTGAGTATTTGGATGGGCTGGAATTCAGGATAAGCATGATTCCACCAGTCACGATGGAGGAAGTCGTCACGATCATGTCCAGATTCGTTGAGCACAATGTTACCCATGAGGATAGGGATGCCTTCCCTTGAAGATAGCTCCAACTGCCACTTCACTGCTTGTTCACTGCTTGTTTACTGGTTGTTTATTGATGTTATTTTGGGAAACCCTAATTAGGGTTGAGTTGTATTAATCTTGGCCTTTCATTTGATTTTTAAAACTCTATATAAACTTGTGATCTCTCACTTTCATTGGTGTGGAGATAGTGTATGAAATTGTTGCATTAGACTATTTTCGATAATAAAATCTCTTATGCATGATTTGCTTTGAATCACTTTTATTGTCAAGTAGTGAGCAAGGTTGTATAACTTCTTCTACCATAGACTAGAATTAGATTACAATTAAGTAGAATTTGCTTTGAATGTTGTTAAGTGAATGTGAGATTGATCATATAGATTAAATGGTGAAATATTTCTCATACTTTCTTTGAATGGATGATTTTCATTTGATGTGTAAATTTAGCCTGACCTTGTGATTGTGGATGCTTAACTTCGGTCTTATTCAAGGCTTGAAAATTATAATCACACCCTTTGAAGATTACACCCACTTTGCGTAGTTGTTCTAGGGAGGCGAAACAAAGCATGGTTACTCCTTTCACCTAATATTTACTCTCTTGAATTCTTAGGCATAAATTAGACTCTCTAAACCCTTATCTTTTTGCCATTTTTTTGAGATCCAAACTGAAAGTTTCTACCAAAGAAGCCCTTAATGATAAATCCATCTAAGTCTTGAACTTGTGAGAAATTCCTTAATGTAAGTCCCTTTGTGTATTACCAGCAAATCACAATGCCCATTGAGCTTATCCACATGTCATGACTTGACGAAAGAAACCTTGGAGTTTCCATATGATCTTCTCACAATCTTAACATACGCAGTGACTTTGTTCAAGAGAGGATAGAGTGTCTTTGGACATTTTATTCTGAAGTGTTCGATGAATGATATAACGTACACCAACATGACCCTCATCCTAGGTTACCCTAGCAACCTCAACCAATCCCTAGCCCCCATTCTAACACATGCGAAATCAACATACCTTTCATGAAGACAAGGTAGTTGATTTTCCATTCTAGGCCTTCTTGTCTCATCTCAAGCCTAAACGAGCGCTTAAGCCATGAGAGATGCATCCATTATCTTTTATTAATGTGAGTACTGCCCCACCCCCATAACTATTTGTTAGGTTATCAATGAATTAAATCAAATTCCACATGGGTTACCTTGGACACCACTTAGGGCTCTGACCCCCATGGGAAGCCACTCTCCCTACTAGCAACCAAAGACTTGTAGTCACTAACTGGGTAAGCCAACTTGCACAAACTATCAAAGCCATATAAGTAAGCACATAAAGTGAGGCATGCACCATCTCACACTAGATCTCCATAATAAAACAATTTCCACAATGCAAGGCTAAAACCCATATAAACAAAATCAAGTACAAGAACCAATATGAAAGCCAATCATAAGGAAAATCTTTCCCCCCAACCTCTGGAAGCCAAAAACCAACTACCCATGAGCTCACAGTTGAGGGTAACTCAAAGCATTATGAGTTCCAACACAATCTTCAACATGACTACAAATAATTCAATGCATAAAATCTCCTCATTTCAAACTAATACAAGAGGAAGACACAACATCATGGAACCCTTAAAATAATCCATCTTTAATTCACTACACATTCAATGTAATAATTTTAAAGAATATTTTAAATAATCAAATACATTTTATTTATACGTCCATTAAATATTTTTAATTTACAACATATTCTGCAATATATATTTACTTTAACATACTCTGTTGTTACATTTATAGTATTATATATTTTTAATTTACAACAACCTATTGTTTTATTAACAGTAAATCAAATCCATAATATAAAACACATATAACCAAACACACACACACACACACACACACACACACACACACACACATATATTCATTTATGCTAAAAATTGAATACTCATATAGTACAATGAACTCCATAAGGGAGACCAGTCATGCACCACAAGATTGAACCTAAACACATCAGTTGCCCTATCACCAAAGTGCTGGAAAAACTGTAGAAACCACCAAACTTAATACATCCTATAGAGCTAAATGGAAAGGAAGAAGTCACATCGGGTTGAATCAAAACAAGAATTGATTTCATCAAATAGAGACAACCCAAATTCGAATGTGCAAAGGGTGGGATCATAGTTTACCAAGGGAAGAAGATGCCTAACTCAGAAGTAAAACAATAATCAAAGCCTAGAGAGTGGATCGGCCATGCTAGAGAGTAATGGGGATGTTAAAAGAACCAATCCAAAAAAAAAAAGATACCTTAATAAAAGTGCTTCCCTAATCTCTAAACGTTGGCTAAGAATGTATGTTTATCACCTACAACGAATTAAAGTTTTGCATGATGCTGTAGATACTAATAAGTTTCAACTATAAGAATAGAATGTTGATAGCTGAACAAATCAAATGCCAAAAAGATAAGTGAACAAATGCCAACCACCAAGAAGATGAAAGTAAATCACATACCTAAGAAGAAAAGACCATTGATGGCATAAACCCATTTCTTGTTGATTATTATGTAGCAATGGAGGCACATTAATACAACAATTAAAAAAAACATCAAATCACAAAACCAAATCGCACCCTATAATAACATGAATTTGGGGAAAGTTGTTGGTGATACAAAATGAAACAATCTGAAAGATAGAATTGCATAAACCAAACAACAATCTTCTTAAAAAAGATGATTCGACTCATTCAATGGAACTCAAGTAATCATTTTTTAGATGACAAGAAGGAGAGAATTTGTTCACATAAAATGGAGAAGGAAAAATCAAGATCAAAATGCAACACCAACCTGAATTCCTATGCTCGAAGATGAAGAAGATGTGTTGAAGACCACTCTTTCACAGCCACAAATCCTTTCTCCAAAACTTGATCACTTTCAAAAATTAATCCACTTCGAAGACAATTTCAATCCAAAACTTTATTCCTTTCAAAAATATTTTTTCAAAGCCCCCAAATTTTCTTCTTCTAAAGAAAAATTAATTGATAAACATTTTTCCAAAATAAACACTATTAAAAAGAAGGATTTTTTTTGTTTTTTCCAAAATAAAAATCAAGCAATTATCATTTAAAAAGACCAGTTTCTATTTTGAAACCATTATGAAGCTATGCATGTGCTCGAACTCCTCTTTTTCCACTTTTGAACTTTCTTTTACCTCTTGTTCAAAAATCTCATCTTCTTTATTTATTGAAAATTATATTACTTTTCTGCATTTAAATAATTAAACTCTAATGATAATACTTAATTATCAATTATCATTAAATATAATCATAACAATAATTTATACAAACAATTTAATTTAATTATTAAATAACTATAAACCATATACTTTATATTTCTCAATATTGATTTATTTAATTATTTATTTTAATTCTCAGAAATTAATTTAAATTACCTTATAATCAATTTAATTTAATTTAATTGATTAAACAAGGCTATTCATAATATTTAATTTACCACATAATTTCAATAATAAATTAATCGACATAATAATGAACAACAACGTGAGATCACAATTTAATCAAATAACGATAGACACTAAGCGAGACAATTTACAAAGAATACAAACTAGACAAATGGGGTAACAAGATGGGTACTCATCCTCATCGAGGATGATGGCAAGGGTTAGGGACCTTTTTTCATCTCTGTTTTTCCACATCATTTCTATTGGGTTTTTGAGACATCCTCAAACCTCATAGTGCAAGTGGATTCAATGCATGTACCTACAACCTACATCAAACAAACTGTCAAGCACACACACACACATATCAAACAACAAACACACCATGAGAGGAAATCACAGTGTAGCAGGGTGCTTGCGAACGAGTAATGCTACATTGTCCCTCTCACCAAGACCTCAAACAATAACCATATCATTGAGTAAAAATAATTACATCATAAACAACATATATCAATCACTAGATAGATGCACAACAAGCATAGTCATATGTCCACATAATACACATAGTCAAATTAATCCAAACACACAACTAAATCCATATATCCATCATAACATAACAAATTAGTCAATAGTGTCATGATCATCAAATTTAGATAAAATATCATCCAAACCAATCCATAATGGCGAAACAAGCATCGAGGAGGTCTCAAAGTACATAACATATCATAATAAGTATCAATGTAGTGAAAGCAACACGATAGGGACTACAATTCAAATGGTCTTTTAAAGTTTGATTGGAAATTAAAATATCATCAATATACACACAAGAAATTAAATGTATCCTTGAATATCCTATCCATTTTTTCTTGGAAGTAGGTGCATTCATCAAACCAAAGGCATGGCATTCCACTCATAATGTCCAAATTGACAATTGAAAGTTGTTTTGTGCATGTGTACTTCTTTGACCTGTATTTGATAAAATCTTGATTTACAATCAAATTGTGAGAAATATTTAGCATGGAAAACTTTATACAATATATAATTTTTTATTAGGTATAGGATATAGAAAATGGTTTAGTAATCTCATTCAATGGTTTTCAATTAAAAATCGTTTCTTTTCCCCCTTTCTGTTTTAAATGTTTATTAACCATAAAGGCATAATAGCAAACGGACGATTAGGATGGAGAAATATACTTCCCTTCTTCTAGTTCTTTTTTTTCTTTCTCCATATCAAGATAGTTTGTAATAGGGATTGGAATTTTCTTTCTAATCTTCATTAAGTAGGGCCATACTTTTGGTCTAGAACTTGTGGGGATCATTTTAGCAAACTTCATTCTTTATCTTGTCTTTTAATTATGCAAGTGGAACTCCATGTAATATCATAGTAGAAGGATATTTTTCATATGCACATTTTTACCTTGGAGTCTTGATTCTTTCTTCATTGAGAGTAAACACGATATTTTTATTAAAATTGCTATAAGGAGAATATGTATCTATTGAATTCCCCCTAATCAATATATCTATAGGCATATTATTGAGCTCAAAGAAGCCACATTTAAATTTTTTCATTCTATATTTATTTTCTTTTAATGTTTATATTTATCACATATAAAATATTTCTCTTGAACATCTAGACTTTTATATTAATTGTTCTCATTTGTTTATAAAAAGAGATTTATAGAAGGAATGGAAATCACTTGTATCTATATGGGTATCAAACTTCTCCCATTTATTTCTACTTTAAAAGAAATTATGTAAGCATTCCTTGGATTAATGTTGTAATATATTCAAGCTTTGGCTCTAGTTCTGGGACAAGTAAACCTATTAAAACTTATCTACATCATATGGTAATTTATTTTCTTCAAGTTATGCCAAATAGTCATTCTTCTTCTTTCTTTATTTCTATTATTTTGATTTTTCTTTTACTAGAACTTTAAGGAATGTCATCATAGAATGTCATCATACATAAGAGTTACAAAACCCATTCTTCAAATAAAACCTCTTTTCTTTTGTAGTTTTCTCGTTTAAGTGTTTGTTTATAGGAGGCTTGTACTCTCTTAATTCAAAATTTGGAGCGATTGTGGGAGGTAGTTGGAAAGAATATTCTTCTTCAAATGTAGGATAAGAGAAATTACCTCTTATTTTTGTTGGTGAAGGTGGCCTAGAAAATTTCTTAGATTCCATGAATTTTTCATCCTAGTAGTTGGCAAATCATCATCTTCTAGATTGTCTATTAGGCTTTCCAAATATGCAATATTGCTATTAGTTTCATCTAATTATGGTTCATAAATGTTGTCTTGCATGAGCAACCTTTGCCTTCTACTACATCCCACCACACTACCACATTGGTGGTCTAAAAAACATTAACAAATTTATTTTTATAAGACTTATTACATATAATATGTCTAGGTTGATTACAAAGAAAGCAAATAATAGTTTTAGACGGTTGCTTGGGGGTAGAGCACTCGTGCATATACTTATGGCGAGGAGCATAGGAATGACAACGATTAAAATATTAACACTTCAAATTGAGCCAATGGCTTTTACATTTATAAGAATTATGCTTTGTAGGGCCAAAATAATCACAACCATAAGTTTTAGGTTCTTGGAATTGGGGAGAAAGACACTTAGCTTGATGCTTAGTGATTTTTTGCATATATTTTACACCATTAATAAAGTTTAACTATTTTCACTATAGCAAACTAAATTAAATCAAGTATTGATAGATCTTCAATTTTTGTTTCATCACTCTTGATATATTCAATCACTCTACCATATATACTATAAGGAAAACCAATAAGGTACTTATATTTAATGACAAAATCATCAATTACTTCTACATTGTATGCTAGAGTTTTATATTGTTTAGAATTTTATTTGGATTCTTCTGAATTACAACACTTTAAATTATTCAATTATTTTATATTATTTTCTTCAAAATAATCTTCCTCTAGACAAAAATCTTCAATTGGGGATTCTGCAAGGGAATCCATTGGTTTTGTATGATTATTTACAAGCTCATCCTTTTGTTCATTAGTATTCTTATGCCACCAATAAGAAGTTATATCCCATAAATAGTAGATTGCAAAAGTTGTTTTTCTGCCAGTTATTCCACTCATGTCACCAATACTGAGGAATGCATTTTATACAAGCTCTCAATATTTGTAGTTTGTACAAGATTTTCTATATCATCAAGATTTAAGTACCAAGGAGTTATAGGTACATTAGCCAAAATAAGAGTTGCATGAAGACAAACTTCTTTGATCTAGAGGTCTTCTTCTATTTTCCCCCAAGATCCTTTATTAATCAAAATTCCTTTTTCAATGAGTATTATTGCCTTTCTATCTTATTCTTCATTTTCTAACCAATCTAAACTAGCTTACATTGGTGATCTAAACTATAGACTTCAAATCCCTAAGTTTTGATAATCTTCTAAGTGTCAAGGGTGTCAAACCTGGGAAGATCACCACAAACCTATCGTCAAATTTGGCAGCTAAGGACCAATGCTTGACGTGGGTAAGTCTTCTTTCACTTTTGGGTCTGAAAGACCAAGTGGATTTTTCCCTTAGATGTTGTATAAATGGTTGATAGACTAAGTAGTTACCTCACAACAAACAATACGCAATGCGCAATGTATCCCAATACTAGTGACACTATATACTTGTGTGTTAGTTTGGAGATGTAAGGTTGAGCATCTATTTAACAGATAATCTACCATACTAGTGTTTGAGAATGTGCTTTATAGTAACCCCTTAGATGTTAAAAACATTTTAACATGACAATTAAAACACACTAACTAGAGAAAAACATAAAGTTGCTTAAATTAATTGATTATGAGTTTGTTGTGGATGGAGAGAGAAAGCAGATAGCAAAATGAAGCCTTTATCTAGTTGGGCAACAAATTCTCTGTGTTCACACAAAACATGTAATAATTGAAATTGAGGTGATGCATTAATCAATACATCATAAAGACTAGGTTTTCCAAAATGCACAAGTGGGTTGGGCTTTGCACATACATTTAGAAAAATCACACCTAGTTGCAAAATTTTAAATGATTCTACTTAGTAATCCAAGAACATACCCATACACTTTCTTTATTGTTCTTAAATGATATACTACAAAATATTTATAATAATTTTACAATAGTTGGCTACCTAACTAATAAAAAACACATGCAAAAACATAAACTATGCATATGGAGACACTCAATCAAGGTTAAGTGCACCTTTAATCATCTGATCTACAAAGGTTACAAATGTTATTACAAATTTTTGGATGAACCCATATTGTTACAGTACAAAAGTAGCTATACCTAGAGATGGAAATTATGAGCCTCTTTTGTTCTACTACGTAAGTCCTCTTTCTCTACTTTGCTCCTCTCTACAAAAAATGTTATCCTTTAATCCCCCCTTTTGAAAAGGTGACAAGGTAGATATACCCATGGCAAGGAAGTATGCAAACTATCAGAGGGTCATGCAAAAGGACAAGAGAACCCTAGTCGGGACTTCATCTAGCACCTAGATGACGTGTGTCCTCTGCAAATAAGATTTGATTGAGAGGATACGTGAAAAATATTCTTCTAGCCTACACAATGCCTTTGCATTGAATGAGTCATGTGTTTGAAATCTAAAAGTAAGAGATCATCTAGAAATCTCACCCAAATTGTGTCCCAGAAGTGCAGTGTGCCAAGAAAGGTCTCTGTAAACATTAAATGAGGTATGGGCATCACACAATCCCTTAGATCCATGCCAAAATGCCTTAAATGTCATTAGACAATGCACTCTAATCAAGCTTAGGGTGGTTGTAGAGATGGTTGAGAATTTATGGTAGTAGTTAAAACTCGTTTTCATCATTTTTTCTTGTTGTAAAAAGTAAAACCTCATGCGAATGCAACAATATAACCTCATTTGGGTGGCATGAGTAACTGGCTCATGAATATCCACATCATTATTTGACCAAAAAAAATGATCCTAAAAATCCTTTTATGAAAATTTGGGCCCCAAGTAGACATATCCAAATGCAACCACTTTTCTTGCAAATTCCTAATGACCTTCAAACATTGCATAACTCCTACAAAATATCTTCCTTAAATCATATCAAGGAAAAGCTTCATTCTCCATTGGGTTGAGGCAAAAAGGCAACCTCCATCGGGACACATGAACATCCAACCAAGATCGAAAAACATCCATCGAGCCACAACAAAAAGCCCGCAAGGCCATTGCTTGTGGAAAAACCAAGGTCCATCACCATTAATTCCAACTTGCGAATAAGTGACCCCATTGGGTCAAGTCCACATCGAACCTTTATCCAATTCACATGCCAATCTCCACAATTCCTTTGATCTCGTCTTTATTCCCTTTGTAAAATTTTATAGCTCATTTGCACCATACAATAATCTTCCCTCTATCTGGATGTAGAAGCACTACTTTCAGCTGAACGAGTTGAGAACAAGCGCATTTAGTTGAACACCAAATTCCCACAAACTAGACGAGCCCCAAATACCCACAAAGCTATAAAATGTGAAAAAACCTATCTAAACTGGATGAAAGTAAGCCAATCTGGACATTTAGATGGGCATCAAGAACCTACACAAGATGACACTTAGTCACTTGCACAAAAGTTGATCAAATTTTCCTGTCAACAAACTCACCTTTCAACCAACTTTGATTTCGACAAACCTTCCTTTCAGTGAAATCTTTAAAACTATGAGCTTTATTGACATTTTAGCCCTTCAACAAATTGGAAAACCTTATAACCTTCTGTCTCCTCTTTCTTCTTCTCCTTTCTTCAATGAACATCTTATTCGGAAAACCCCTTCTAACACATCTATTTCCTTTGATAGAGACTACCTTTTACAAACTAGCTTTTCGACGAAACAAAAGGTTTGTGAACTAAGCAAGCCACATAAATCAACCATAGAAAACTTTGAAGAAGATCCTCACCTTTGGCTACATTACTCTTCAGCAAACCCCAATTTTAGCCATGTTGATTTTCGATGAACCAACAAATTCGTGAAATAAGAAATTTTCTAAACCAAACTGAAATTAGACTTTCTTCCTTCAACAAGACATTAAGTTTTCAAACCAAGACGTGTCATCAACACTTTGAAGGAAAGAAATTTTGAAAAAATGAGAAGTTCACAAACCTAGAAGATTGTCAAAAAGGAAAAGAGAGAGAATGAGGCAACTTCACACAAAATATATTAGATGCATTTCAACGAACCAACAAGTTCACAAACTAGAGAACCCATCAAAAAGGAAAAGAGAGGGAACAAGGAAACTTCACACAAAAAATACTAAGTGCATTTCATTGGATTGGTTGGTTTGTGAACTAGAGAATCTATTAAAAAAATTTGTTTGGAACTTTGCTAAAAATATTTTGGGCTTAGGCAAAAAAATTGCAAGCTTGGGTAAAGGACAATGAAGGGAAATGCATAACCAAAGGAAAAACAATCAATCCACTATGAATTACCATAGTTTGAATTTCAATTTGGGAAAAATGACTAAGGCCAAGAAAAGGAAGATGATGACAACAAACTTAAAATAACGCAAGATGGCCTAGGTATGATCTCTCAGATTGGTTATGTTGAACACACTGAAATGCTAAGAGGGGGGTTGAATCGGCATATAGGGTATGTGCAGGATCATGATGAGCCAAAAACTAGCAATATGATGGGTATTGGTAGGGTATGTGGTGACGACTTTTTCCAAAATTAATGAAACAAAAAGGGTTTTTAAAGGAGAGATTCACAGCTTTCTACCAATATAAATTATGCTTTACTTTGAATTTAATAAATAATTATTATTCATTTTCTATTTGAATTACTAAAGTCCTAATTGATATGATTGAAAACATATAGCTTTCAACACATTCACATCTATGCTATTATACTATTATATTTAAAAAAATATTGAATTTCATGAAGTTTTGACCAAGGTGGTTAGGCAATTTTTTATATTTTTAAAAGTTGTAAAAAAATCATAATTAATTATTTACTTGGCAAAAAATTATAAAAATATATGCATCACATCGGGATATGAGTCCTCTACTTATATCTAAAATATTATAAAAAATAATATCATTTTATTGTGGTTAGGGTGGTCAGACAGACACCTACTTTTTTTTCCCTGAAATTTAAGTACTACTACATTGAAATTTCAAATTTTCACCAAATAGATTTTGTTTTTTTTAAAATAAACCTAGTAGTTTAGAAACTGCATTCAATTTGCTACAAATTCTATTCTTACATATTTTTAAAATAATATAGATAACTTATTCAAATCTTGACATCAAGTTCCCTAACTTTATTTTTTTGAATTTTTTGCCACTTAAGGGCTTGATTTTCTTTGATGATCTTGCACATACCCTATACTAAAACTTAAACAATTCCATTTGTAGATTAAACATAAAATCACATTAGCATAAATGAAAACATGCACCAAACAAGGACACCAATATTTTTATGTGGAAATCCCAATAAGGAAAAAACCATAGTGAGATTTAACTCACAATATATGAAGCTCACTGCTTACAAAAATTACAATGTTGTTTAAGGATCACTACCTAAAGACTTGAAGGCTAAGACACACAATCTTAGGGAAAAATACAAGGACCTGCTAAAGACACTCACTGCCTAATAGCAGGGTACATGAAAATTATATTGAGAACATGAATAGGAACTACTATAAAAGAAGCATCTATCATATGTTGATTTTGCAGTCTCGTTTTGCACAATTACTCCATCATACTAACTTCACACACTTCATATTCAACATAATACTCAATCTCAATTCTATATCCACTCTTACCTTCACAAATGATTTTGTTCTTTTATAAATACCCTCCACAATAACTCAAAACCCCAATTAGGTCATCTCCAAGATGACCTATAAAATGAAACGAGTGATACTACATAGGTCAGCTTCACACATATGTATTGTGAAGAGAAAACTTGTTAAGGCTCAACACAAGGCATAACAAGCCCCAAATAAATCACAACACATCCTCCAAAACAAAATTAATTGATTAGGATCAACCACAGATGAAGGAAACAAGCTTGTCAACCCAAACAACATCAACACTACCAAAGCTTCCAACTATTCATCTTTGCATCACCGAGGAGAGACCAAAAACATCATGTAGACCAAGATGTGAACAATGTAGTCTATGCACAATATCTATCCACCCTTCTTTTGAAGTATCTTATCATTAAGTTTTGGAACAAGAAGAGAGGCATATGTTTTGTGGAACAATTAAGCATCTGGAACCAACTTTACTACTATGTCCTTTGAGAGTTGCACTTGCAAACCACCAAATCACATGATGCAATAATATAGTATGTATTGAACATCACTGAACATGTCAACAAAATCACAAGGCTAGAACTTCACTTCTGAAGGAATGTGGAGCATTCCAACATGCCTTCATCAACACTTTACTTTTCCAAAGTGCAAACTAGAACACTGTCACTTATAACTTTCATTGCCAAAATTGTAATGACTAAAAAAATTGGATATAACACCTTCACATCTTGAACAACTTATATTCAAAACCACAAGAAAAATTATTTCTTTGCGGAAGGATGTGAACCAAAACACCATGAATCTGTCTTAGATTATACATTGTGAATGCCTTAGCAAAACATATAAATTTTATCTCTATGTGCAATAAACTAAACTAGAATGGTATCATTATAAACATGTTGTAAACATATCATAACATGTGTAGCTACCTCCACATCATACTTGGACACCATGCTGATCACCATTCTTTCATATACTACATTGTTGACTTGTACCAACATATATCTTTGCACATCAACTATCTCTGGAGTATATACGATCTTCAACACACACCTTTAGCATCAATGACAACACCTATTTTTACCAATATTCCCCTTTTCATTGATGGTAACACACATATTTATTTGTAAATATTCTCTCCCCATTATTTGTATTCACTCCCCCTTTGACATCAAGGATAAAGGGAATAATATCTTCTACTTTATTATCACAGAATCTAGCAGTGCTCATTCCATGGATAACACCCTACAAAGCTTGTTTGTTTCCTAGGGTCATGAATTTCAAGCACGAAAAAATGAGGTGATTTTTGAGCCAACTCAAAATCCATTCCAAAGCCTCAAACAGTCAATTTCAGCATCCCCCTATGTTCGCCTCATGAAGACCTTCGAAACGAGTACCTTCGCAAGCTCTCACTGTTGATACTTTGTGAAATTTGGAAAAGTGTAGTTGTCTCAAAAAATAAGACTACAACTCTTTTTGAAAAAATGACTAAGTGTCAAAAGTGCAAGGGCGCTAAAAATTATAGCCCCTGCACTTAAGTGTTTTTTGTTTAATGCAATGGCACTGAATTTTGGCACCCTTGCACTTGTTTCCGAGACTTAGCCAATTTTTGGCTTAGGAGTGGTTTTTTGGTTCTTTTACATGTTTCACTAAATGTGCCTTATTTAATGCCACTTCTTATTGGGTCAACTTAGGTTATTTGCAAATCACTTAAAAATGATTTTAGATTGCCTCCACTTCATTCTTATCCTTTGTCTATCATTTTTCTTTGTTGGGCACACATCTATCACATGAAAAAATGTGTTTTTGCTTGGATCTAACTTTGGGTTGAGTTGAGTTTTCGTGACTTCTCTCCCAAGTATGCGGGTTTTGTTTCTCCTTTATTTTTTTATTTTTTTTATCTATATTTTCCACACCTAGTTTATAAATAATGTTTGGATTTGATTTGGAATTTGGTTTCTTTGTTTTTGAAATCGTTTCCTTCTTTTCATACATTTTAACCTTAACCCTTCTTCAAGTTTGCGCCTGGTTTTTCTCTCTTTCCTTCACGCGTTTTAGCTTCAAATTGTGCCCTCTTCTTCTAAGTCACACGTCCCTCTTGCTTTCTCTTGGGGTTTTTGTTCTTTGGTTTGTCTTGCTTCAAAACATGTTTTCCTTATCCATGCATTTTCTCTTTCTTAAACATCTTGAAGTTGTTTCTTGCTCATTTATTTATTCTTCATGGCTTGAAATGTGTTTTAAAGACACTCCCTTGGATCTCTAATATGATTATCTCTTTCCTTGATTTAAATGACCATCAACATGCATGGTTTTTGTAGAATGAAGCTCACACTTGTTAAAAACAAGTTTCACCAAATGCTATGGTGCTATTTTTGAAGGCGTTTACACCAAAAACAAAACATATTCTAATTTATCTCCTAGTGACAAAGTTCTCTTTGTTGGGAGCACTTTTTGGTCTGCGTTACACAACATGTCCTTTCCATTTGCCAAGGCACTCAAATACCACACTTCTACACCTACATTTGAGCCTTTAAGAAGAACATGTTAGGGTGCCAAAATTCAGCACCCTGACACCAAGTGAAATTTTTCTAACACTGTAAAGTGCAATGGCACCAAAATTCAGCACCATTGCACTAAGATACTTTTCCCCAAAGTGCAATGGCATTGAATTTTGGTGCCATTGCACTTTTTCCTGTTTTTCCTTAAATCATTCCAAATCTTCCCAGTTTCAATCCAAACTTCGTTCTTTCCACTACGTGCATTGTTTTGCATGCTTCATCGCCTGTTTCATGCTTGCTCAACATCGTTGCTCACTTCACGCATCCCAATGTTTTTTTTTTTTTTTTTATAATTCTGACTAACGTTTGTTGATTCCACATCTTGCAGTTTATTTTCAAATCTCATCAAAAGATCCTCAAAGTTGTTGCTTGTTGATTCAATTGCTCTCAAATGACTGCTGAGAAACCTCCATCGTCTTCAAGAGCCAAAAATAGAATGAAATACAAATATCAAGGTGTTTATCCACCAACAGTGGTGGTCTCAAAGGTGGACAAGATCAAAGACACAGAGGTCAGACATCAAGACCTAGTTGATTTTGTTGAAAGAACTAAGAAGAAGCTTCTTGAGGAGAATCATATCTTCTTGCCAGCCATAGAACTATCCCATATCTTCAAAGAAGCCATCATGAAGTTGGTTGACAGTGCAAAATTTTTAGAAGCCTCTTTGGATGTCATTTGTGATACAAGGCTTACACTGGATAACCTTAAAACGCATCTTGACCAGTGAAAAAAGGTTCACTCATCTACCATGAGATCGATCACGAGGATTCAAGCCATTGTGGATTACATCATTGGTTCAGATGAGAAGTTCATGTAGGAAACCAGGAAGAAGTATGAAGATTTTTGCGCCTAAGCAAGGAACCATGAAGATTCCTAATTTCCAAGTGTTAAACTTTCTAATGCTTTTCATTATGCATCTTGTAAATAGTTTTTGACATCTTAAATGTCTTTTTTCGTTATGTAATTGCACCAAAAATATAAGATGTAATTTCTTCAAGAAAAGTTACACTTTGACTTTGGTCAAAGTTAGGTGATATTTTCCTTAATTAGCTCACCTAACTTTCCTAATTTTACTCCTTTGATTTCCTAGATTTGCTCATCCCTCTCCTCTCTATATATGAGGGATTTCTATTGTATTGTTTATCTTTTATCTTTAGCAATGAAGTGCTGCTCATTTTGCAACAAATGTATGAAACTTTGTGTTCAACTTTGTGAATTTGAATCTTATCAATAAAGAAGGAAGTTGCATACCAGACTTTGTGTTGGATCAATCATCTTTAGACGTTGATTAAGATTGGTAGTACTTAATTATTGTGTGAGATCTAAGGGCTTGAAGTAAATCTATGTAAAATTTGTGTTGCATTCTTTACTTTTAATTTTAGTTTATGTTTGAGTAACCTTTGGTGGATGAACTACAAGACTTTATGCTTGCATTTTTTTGTGTTGTTTGTGGAACTACTTTGGTGGGTAAATTGCATGACTTTGTGCTTGAATTTTTTCGTGCTACTCATGGCACTATTGTGGTGATGTATCTAGAAGACTTTGTGCTTCTAATATAACACTTGTTATGCATCTCAAGGATCTACTATTGGAAAGTTACAGAATGACTTTGTGCCTTCGTATGCTTTCCTTTATCTTTTTATTGTTATTGTTATCATGCTGGTATCTCTACGCTTTGCTTTGTCAAATAGAGATATTGGAATTACTGTTTGTCTTTAGTTTGAAGTTGTACCAAATTAGAACTACCGATTGTGGAGCATTGTAAAACATCTTCTCTGAAAAAAGAGAGAAGGATGAATGTGACACACCCCAAATCCATTAATCATAGTGTACATGTAAATACTTGATTAGTTTTACTTGTTTCTAAAAGTAGTAAGAACGGTGCCTCCCCTTTCTGAGAGGAGAGATTACATCTCACATAGTTGTGGTAGAAGTCCTAGTTGTGTAATCTATCAAAAATTTGATTACATAATTTTCACCCAACAGGTTTTTGGTGACTCCGTTGGGGAACGACATACGCAATCTAAGCCTCACGCTTTTGATTGAAGTAGATATTTTTCTAGTTTCTTATTTTTCTCTTATATATTGTTATCTTTAATCTCCATCTTGTTTAGATCTACATTCTGGCAGACCGAATATATACACGAGGATTGAGGGCTCAAGGAGTAGCAGGTCCACTTTTCAAAGAGTTGTTGCAACATAATTTTCCATTTACTCCTCTGCGAGTAAGGTCACTACTGCAACGTGTTGTAAGCTACCCTCCGTGTAGCCAAAGATCTCCTCTCCCAATTGTTTGGTCTGTTTGCCGTAGGAATCCCATTTAGATACCTATTGTGCAACTAGCTATGGCTGCACCACCTGTAGGACCGTGGGGAAATGCTTTTGGTCCCCTCCATTTCTATGAGATTGTTCATTGAATCCCTTCAAGATTTTGCAGCGAAATGGTTCTATACTCTTCCTAATGCTTCTTTCACCGATTGGGCCAATCTTCACACAAATTTTGAAGAAAGATTCAAACCTGTTGAAGATTCACATGCTTTGTTGGTGCAACTCACAACCATGCGCAAAGAAGCTCATGAACCTATGCATGAGTTTGTAGCTAAATTCAAAAAATTGGTGACGCGGATCTCGAATGATGCTAGACCTACAGATCACAACTTGAAATGCTTCTTCATCAACACCCAACTCCCCAAAGTAATTTTTTACTTACGTAGGGAAAATCTTGCCAACATTGAAGCAGCTCAGCAACTAGCTACTAGCTTGGAAGACAACATGATCCTTGCCGGAGAAATAAAGACAGGCACCAACACCAACAAAATGCTACAAGCATTAGGGTCTTTAGCATCTAATGGCAATGCTCCTGTCTCTAGCTCTAATTTTACAAATCCCATGGTCCAAAGGTTGGAAAATGAAGTCTTGTCTCTAAAGAAACAAGTCTCCAACAACAATAATAGCAACTACAAGGACATCCCAAGGAGGATTTTTCGCAATTATGTTGGTAATATAAATCAAAATCATCTCCCAACGCCCCTAGGAAAGCTAGCTCTAGAAGCCCCATCTGCTAATAATGTAACAGGATATTATGAGGTTGAACAAGAGAATTATGCACAACAAGATTACCCTAAAGAAAAAAATGTCGATCTCTTTCAAGAGGGAGAAATTGAGTCGGTTGGTGAATCCAAGATTAGTTATTTATAAATGGTGGAAGAAGGAGAAGAAGGTGACTTGGTGATAGATACTTATGTTGTTTTCACATAGCATCAATAGAACTAGCTCGATAAAGCTCAAGTTGTTGCTCCACTTGAAAAAGAGAAGTCATCAGTCACGATTTCAAAAAGAGGATCTCCCCTCCCTTGGTAGCGTAAGAAAGCAACAAATCCATGGGTAAATGCACCTCATTCTTATTCATCAACTCCCGCCAATCCTAAAGCTAATCGTCTCTTTCCCAAGACCAGTGTGCCTTTCGTTAAACCAATTAGTGATGTTACGACTTCCAACCTACAAAATTATTTCCAAGATTTTGACATTATCAACCATGCCAAGAAAACCAAGGTTCAAATGTCTGAGGCTGAGTACCTTAGAGCCAACCTTGACCAATATGATAGACTTTTCAAGTTCGTTAATGATAGAGGAATTACCCCAAGTCAGGATACGCTTCCTGACGTTCCTATTGCTCCTAAGCCCAAAAAGCCACAAAGTAACCTTGTGTCCAATCCTCTGACTACCTCCGGACGCATTGATCCATTTTTCATCTTCCTACTTGTCAATGGTTTTAAACTAAGTAATTGTGTTATAAATTCTAGTGCATCTGACAATGTGATGCCCGCCAAAGTAGCCACTTCTTTAGGCCTAGATTTGACCAAAAATTTCAGCCGTTGTTTCTCCATGGAGAACAAACATGTACCTTTGATCGACCAGATCAAAGATGCACAGTATGCATTCATTGCATACTTGTAGAAGAAAATAAAAATGACAGTTCCTGTGGTTGATGTACTAGCATCTTATAGAATTCTCCTCGGACACAATTTATGTAAAGATGTTGGAGGAGAACTAAGCATGGATATGTCTGAAGCCATAATACATGTAAAAGGTGTGATGCAAAAATTGATTCCTGAAAAGGAGTCAAAGTTTTCAGTAACCCAATCAAATGACCCCAAAGCTCAGATCTTGTTTGAATCTTCAGGCATGGGAACTTACTATCTGCAAACAAAGGAGGTGGGTGAGTCCTCGACCATAAATGAGTTGGAAAACGATGATATTTCCTCAACTTCAGATGAATCCTCATTAGGTGATTTTTCCATCTTCGATCACAAATCCTTATTAGATGATGAATCTTCAAACTTCGACACTGTTAGCCTTGGTGATCCTGATGGTGTTTGGTTGCTCGAATTTTATGGCAGCTACTCTTCGACAGGTTTTGGAGCAAGAATGGTTTTTATTTCCTCTACAAGAAATTTTTTTCCTTTCTCTTTCAAGTTACAATTTGACAACACTAATAACATCGCCAAATATGAAGCCCTATTATTAGGAATGAAATTTGTGCTAAAGAAGGGTGTAAAAAATCTCCATGCACAAGGTGATGTCGAGCTGATAGTATGTCAAGTAAGGAATCTGTATCAGATGAAAAATGATAGACTCGGGCATTATCACAATTTTCTTTGGGATTTTGTTGAGGAATTTGAAGCTTTTGATATATCCATTATCCCTAGAGAATATAATACCAGAGCTGATTCTTTAGCAATCTCAACCACACTCTTGGTACCAAATAAAGACTTTCAGGGTTCTACCTACACCATTGAACTGGTTTTCTACCCAAATGTCCCTAATAATTTAGAGAACTGGCAGATTTTCAATGATAATCATCAAATTATTGCCTTTTTAGAGAAAGCAAAGAACTTTAATTAATTTTACTTTGAAGGTAGTGATTCTCCACATCGAGAATCCGTGTCTAATATGGACCCTATTACGGGTGAAGAAATCTTACAACTCAGAGGGAATAAGATTCCCAAAGGATTAGTATCCTTGGAGAAGGATTTTGACAAGCATGATCACTATGTCAAGAAGGAACTCTCAGATTATGATTCATCTAATGAAGTGGAACATATCAATTTGGGGACTGAAGCTAGTCCTAAGATGGTGAACATTGGTAAGTGTTACACGACCGAAGAAAGGAAACGGTTTCCCTAGTTATTACAAGAATATATGGATGCCTTGGAGTATTCATATGAAGATCTGAAATCTTTTTAGCCTAAGGAAGTGCAACACAATATTCCCCTCAAAGTTGGAGCTTTTCCTTTCAAACAAAAGTAGAGACAATACAATCCAAAGATTTCTGGAACCATCTTAGCGGAAGTTCAAAAAATGCTAAATGCTCAAATAATATTCCCCATCCACCATTCAACATGGATAGCGAATATCATTCTCATTCATAAGAAGAATGACAAAATCCGTATTTGTGTGGATTTTAGGAATCTAAACCAACTGTCACTCAGATAATTATCCTCTTCTAGTGATGGACAAAGTGTTACAAAACATGACCGAATCTGAAATGCTCTCCATATTGGACATATTTTCTAGTTACAATCAAATTGAAGTTAATTCAAGCGATCAACACAAAACCACTTTCACAACGCCATGGTGTACCTTTGCGTATCGCAAGATGTCTTTTGGTTTGATCAACGTGGCACCACGTTCCAGCATGCTATGGATTTAGTTTTTTGTGATGTGATGGGTAAGTTTATCATGGTGTATCTTGATGATCTCATGGTTTTCTCTAAACAACGCCATGAACACTTCTACCATTTAAGGAAAATCTTGGAGAGATGTCGTCAGCATGGTATTTCCTTAAATCCCAAAAAAGTTAATTTTTGGGGTTACAAAAGGTAAACTCCTTGGCCATGTTGTATCTATAGAGGGAATAAAAATTGACTTGGAAAGAGTCAATGGTATTAAATCTCTCACCTTGCCATCAAGCAAGAAGGTTGTCCATTCCTTCTTCGGCAAGGTAAACTTCTTAAGGAGGTTTCTCCCATATTTTTTGGATAAGACTCGTCATATTGTAAATATGATGAAGTGTAACACTACATATCATTGGATAATAGAAGGGAAAGTAGTGTTCAATGATATCAAGGAGTCCATTGCTCACACGCCTGTGTTGGTCTGTCCCAACTACACCAAAGATTTTATAATGTACAGTTATGCTTCTGAGCATACACTCTCAACAATCTTGGTGCAAGAAAACAATGAGGGTTTTGAATCTCCCATTGCGTTCATGAGCTACCCCCTGAAGAATTATGAACTAATATATTCTCAAATGGAAAAACATGCTTTTGCAGTTGTTAAAGTTCTTAAGCATTTTCAATTCTATATTCTAAATAGCCATGTCAAAGTTCTAGTCCCAAATTCGACTATTAAGTCTATCTTAACACAGTAGGAATTTGGAACAAAAAAAGGAAATTGGATTGCCAAAAATAGGGAATATGATATGGAAATCAAACACACTAAGTTGATACGTGGATGTGGGCTTTGTCAGCTTATCGCTGAAAATAACCCAGATGAGGAAATTCCAGAGGATGAAGAAGTTTTAGATGATGAAGAGGTGGATCCAAGTACACTTCCAATGGTATGGTTTGTTAGCACCACTAATGAGTGGTATTCCAACATCACCCATTTCCTCACATATGGGGAGTGTCCCAATCACTTGACCCCAAAAGAAAAAAGGACCATCAAGCTAAAACCAGCAAACTTCATCCTATGGGACAATGGCTTGTACAAGCATGCAATGGATGGGACTTTCCTTCGATGTGTTGATAAGGAACAACAACAAAAACTATTGAAGACATATTATGACTTGGCATGTGGAGGAAAATTCTTAGTGCTAGTAACCGCTCACAAGATCCTAAGAGCTAAATACTATTGGCCTACACTTTTTCAAGACACGTACTCTTGGGTGCATAAGTGTGAATTGTGTCAACAGTTCATTGGATGACCCAAGTTGGAATCCTTGCCTTTGAAACCTGTGGTGATTGAAGAACCTTTTGAGCAATGGGGAATCGACTTCATTGGTTCAGTTAATCCGTCATCAAGTATAGGGAACATCTACATCTTGACTGCTACTAATTATTTCACCAAGTGGGTGGAAGCAATTCCTACCAAGCATGCTACTTCAGAGATGGTATGCAGTTTCTTGAAGGAAAACATTATTTCCAAGATCGGCGTGCCGAACAATATCGTTGCTGATAATGCTTCTACCTTCTTGTCAAACGAGATCACTGAGTTATGTTTCAAACATGTCATAACTTTGTCACATTCTTCTGACTATTACTCACAAGGTAATGGCTAGGTTGAATCTAGCAACAAAAATCTGGTGACTATCATCCATAAGCTGGTAGATGAGAATCAACGTTTTTGGTACAAGTCCTTGTATGATGCTTTGTGGGAAAACAGGATAACTCTGAAGCGGGCAATCGACATGTCTCCTTTTCAACTCTTGTAAGGGTTGAATGCCAAGATTCCTATAACCTTGGAACTTCTAGCCCTCAAATTGGTTAAGTCCATTGAGGATGAGACATTTGATAACTCTATTGATAAGTGTATTATGTATCTCTCTTAATTGGAAGAGAACCGGGTTCAAGTGGTTGACCATATGGCAGAACACCAGGACCAAGTAAAGAAGCTTTTTGAAAAAAAAGCCAAGGCTCGAGAATTTCAAATTGGTGATCTCGTTCTCCTTTGGGACAAATGGAGAGAACCAAAAGGTATGCACGGAAAATTTGACTCACTATGGACGATACCTTTCCAAATTCATCAATTGCTCGGCGAGAATAGTTTCTTGTTAGCATATGGAGACAAAACACCATTTTCCCTTCCTCATAGCGAGAAACATCTCAAGCAGTTTACACAGTAAAGTGATTGGTGTTGGTATGTAAATACTTTTTATTTTTAAATCCTTTTGAGTCTTTTTGTTTTAGGTTGTGTCGTCATCATCACCTAACTCCAAGCCCAATGGATGGATAAAGGCACTTGAATCCTGGAATTCTTCTCCCTTCATTCATTTCAAAGAACAATTGAAGGAAGATCTCCAACAGGAGCCAATTGTTACAACAGAATCTAGCAGCGCTCATTACATGGATAACCCCCTACGAAATTTGTCAGTTTCCTAGGTCCATGAAGTTTAAGCACACAAAACGAGGTATTTTTGAGCCACCTCGAAATGTGTTCCAAAGCCTCAAACAGTCAGTTTGAGCATCCCTCTACGTTCGCCTCACAAATAACTTCAAAATGAGTACCTTTGCGAGCTCTCATTGTTGATACTTAGTGAAATTGGGAAAAGTGCAGTTGTCTCAAAAAACAATGCTCCAACTCTTTTTGAAAAAATGACTAAGTGTCAAAAGTGAAAACGGCACTAAAAATTAGCATCCCTGCACTTAAGTATTTTTGTTTAGTGCAATGGTGCTGAGTTTTGGCGCCCTTGCACTTGTTTCCCAGACTTAGCCAATTTTTGGCTTAGGCATGGTTTTTTGGGTCTATTACATGTTTCACTAAATGTGCCTTATTTCATGCCACTTTTTATTGGGTCAACTTAGGTTATTTGCAAATCACTTTAAAATGATTTTAGATTGCCTCCACTTCATTCTTATCCTTTGTCTATCATTTTTCTTTGTTGGGTGCACATCTATAACCTAGAAAAATGTGTTTTTGCTTGGATCTAACTTTGGGCTGAGCTGAGTTTTCATGTCTTCTCTCCCAAGGACGCAGGTGTTGTTTCTCCTAAATTTTCTTTTCTTTTATCTATATTTTCCATGCCTAGTTTATAAATAACATTTGGATTTGATTTGGAATTTGGTTTCTTTTTTTTTTAAATTATTTCCTTCTTTTCATTCATTTTAACCTTAACCCTTCTTCAAATTCGCGCCTAGTTTTTCTCTTTCCTTCACACGTTTTTGCTTCAAATCGTGCCCTCTTCTTCTAAGTTGCACATCCCTCTTTCTTTCTCTTGGGGTTTTTGTTCTTTGATTTTTCTTGCTTCAAAACACGTTTTTCTTGTCCATGCGTTTTCTCTTAAACATCTTGAAGTCATTTCTTGCTCATTTATTTATTCTTCATGGCTTGAAACACGTTTTAAAGACACTCCCTTGGATCTCTAATATTCTTATCTCTTTCCTTGATTTCAATGACCATCAACATGCACAGGTTTTGTAGAATGAAGCTCACACTTGTTAAAAACGAGTTTCACCAAATGCTATGGCGCTATTTTTGAAGGTGTTTACACCAAAAAAAAAACATATTCTACATTTTTCTCCTAGTGACAAAGTTATCTTTGTTGGGCACGCTTTTTGGTTTGCATTACACAATATGTCCTTTCTATTTTCTAAGGCATTCAAATATCATGCTCCTACACCTACATTTGAGCCTTTAAGAAGAAAATGTCAAGGCACCAAAATTCAATGCCCTGACACCAAGTGAAATTTTTCTAACACTGTAAAGCCAAAATTCAGTGCCATTGCACCAAGATACTTTTCCCCAAAGTGCAAGAGTGTTGAATTTTGGTGCCATTGCACTTTTTCCTATTTTTCCTTAAATCATTCCAAATCTTCCCAATTTTGATCCAAACTTTGTTCTTTCCACTTTGTGCATCATTTTGCATGCTTCATCACCTGTTTCATGCTTGCTCAACATCATTTCTCACTTCAAGCATCCCAATTTTTTTTTCCAACTAACATTTGTTGATTCCACATCTTGTAGTTTCTTTTCAAATCTCATCAAAAGATCCTCGTAGTTGTTGCTTGTTGATTCAATTGCTCTTAGATGACTATCGAGAAACCTCCATCATCTTCAAGAGCCAAAAATAGAATGAAATACAAATATCAAGGTTTTTATCCACCAATAGTGGTGGTCTCAAAGTTGGATGAGATCAAATACATAAAGGTCAAACATCAAGACCTAGTTGATTTTGTTGAAAGAACTGAGAAGAAGCTTCTTGAGGAGAATTGTATCTTCCTGCCGGCCACAGAACTATCCTAAATCTTCAAAGAAGCCATCATGAAGTTGGTTGATAATGCAAACTTTTCAGAAGCCTCTCTAGATGTCAATTGTGATACAAGGCTTACACTGGATAACCTTAAAACGCATCTTGACAAGTGCAAAATGGTTCACTTGTCTACCATGAGATCGATCACAAGGATTCACACCATTGCAAATTACACCATTGGTCCAGATGAGAAGTTCACGCAAGAAATCAAGAAGTATGAAGACTTCTGCGCCCAAGCAAGGAACCATGAAGATACCTGATTTCCAAGTGTTAAACTTTCTAATTCTTTTCATTATGCATCTTGTAAATAGTTTTTGACATCTTAAATGTCTTTTCTCGTAATGTAATTGCACCAAAAATCTGAGATGTAATTTCTTCAAGACAAATTACACTTTGACTTTGGTCAAAGTTAGGTGAGATTTTCCTTAATTAGCTCACCTAACTTTCCTAATTTTACTCTTGATTTCCTAGATTTTCTCATCCCTCTCCTCTCTATATATGAGGGATTTCTATTAAATTTTTTATCTTTTATCTCTAGCAACGAAGTGCTGCTCATTTTGCAACCAATGTATGAAACTTCTTGTTCAACTTTGTGAATTTGAATCTTATCAATAAAGAAGCAAGTTGCATACCATACTTTGCATTGGATAAATCGTCTTTGGAAGTTGATTAAGATTGGTAGTAATTATTGTGTGAGATCTAAGGGCTTGAAGTAAATCTATGTAAACTTTGTGTTGCATTCTTTACTTTGAATTTTAGTTTATGTTTGAGTAACCTTTGGTGGATGAACTGGAAGACTTTGTGCTTACATTTGTTTGCACTATTTGCGGAACTACTTTGGTGGGTAAACTACAAGAATTTGTGCTTGCATTTGTTCACATTGCTCGTGGCACTATTGTGGTGATGTATCTAGAATACTTTTTGCTTCTAATATGACACTCATTATGTATCTCAAGGATCTACTGTTCGAAAGTTATAGAACGAATTTGTTCCTTTGTAAGCTTTCCTTTATCATTTTATTGTTATTGTTATCATGTTGGTATCTCTACGCTTTTCTTTGTCAAGATAGAGATATTGGAATTATTGATTTGTCTTTAGTTTGAAGTTGTACCGAATCAAAACTATCGACCGTGGAGCATTGTAAAACATCTTCTCTAAAAAAAGAGAGAAGGATGAATGTGACACACCCCATAGTGTACATGTTGTAAATACTTGATTAGTTTTACTTGTTTCTGAAAGCAGTAAGAAGGGTGCCTCCCCTTTCTGAGGGAATAGATTACATCTCACATAGCTATGGCTAAAGTCCTAGTTGTGTAATCTATCAAAAATTTGATTACATAATTTTCACCCAACATGCTTATAGCAGCCCAAAAATAGTATGAACTCCCCCTCTTTGTATGATTCCTATTAAAACTCTCCCCTTGAGATGGAGATTCCCAAAAATTGATGATATGTACAAAATTATTTTCAACAAAAACCAAAAAATGATACTACAATCTTCTACAAAACTATACAAAGATAAAATTGTCTAATCTACACTTTTACAACTCCCTTATAAGGTAGAATTTTCTTGTTAATTACCTTAAGTTGTGCCAAAGTTGCAACTTAGTTTTCTTTTGTTGAGGTAAGAATATGATTCTAACATTCAAATTACATGCATAAATCCTCAGCCTCATCCATATTGCTTGGAGATTTCATCTTCTGATCAATTTTTTCTACTTTAGTCAACAACCTAGATAAAGAAGCAGGTCTCAATTTAATTGCTTCCCTGAGCTGACTAAATTGTTTCTTTATTTGTTATCTTTTATCTTGAAGCAATGACAACTACACATGAAAATTTTCTATTCGAGCTCTAGTTGATCCATCCTTATCCTTTGATTGATCATATATCGTGTCCATTTGTGTGATCTATGACTCAATTGAATCAATCTAATCATTGATGCTCTTAGTGGAATTTAGCCATTTCAAACAAAACTGAATATAGAGTAGTAACTTCATCTACACAATCCTTACGCATATTCATAATTTCTTGCAATTATGTGTGTGCATTGGCACGCTAGTCAAATTCATCAACTATTCTTTTGCCATGCATCTTTCTCAAGGCCTCTTGTTCTACCTTTTGCTCCATGTGAGAGGAATAATCCTTAAAAGAATATATCAAAAGCTTCAATTTATGTTTTGAAGCCAAGGAAGAATCTATGTTTAATTCTAGTAAACCTTCCTGAATGGTATTAATTGCATCATCAATTGAACCAATCTTCTTCATGTGTTCCTACAGAATTTCCTTCCTTGTAGAAACATGCAGAATATCACCAAGTTGTATCTTATGCAGCGGTGAAATGCTTGGAAATTCAACTTGTCCCTCACGAGTAGGAATTTGCAGAAGCTAGGGTGTTACCATAGGTTGAAACTACATCTACAAAGTCAATAGGTCCTTAAAAGAATCTGATGATGAAGAGCCCTGACCTATATCCATAGAAGCATCTTGCTTCTCAATTGTTTTCACTACAACATCTTGAAATTTCTCAGGATTATCTTCTTTCTTCTACTCATCAATCCCCTCCTTTTCCTCTTCTTTCTCTTCTTCTTTTTACATCTCCATACTAGAGACTTCTTGAATTTTATGTACATTGAAGACACATTCTCCTTCTTGCAATCTAGAGGGTCTTGTAATTCTTGTTGGTTGAATATATTTTGCTCATTTGTATTTTTCAAAGTAGGCATATTTGCAATTTCTTGTTCATCTGAAGGCACTTGTGCACTTATTTCAAAATTAGTGTCATGAATTTTTGGAGGCCCTTATGTATCAACATCTACTTCACTTTGCATTTCATCAATGATTTTCTTTGTGAAATGAAGGAAAAGGATGTGTGATATAGGATGGGAAGACCTAGAAATGGACCTATGCCAAAAAGCACAAAAGGGGGTGGCCACCTAATAAAAAAATCCACCTTTTCCTATTTCATTAGGAAGAAGGATAGTCCCACAAGAGATTAGAATTGACCTACAACCCTTAAGGTGAGTCAACTCCAAGTTTTGGGACACCATATCGTCTCTTCTTCCTTATGACCAAAAACTATAAAATATGACTAAAAAGTAGTTTTGGGAGAAGAATAAAATTGCATTAACAATCCAATATCTGAGATCTACCACTTGGAATGTAAAGTGCTATGATAAGACTCTTAGAAACAAGAATCAACTAGAAAATCTAAGAAGGTTAAGACAGTTTGTACCCAACTTCAAAAATGTTGCAAAGCGTCATATTCAGGTGAATGTGTCCTTGTATCCTTTTCTGAAAATTCCTTTTGCAATCCTTAGATGTTAGATCTAAGGCTCTAATTTCTCTAGGTTTGACTGTCGGAAGAGCAAAAATAAATTATGTAGATGAGTTTATGTGTCTTAACAACTTTGACAACTTTGTAAAATTGCACTTTTGATCCAATTTCAATCCTTCACCTACAAATCTGCAAACACACAAAGAGGAGAAAAATGTTTTTTTTTGGTGTATAAAGGTTTTCCTTGGTCAAACCCAAGTTTGGTAATTAAACCTTGATAATGAAATAATGATAAAAAAGGAAGGAATGATGAATGAACACTAGCTTGTTGCAACTCACCAAACCCTTAATGGTTAGCCTTAGAGGATTGAAGTCTAACACATCACTCCAAGGATTAGATCTTGCATGAAATGGCTTGATTGGATGCTTGATTTGGCACTTGATTTGATGCTTGAATGCTTGAAACCTACATCACAATGTTAGCTCCAAAAACATGCATGAACACACATAAATCTTGACATCATGATAGGATCTTGAATGTTGCAATAAATGACTGAAAAATCTGCTCTCCAATGCTCTTGACAATAATCTTTGCTCTTGTGAAATTTGAGTTATGCCACATAGACTTGAATTGATAAAAAGACCTTGTATTTATGGTAATTTTCTAATTTCCTGATAATTAAACATCAAAATCCGATAATTGCAATTTCAATTAAGCTCATTAAAATAGCACCAAAAACATATTAAAAAATGGGACTAGGCCCTAAGCCTAGGACACACATTTTCCAAGATGTCTAATTTGATGTTTGCAATTTTTTAATGTAGGATCCCATTTTGGAAAATGAAATTAATTAGGCTTTTAAATTAATGCATAATTGGGTCAATAAGAGGCTTAATTAAGTCCAATTAATTAAGGAGATGCAAACATAGTGTGAAAATGTAAAGGAGTACATTTTCCCACACTACACTTTGTAATGTCTTTAGTTTCACTTTGAATCTTTCTTTTAATATCCTCATCCAAGCTCATGAGGAGATCTATTCTTCTTTTGGTGTGCAGCTCCTTGGCTTGACTCTAGACAATCTTTTGTTTTTCTTCTTGGGAGATAGAGATCCAAGATTTTCAATTGCTTGATGTTTAAGTTCTTCATTAGCCTTGATTGCTTCTTCTCTTCTCTACCTCAAAGCCTCGGCAAGGCCATCAGGAGATTTTTCAACAATGTCACTGAAGGAAATGTTCTGCATGAGCATATATTCAATGATAACCTTTTCAATTATCTTCTTGTCTTCTAAAGGGACATACGGATGTAGTTCCATTGTACTATCCAATAGGCTATACTCAACAATTCCATTTAAGATGGCACCAAAATCAAGGGTTTCATGTGTAATTAGAGGAGTTTGCTCAACTTCATCTTTCCAATCTTCTTTCCTTTCTTCTTTTGCAAGGAGATATCTTCAATTTCAATTTCTTCCTCCTTTTATGGTTCTTCCTCATCAGGCTTCTTTCTTTTCCTTTTTCTTGCGCCTTGGTTGCACAATATTTTTGGTTTTCTTCTGTGATGGAGTAACTGATGTAGCTTTTATTCTTCCACTAGATGATTGAGTTGATCCGTAGGGCTACAAAGAAAAAACAACAACATAAGAGGATATGCCAAATCTCCTTGAACCTTGAACCAAATGTATTGTTTGAAGTACCCAATATCTTGTGAATCTCATCTTTATATTTTATCTTTGAGTACTGTGGAGCACCCATCTCCTTACGCACCCTTTCCACTTTCTTTTCACTAGTTTCATTTCTCTGCTTTTGGTAAATTTCATCCATGATTTCTCTATATGTATAAAAAAAAATTGCTTTGGGATCCTTAGGTTTTGACAACAAAATATCTATATAGCCTTGTACAAATTCATGTTCAACCTCATAAGGAAACCTAGTAATCCATGAGGTTCTAAGCTCTACTACTTCCATGAAACAAAGATCCTTGTTTACCATAAAGTTACCCCATTCTCATACTTTTAGACCAAACTAGATGGTATCATATATCTGCTTTGCATCTCAGTTTGCAAATTCTTGAAAAAAATCCAATAGAAAGTTGTTTATGCTTGCTTATTTTGAAAAAAATTCATAGATTTTTTGATCTATGTTGCTACAAGAGTGAACTTATCCCAAATTTTACCCTTAAAACTAGGTAACTCATTCAAAAAGAAGAAAGTAAGGCATATGATCAAGGAATCAAACCTCAAGTTATAATTGGTTTATTTTGTCATCTTCAAGTTCTCCATTAGTTTCTCCCTCAACAACTCACATAAATCAAAGTTGGCACCTTCCTTTACCATTTGATATGTGGTGTGAATTGCAGTGGCAGTGGCAAACCCTTCTCTATTTGTGAATTAAATCTTTTATGTAATCCCCATTGATGCATACTAGACACTAAGATAAATGATATCCTTTATTGTTAGAGTTCTCTTATTGAATTTAACACTGGTGAGCTCCATAACCATTTCATTCTTTACAAACTTTAGCACCAAGATTAATCTAAAGGTACAAAGACTAGTAACTTCCGTAATAACTTCCTTTGTGATCATGTAGGGCTTGTCTAGCCAAATGAAATTTTCATGAATGTGAAAAAATGATTCTTACCCATTCTTTGCATTCGTAGAAGTCCAGAAAATCTTTCCAAATATCCAAACCCTTTTTTTCCACATTTTCATACTTTGGCTTATATACATACTCTATTCTCATTCAACAATTCAAGATAGACCACTTCAAAGGATAAAGTATGGACAATCTCATTCAACTAGGCATGGATGTAAGTCCTTATATCTTCACAGTACACAACATTAGTTGGAATTTTTGAGAACGCACCATCTTTGTCCACTTCCATCGCCTTGAAATTACTTGAGGTGTCACCATTGGAATTTTTGAGAATGACATCAATTACTTGAGGTCTCGCCATTGGAATTTCTTCATAAATCTTCAAACACTGCAACTAGGGTTTCACACAAATAGCTTGAGAATCTAAGCACTCTTCTTCTTTTCTCTCAAAAACAAATGCTCTTGATTGCAAATGAGATCAAATGATCAAAAATCCACATAGAAGGCATTTCAAAATCCCTAACTTCCCACCATAAATGCATTTGTAATTTGTTAGGTAAACCCTCTATCGCACTTCTCTATGTCATCACAAGGATAAATGAAGTTCAACAAACCTCTGAAAAATATTCTCTTGCTTTGGAACCATCATAAATAGATTCAATATTGTTCAATGAATCTGCATGCCAAAGGAATTGTTTCAATTCTTCTCCTATGTTGAAATATTCAACATCTTATCATTTTCATAGGGCTAAAGGGTTTGCAAAGCATAGCTACCCTTGACATAATGATCTATCTAAATTTGTCTAAGGATCTTGTGCAGAATGTACAAGTGTAGAATCATCCTTCTCATTTTCCTAAACTTTTTTTTTTCTTCCAAACCTTTTCATTACCTTTCTTTTGTTGATTTATGGCAGTCTTCTTTTGAAAAGCAGGTCTTACATTCTTTTCCTTGTAGAACCTTACAATATGTCTTGATTTATTACAATTTTAGCAGGAGATACTAGATTGTGGAGCATAATTACTTCTTCTCACATTAGATCTGCAATCAACATCCCTATGACCAAACTTGTTGCATGTGTAACAATAACCATAGAAGGATTGAGAATACATATTGTTACTATTCCTTATCACTTTAATTCTACATGCATTAGACTTATGACCAAATTTATTGCAAGCATAGCACTAACCATGAAATGATTGAGAGTTCATAGCATTGTATCTTGGATGGTTAAATGAATTCTAACTCATCTTGATCCTACATTCAACAACCTTATGACCAATATTATTTCAAGGATGGCAATTACCATTGAACTTAATAGGTGTGGTTTGTTTAGGCACAAACTTTCTAAAGTTCTTCTTCTTGTTCTGGACAAGAATGAATCCACTTTCTTTTTTGTTATCTTGATCTATCTTCGCATCTCTGGAGGAATTCTTCTTAGAAGCTTTAGCACAAGCTTTATCCTCCTTTGTATCAAACTTTCCTTCTACTTTGAAGTTATCATACAAGTTTGCAGATGTGTTGGTTATAGGACTTTTCCCTTTTTAAAAACCAAGACTAGATTTTTATTTTGATGGATTTTGAGAGTTAAGCAACTCATCAATAATTACAGAACCTCCTTTCAATTTTAAGCCCTTGTCAATTTTCTATTTTGCTTTTTCCAACCCTTTTCTTACAATGACAATCTCCTCCTCAAGTTTTGAACATTCAACTATTTTATCATTGAGCTTTGTATTCAATCCATCTTCAATCCTCTTGCCTTATTCAACCTTAACTTTCAAATTAAAGATAACATCTTATTCCTACTTGAGTTTAATTTCATATCCTTTACCTCCTATTTGGGCTTTCAGTTTTCCAATTTCTTCTTTTTTTCTTCTAGCTTGTGCTTTCAATTTGGCAATTGTCTCCAATTTTTCAAGCATGACCTCATATTTCAAATTTAGTGTTCTTGCTTCATCCAAATCTTCAAGAGTTGACTAGAGTTCTCCTTCAAATTCTACCTCACAATCATCTGGATTGACGTCCAAACCTTCAAGCTCCATTGACTCTAGATCTAGTTTTGGAGTAAACATATCATTGATCATTGCTACAGATCCCACGTGTTCAAGTGTAGAATCTACCTTAGTTTTTAGGCTTCTCAAAGGCACTTGGCTCTGATACCAATTATTGAACACGCTGAAATGCTGAGAGGGAGGCTGAATCAACATATACTAAAACTTAAACAATTTCATTTATAGATTAAACATCAAATCACATTAGCAAAAATGAAAACATGCACCACACAAGAACACCAATATTTTTACGTGGAAAACCCAATGAGAGAAAAACCATGGTGAGAAATAATTGACAATATATGAAGCTCATTTCTTACAAAAATTACAGTTGTTTAAGGCTCACTACCTAAATACTTGTAGGCTAAGATGAACAACCTTATGGAAAGATACAAGGACCTGCTGAAGAGGCTCATTTCCTGATAGCAAGGTACATGAAAATTATAACGAGTACATGAACATGAACTACTATAAAAGAAGCATCTATCATATGTTGATGTTGCAATCCCTTTTTTGTACAATTACTCTGTCATACTGACTTCACACACTCCATATTCAACATACTTCTCAATCTCAATTGTATATCCATTATTTATAAATAGTATAGAAGAGAATTTATAGTTAACATGAAATGTTGGAGGGAGATAGTTTGAAATTCAATTAAGAAAAGATATAAACAAGAGACATCCCTTAACGGAGTAAAAAAGAGACCAAAAAAGTGTCATTATGAGATAGACAAATTCATGACAATTATAAAACTTTTGTTTTGAAATGGCAAGTAATAGGATGAAGATTCCAATGTTCGGATAGAAAATTAAGAATGTACTTTGGATTCTATTCATTCTAAAGTCATATTCAGGAAGTAAGGTGATAATTGATCCACAAAAAAAAGTATTATTTTGTAGGAACTTTGAGGGATGAGCCATGAAAATGATACATAAAGTTGAACTAGACTAAATTTATTTGATGATGTAAATAAGGAATTAAAAAATGATTTACATTTCCTAGATACTCCAATAGAGAGTGTTAGTAACCTGGGAGCATTTGACAAAATGAGAGACTTGGAAAAGGAAGATGATCGAAGATTTAGGTTTTAAGTAAAGAAGAAGTTGGAAATTTTATGAGAGAAATAAATAATAAAATGGCTTATATCAGACTTAGTTCCAATTGAATCATTGGGAGACAATGAATACATTTATTATGAAGTGGTAATCAATAGAAAAGTGTGTTTTGAGATACATACATAACACAATGGATTATGGCCTTTAATACAAACAACCTAAATGTTTTTCTTTGCAATAATACATAGATATAGACTATGCAAGTTCTTTGGATGAAATGGAATATGCTTTAGGCTTTGTGAGTTAAGCAATAGATCCACATTTTTCTAGAATAGTCATCCATCAAAATTAGAAAATACTCAACATGATTAGGACTAGGTGTCATGGGTTTTCACACATCAGTATTTACCAAATGCAAAGGACTGCAGGCTTGTGTATTTCCAACTTGAAAAGGAGCTCTATGTTGCTTCCTAACAAGACAGTTGGGAATAATTTCCATTTTATTCAATGGGGGAAGTCTTCAAACCATGTCTTTGTTACTCAACACAATAAGGTAGTCCAACTTGAGATAACCAAATCTTCTATTCCAAAGAGTAGTCGATGAATTGGGTTTGACTCCAAGACTCTTGTGTTTATGAGTGACATCAACTAACTAAAACATTTTTTTGACCCTTAAGACACAAGTTACAACTTCTCCATCACAAGTTTCATCTCAAATGAGAAGGTTTCTCATGATTGTGTTGGTCAAATTCAACCTTCAAGTTGTGCTCAAGTAATTTACTTACTAATAAAAGGTTTTTTGTGAACCTTGGAACATATAAACCTTTGTAAGTCAATACTTGTGTGTTTTGAGTGGTAATGAAATATCCCCAATACCTTGAAGGATGTATCATCACCAAAGGAAATTTATCCATATGTGTTGAAGGGGTTAGGTTGGAGAATTTCTCTTATTCTCTTGTCATATGTTTGGCTGCACCATAGTCAACATACCAAATAAGACTATCAAAAGTGGAAACCCTAATCTTTGCAATAGACATAAAATCTTCATCAAAATCACTCGTGGAAGCAACATGACCATGTTGTTTCTTGTTTGTTTTCTATAAATGAGGATTCTTCTTTAGTCCCCTTGAGAATGATCTAATTGCTTTTGTTGGCTAGATTCACTATTGGCAAAAGAATCATATCAAGTTTCTTGGAGATTTTGTCCCTTCTTCCCACAGATTTTATATATATATATATATATATATATATATATATATATATATATATATTTGTGTAGATTTTTTTTTGTTTGGTTTTAGATGAACATGATGAACGACTTTGATGTTTAGGTTGATTTTATTTTTGTTAAGATGTGATGGCCTAATTGTTTGGGGAGTTTGAGGTCTCACTATGAATTGTCTCTTCTTGTTGAAACAAATTCATCAACTATTCAAAAGATGGTTTTTTCTAGCTACTTTGATACATATGAAAAACAATTGAAATGTAAGAGGCAATGCTCTTAAGACAATTGGTACAATAGAGTCATCTGACACATCTTCCCCTAATTCTTGTAGTGATGTTCTAATCTTTGTTACTCTTTTGATAAACTTTCCAACTTTTTCACCAATTTGCATTTGCAAATAGTGTAGTTGATGCTACAAATGAAGAATTTAATTATGACTTTGGGCCTCATATTTTTTCTTGAAGTGATCCCAAGTCTCTTTGGTAGTTGTGGCTATTTAAATGTGATGTTAAACCTCATTAGAAATATCAAACAGAATTATTAGTTTCACCTTATCATACCAATTTTGTTGAGCTCCAACTTGTGTAGGTTTGAGTTTGCACCTTGGTTTTCTAGGAAGGATAATTATCACCTCTCAATAGCTAAGAGTTAGGAAGCATTATTTTCATAGCATTGGAAGCCATTTTATAATATGTAAGGGTTCCTTATCTCTTTGACAAGAAATGTTCAACCTTATGTCTCGATTATTTACAAGGTTGATGCCACATATGTCATTGTTGTAGCTATTTTAGGCATTAGATGTAGTAATTTGATATGATGATATTATTTGTGAATGTGAATTAATGGCATCATTTATAATGAATGTTGCAATTTTGTTACAAAACTAACAAAAAATAGCTTATAATTTTTATTTTTTAATTGTATAAAATATATTCCAAAAATGAAAACTTTAAATGTAACAAATAAAATAATATCTTGTTATATTTAAAATTATAATCTTGTTGGGTCTTGTGTTCCTAAGAATGTTAAACTTGTTATGTATATGGCCTTATGTGATTGGCGTCAAACCTACTATAAAGATTCTTGACAGTTGTGAGCCCTTACTCATCTTAATGATAATGTCATATGTTTTGAGTACTTCCCTAATTTTACTATATGTGCTAGAGATAGAGGGTGTAAAGAATTAAAAAATGGTTCTTTAGATTGTTGGGGTCTATTGACCTCTGTATATGGTCTAGAGATGTTTGGAAAGTTTTAAGTAAACTAGTATTCAAAGACAAGTCCTTTCTATTATGACTAATATTAATCATCCTAGAATTCTAGAGTTTCCCTTATACAAAAAGACTAAATGGTGATGTGCAATTATAGAAAGGTCATATGAATACTATAGACATACCAACTGGGTGGAAAATAGACTAGTTCAATAAAGTTGCTCTTGGTCTCAGAGATCATAGTAAACCAGTCCATAAAATCAAAGGAAACTCTATTTATGTATTGCCTAGAAGTTTGTCTAGTCATTATTCAAGCCTTTCTTCACCTTCACCTAGCTTTGCATCAACCAAGTCTTCTTTCAGAAGACTAGATTTAGGAGAAAGCTTTAGAAGAAAAACTTAACTTTATGTTGAGGTAGAAGATGAACAAGTTGTGAGGAAGGACCTGTTGTTAAAGGGAAAGAAGAGGAAGAAGAATCTTTGCCCTTTACTAATATGTTTATGCCTCTACCAAGTGATAATTCTCTTGTATATAATGAAGTTTTTTTTTTTGAGGGTATAAAGATGGGAGATGGGCCCCCTTGAAAGGTTCATGCAAAATTTCTAATGACTATATAAATTATTTCTAATATACCTTCTAGTCATCTAAGTTTGAAGAAAATGGGCCTAGTCAGGATTTTAAAAAGAGAAACTACTTATCAATATTTTCACAACATTTTCAAGAGAATTTTGATGATTTATACAAAGATGTATTATATATTAAAGGATTTGTTGATAGATTAAATATTAAAGTTGATAAAATTGTATAACTTGGTTAGAAAATAATAGTCAAGTTGTAGAAACTAGGCAATATAATATTAGTGTAGATAAAAGGGTTGTCTATGTTAGAGTTGTTAAAAACATGAGCTATGGGATCAAACAACGAACAAAGACACCTTCCACACAAGAGGTTTGCACACAAAGAATTGTTATATTCCTCAACAAGAAAAAGCTACATAATGAATTTCAAAAATCTTCAAGGAAAACAAGAGTCCTCAAAAGGTTTTCAAAGGTATTCAAAAGGCATAATAATACAATGAGGGTTGAGTGCTATATAGGAGCAACCCTAAATGGTAAAGGAATTTGATCATGACAAGTGTCAACATATCATGCAATGAGACAAAATGATCTAATAATAGCTCTCTAGTTAACATAGTAAATCACTCCAAAGTTTAGCTTAAGTGCATGAGAATAAATTAGACTATTTATTAATTAAATACTAATTAATTATTAGCTAATGCATGATTACTCTAACACCCTCCCTTAAGATGAACTTAGAAAGTAGCTAAAAACCCTAAAAAGAGAATGTGTGATGGGTCCCGACAAACAAGGCCTGGTCAGGTACCCATGTACAAACAAAAGATCTCTCAAAATTGGAGAAAAAAAGAGAAAACCACATAGGAAAAACTCCTCTCGAAAAGAGAGAAAAGCGAATAAAAGACTAAACAGCCTCCAAAACTATGTCCCAAAAAAGAAAGGAACATGTAGAACATTGTTGGAGCACAAAGAATCTGTAGATTATTATCAAATGATGACTGTTATAGTGTTGAAATGAAGAAAATCCAAAAATGGGAATGCAAGAGTGTATATTGGAAATGATCCATCTCACTGAAATGCATGGTAACCAACTGTTGATGTACATTGCATCTGAAAGTACATTGGAACAAGAACTAGATACATAGATCACTTAGACACAAAACCAAGGAAGCATTAGCACCAACAATAGAAGCCCCCCCCATAATTTTGAAAAGGGAGAGCCAAAACAGGTAGACTAAAACTTTGTGAAACCAAGAAGTACATGTAGGAGAAACAACCCGCAAATAAAGGAGTGTGCAAACTAAGGCACACGCGCATGAAGCAAGAATTATTGAGATTCACTATGGTTATGGAAGGGACACTCACTTGACAAAAGTGTGATGACAAACCAATGGCAAACATTAACCCCCCCATGGCACTTTATATCATAGTGTGAGTACAAAAGGCACAACATGATGTGCAAAATCCCCCAAAAAATATACACTAGGATGACACTTTATGTCAGTGCATCTACAAAAGAGAAGTGCATATAGTAAAAACCCATAATGTCTAAAAAGGACTACATGTTGAAAATACAATTGTCTGATAGATAAAAAGGAAATTGATAGCACCATGATGAAGTACATGAGAAAATATGCACTTTTAAAAAAGCAACCCAAAAAACAATTTGGATGTAGAAGATATGGTTTGTCAAAGTCTTCAAAATGAGAACTGAACAACAACACTTAGAAAACCAAATTTTGGAGAAAAAAAGAAGAAGTCCAAATTGCAAACCACCTACACCACTGCGAAGAGCACGAAATTCTACCCCATTTCAAAAAAAATGCACTAAAAAAAACCATTGTATGGCCGCGATATGGCCTCTAGAAGTTGAGGTGCAAAATTGAAAAGCCCAATGGAGAGGTGTTGGGCTAGGCGAAAAGAAACCTCCGCAAAATTTAGCAAAAAAGCCACCAAAGTTGGAGATTTGCCAAATTTAGAACCTTGGGAAAAAATATCCTCCAACTATAGTAGTAGGTGCACTTATTTGTAAAAAAAATTAATTACAAAAAAAATTGCATGCTTTTACTTTTAGAGAAAAAAAACAACCAAAAAAAACTTATTATATTTCTTTTTATGAAAAAAACATATAAAAATTTTTATGAAAAAACTATATTAAATTTTTTTATAGGGTGATGGGGAAGGGCAGAGCCCACCCCACACCTCCCCATGGGTGAAGGACCTAAGGGACCGCCCTGCCACAAATGTGGCAGACATGGTACCCTGCAGGGTACCTCCCCCCATGTGGGGGTGGGGCCCGAGGGCCATCCTACCACAAATGTGGCAAGCGCAATACCTCGGGTACTCACTTAAAAAAAACTTTTAATATATTTTTTTTTGAAAAAAAGCCTGTGTAACCTTGTAAAAGGGATTTCAATTTTTTTTATTTGATATTTTTTTAATCATAGAAAAGAAAATTAATATATATATATTCACCTTGATCTACGTGTTGAGAGGTCGTATGACTTCCATAGTATTTTTTTTCCTTGAAAGCTCCCCACACCAAAATAGGTTGAATTCTATATCAAAATTCATCGAATCGGCCTCTTGAAGGTAACTATGAGGTTCTTTTCAGCCCAAAATACTCCAAAATTGCAACCACCCTCTGGATAACCAAAATTTTGTAAAAAAGCGAAAGGGGTTATGGATTTGAAGCTTGTAACCCTTGTTGAAGAAAAACCCTCCTAAATTGAGAAGGGTTTACTTCATCCATGTTCTGATACCATGTTAGAATTGTGAAAAACACAAGCCACAGGATCAAACAACAACAAAGACACCTTCCATACAAAAGATTTGCAAACAAAGAATTGCTATGTTCCTCAACAAGAAAAAGTTACAAAATGAACCTTAAGAATCTTCAAGGAAAAGAGTACTCAAAGGTTGAGATTTCAAGCAAAAGCCATGATCATATAATAAGGGGTGAGTTCTATATAGAAGCAACCCTATATCACGACAAGTGCCAACATCTCATGCAATGAGACAAAATGATCTAATAATAGCTCTCTAGTCAACATAGTAAATCACTCCTAAGTTTAGCTTAAGTGCATGAGAGTAAATTAGACTAATAATTAATTAAATATTAATTAATTACTAGCTAATGCATGATTACTCTAATAGACTAGACTATTAATAACTTGCATATGCTTGGTGACAATATAGCCAAGGTGGTAGACAAATTCTAGGATTTAGATGATAAACTTGTTGACTTGAAAGTTGTTGGCACCCCAAAATTTTGTGTCCCATTTTGTGACTTAGCCATATTAGCCCATCAACAATACCCTGTTTATTGTTTGCAATAGGTGTTCTCATTGATGTCAGTTCAACATTTATGCCAAAGGTGTGTGTTGAAGATTGTATTTACTTTGGAGATAGTTGATGTGCAGAGATATATGTTGGTACATGTTAACAATACAGTATATGAAAGAATGGTGATTAGCCTGGTGTCTAAGTATGATGCGAAGGTAGCTACACATGTTCTCATATGTTTACAACATGTTTACATTGATACCATTCTATTTTGGTGTCCCTGATCTAGGTGGATCCAAGAAACTTGAAAATTTCACAATCTCAGAATCTCATGAAACTAGCATCATCACACAGATCTCGCTGACATGGTCCTGATGCAAATTGAACGGGCTCAAAAGGAGTTCGTATGCAGAAGTTATGCGCAGTCAAAGGTTTGGTGAAACATGGAAATCAGGCATTCAAAAAGGCCGAAAATTGATCATCTCAAAATGAGACAAAAATGACACCAAAATGTAGAGCTCGTCGTGCTGATTCTGGAACTATATTCAGTTTCGAGAATAGAGTCCGTATGAGCAAACTAGAGCCGGTCAAAGTTTGCAGACAAAAAAAGTTGACCAGTCAAAATGATGATGTCATCATGACATCAGCATGGTGATGTGGCAAGTGGTGACGTGACAAGAGTATATGACATGGCATAAATATGGATTAAACTATATTTGTTAAAGAAAATATATATATAAAGTGGGCACCACCTATTAAAGTGGGATACCACCTAAGGAATAGGGGGTATCCCACCTTATATGGGAAGTCTCCCTTGTCTTTAGGGGAAAAACTTAAAAGGAGGAGAGGATGGTGGGATCACCACCCACCATTTTCTCTAAAATATTTAATTGCTTTTTCAAAGCCTTAGAATAAGGCTAAATCCCTTTTTCCTAGGGGCCTAAACTATCCCATATTTTTAGAGGCCTAGAATATTTTCTTTTACACGGAAATATTAGGAATTGTATTCCTAAATTAAGGGATCAAATAAAACCTTACATGAAATATTCCCTAAATAATAGAGAATAAATCCATTCTTAACCATTCAAATGGAAAGAGAATTATTTTGAGGGGATATTATTGAATTTTTTTCTTGTAATAGGAGATATGGGTATATTTGCAAATAATATGGTTTTAGCCCATATTAGCAAATAAATTTGTATAAAAGGGGGAGAGTTTTGGCTTGAAAATAAGCAAGTCTACTTGGAGAAATAATTCCTTTGTGAGAGTTGAATTCTTTTTGAGAGGAAGAATTGCAAGGTGTTCTTATACACAAAAATTGTAAAAGTAAGAGATTGTGAGGAATTTTGTGCAGGTTTTTGAAGCTTGAATATTGTAAGAAGGCACCTTCAGGTGCTTGGCGATATTAATAAAAGCGGTCCAACATTGAGAAGTGGACCCAGAGACGTAGTCCTGATTGGATGAACTCCGTTATCAACTTGCGTTTGATTCTTCTATCTTTTGTCTTATTATTCTTCTATCTCCTGTCTTATTTTCTCTCTAATTTATTTCCAGTATTTTCAATTTGGCATTTAAGTTCTAATTACAACATTTTAGTAATTAGTTAATTTCATTGAGTTCTGTAAAGGATTAAGTGAACTTAGTCTGTAATTTCAACGGTTAAACAACATAATCACGCAATTCTGTTTGGATCGGGGAAAAATTGTAATTAGGATTAATTTGTAAGTCATTTTGTAAACCTCTAATTATAGATCAGTACCGCACATGGAGATAAGCTTCAAAAGTTTTGTTAAGGCATTCGTAACGTATACTCTAAGATAAAGTCATGGTCTTTGGTCTGCATCCTTCCACAGAGCAAGCTTTTGTCTTGTGGTTCTGAAGACAGGTTGGTCGAGATGTGAAGGTGTTACATCCAAGTTTTCAATCATTACACTTCGACAGTGAAAGTTATGATAGTGTTTTGGTTTGTGCTCTGGCAAAGTAAAGTGTTGATGAAGGTGTGTTGGAATGCTCTGCATTCCTCTAGAAGTGAAATTATGCCCTTGCGGTTTTGTGGATATGTTCAATGATGTTCAATACATACTATATTGCTGCATCATGTGATTTGGTGGCCTACAAGTGCAATTTTCAAAGGACATAGTAGTACAATTGGTTTTGGATGCTTTAATTGTTCCACAAAACATATGCCTTTCTTTTTGCGCCAACACTTAATAATCAAATACTTCAAAAGAAGGTTGAAGAGATATTGTGCATAGACTACATTATTCACATCTTCATCCACATGATGTTTTTGGTCTCTCCTCGATGGTGTAAAGATGAATAGTTGGCAACTTTGGTAGTGTTGATGTTGTTTGGGCTGACAATCTTGTTTTCTTCATATGTGGTTGATCCTAATTAATTAATTTTTCTTTGGAGGATGTGTTGTGATGTATTTGGGGCATGTTATGCTATGTGATGATCCACAACTCATTTTCTCTTCATAATGCATGTGTGAAGTTGACCTATGTAGTATCACTTTGTTCATTTTATAGGTCATCTTGGAGTTGATCTAATTGGGGTTTTGAGTTTTGCGGAGGGTATTTATAGAAGAACAAAATCATTTGTGAAGGTAATAGTGGATATAGAATTGAGATTGAGCAGTATGTTTTGTTCCCAAATCTTCTTTAGCTATCCCATTTTTATAGCATGGCACAAGGGATGGCATCCAATTAGGGGGGCCATCTTTACACCTTGGTCTTTTCTAATTAAGGTGAGGTGTTACATCTCTTGGTATCTCCTCTTCATCAATTCCTAATTTGACATTATTAATTTATTCTCCCCATTTATCTTTTTCCTCATACCTATTTCTACTTCCATCCATGTTTTCTACCTCTATTCTTTTCTTTCTCTCAAAATATTCTTCTACTTCTACTTATATCTAATTATTCACTTCTAAATCACTATCATTTTTCCTACCTATATCCCCTACTATAGTTTATTTATCTTTCCCCTACTATAATTTATTTCTTTCACCTACATTGTCTACTATTACCAACCATTCTAAGGTTAAAGTCATAAGATTTTGGTTGTTCCCTTCCCAAAACCTTGTTGTTGAACTACACTACTGCTCACATATATTCACATTTTTTGGCATCCCTCCAACTCTTTTATTCTAACCATGTTAAAATTACCATTAAAAAATGAATTTTCTAACCTTATTCATTTTTCTTTATCATATCTTATTCTCTTTTAGCTTTCTTTTGTTTGTTTAGATCTTATACATTCCATAATGTCCTAGATTTGTTTGTTTTGGTTTTACTTCTTTAGCATATTCCAATTGACTTTTAGAAGAGTATCCATGTTCTTCATATCCATAATCTTTCTTTTCTCATCTTTTTTTTTTAATCAAAAGTGGCAAGCCACCATATTATATTGTATATTTTAAAGTTAATACAAAACCCTGATTCAATAGAGCATACCGGCAAGAAAGAATCAAGAAGAAAACCTCTGGTTATTCATCTCGATCTTCTTACTTCCCTTCTCTGTTTTTATTTTTCCTCAAGTCTCACCTCAATTTATTTCACCCAATCATTCACTTTTTTTGTCAGTATTGCATTTGTTTTGTCTCAACCAATGCATCTCTTTAAGATCACTCACATTCCTTCATGCCATCCCCCTAAATGCTTAACCCCCTAAGGAGTTGTGACAAAAAAATTCAAATTTGTTTATTCAACATTCCTTGATTCTTTCTAAAGTTTTGTACCCTTTGATGGAAAATAATATTTTTACTACTTGATTTTATCAAGTTTCTTCACTTACAATCATAGATAACTAGAGATTGGGTGGCACCACCAAAATGTGACAAATGAATCAAAATGTGATACTAATCTTAATTGTTCTTGTATGAGATCCTTGTTAGTACTAATAATACAAGGAAAAAGAAAAAACAAGATGCTTCTACGGTGTGAAAAATCATAAATAAAATGGGCACTATATTCCTACTAACTCGTTTCTTTATTTCAAAAATACTTACTCCCTACCTTTGCTAGTTTCTCGCCTTCAAATCTTAGATAACTAGAATCTAAGCGACACCACCAAATGTTGACATAGAAAACATGTGATATTGATCTTAAATATTCTTGTACGAAACCCCAATTGGAGTTAATAATTCACAAGGAGGAAAAAATAAAAAGATACTTTTGTAGTAGTAAAAATCAAAAAGTGAATACTTTATTGATATACTATAATAAATATAGTACTCACTTCATTTCTAATTTTTAGTATTAAGTTTTTTTTTTCTCCTTATGAATTTTTAACTTTAACTAGGGTTTCGTACAATAATATTTAAGATCAATATCACATGAAGGTTTTTCAACATTTGGAAGTGTTGCTTAGATTATAATTATCTAAGATTCAAAGGGGAGAAACTAGCAAATTCAAGGATTAAGTATTGTTCGTTTAAAGAAAAGAGTTAGTAAGAACTCTATGTTGTGAGTATGAATGTGCATGGAATATAGTACCCATTTCATTTATGATTTTCCACATCGTAGAAGGATTTTGTTCTTTCTCCTTGTGAATAACTAGCTCTAACTAGGATATCATAAAAGAGCAATTGAGATTAGCATCACATATTTGATTCTTTTGTCAAAATTTTGGTTGTCACCCAAAATATATTTATACATATAGCCACTAGGTAAGATGTGAGCCATAACATCTATATATGACATACTGTAGGTCCCATCCAATATAGACTAGGGCCCTCCTCAAGCCCCACCATTATAGAAATAGGGAAAGTAGGGTCTCCACTCCCTCCCATCATAGAAAGTAATGCTTATAGATAGTATAGGGCTTATAACTATTGTTACACAACCTCTTGATCTCTTAGACCTTATCATTTGTGGCATATTGTCTTTATACAACTCAATACTGAAGGAATATATCATTTCCTTGTTAATATATCCTTTATTGTTGTGAAGCTCTTAGAGGTATTGCACAACTCCCTGTTTTGTTGATTTGTGTTCTTTGCTTATGCCTCGCCTCTGTGGTGCTACAACACGATTGGGCTCGCTAATATCACAAAACAATCAAGAAGTTTGACAATAGTACGCACATTTATATAGTCATGTCCCTATTTGTCTAAGTACATGTGTGTTTGTCTAAGCATGTGCGTATTTGTCTATGTACATATTTGTGTGCACATTGTGTATGCATGTCCCTATTTGACCATGCATCTTTGCATTTGCAGGTGCACACAAATGTGTTTGTCCCTTTTTACATGCATACATCTATGTATATCTTTTTGTGTATGGGTGTGTGTGTGTATGCTTTACATGCACACATGGCATGTGTACTCATGTGTTTGTGTTGTTGGAAGTGCAAGGGAGCACAAGGGTGTGGATGCAAATGATCTTGTATATACATAATAGTGTTTATGCATACCTATGTGCATGTGTGCCCCTTTGTGCACGTGCATGTGTTTGGTTACATAGATGCATGTATGCGGACACATCCTTGCGTTTTCATGTCCATGTGTATGTATGCATCTGTTTGCATGTTCCATGCAAGTATATATGTGCACGTGTGTGCAAGCATGTGTTGTGTGGCCATGCAAGCGCCTAATTGTTCATTGTTATGTGTGATTGCAATTAAATGGTGTTATACACAGGGAAACCCGGCGACGCGTCACCCCCCTTTAAAATGCCTCGGCCCTCTTTCCAGGACGTCCCAAGTACAAGGGGACAGTAGGGGGACAATAGAGGACCATCCCCTTTTTTGCAAAAATAAAATGAAACGTCCTCGAAACGGGGGGACGTCGTCATCCAAATAGGGGACGACTGACCGGTCCTAGGAACGGCCAAAGGACGGTTGAGTCGTCCCTCGACCATCTCGAGGATGGCCAATCATCCCCCATGGCTAAAGTGCTTTTAAAATCCTAAAAAAAAACTCAAAACAAAAAAAAATGCCCTTGCCCACGTACCATCTGTGGACCCCATTGGTTTTGACTCTTTTATGAGGAAAAAAAGGCCTCTCTAACATTCATTTTATGCATTTGTTTGTTTGAGCAGCCAAGGGTTTGAGAGAAAGAGAAGTTGCAACCTGAAGGAGGAGCAATAGCTTGAAGGAGGAGAGGAGGTTGAAATTAGTGTTGTTGGGAGTGCAAATCCACCAAAGAGGTATGCATTTCATTTCTCTTTTTTTTCATTTTTTTTGCAAAATCTCAAGCATACATTGTCTATTTTTTTTAAATTTTTTTTGCATTTTTAGTTGAAACTTGCATTCTAAATATAAAAAACATGAGCAACAGTGAGGATGGGAGTGATAGTGAAGTTGAAGTGCAAAATAGAAGGGAAAGTGGTGGGGGTGGTAGTAGAGAGCAAAGAAGTCCAATCCAGTGTCCTTCAAAAACCAATACCAAGACCATGGACGACTATGCAAAACACCCATTAGACAAGAAAAAACCATTACTTTGATATGTTACACCCGTGGTTGAGAGACAAAAAAATTCAGCGGGGAGTAAGGTGTGGTTTTGCTATGTTTGTGAAAAGGAATTTAGGGGCAGTTACACAAGAGTTAGGTCTTATTTTTTGGGTGAGGTGGGCCATGGAGTTAGAGTGTGTCCTGCATTGACATATGAACTATTTTTAGAGTGCCAAAAAATTCAAATAGAGTTGGATGGTGGGGTTCAAAGTGGGTCACCTTCTTTCCCAAATTCACAATCATCTATGCCTACTCCTATTCCTTCCATGGTTGGTAGTAGTGGAGTTGCCTCAAGAGGAAAGAGGAAGGTGAGTGGTACTGGGAAGGCATCTTCAGTTGAGTCCATGTTTAATAACCAAGCACGTGAAGCCACTGAATCTTCCATTGCCAAATTTTTTTTTGCCCATGCCATCCCATTTCATGTGGCTCGTTCCTCTTATTTCAAACAAATGGTGAAAGACATAACCACTATTGGTCATTCATTCATACCCTCTGGAGATCATAACCAATGCACCACCCTCCTAGACAAAGAGTACTCCAAAGTTAATGTGTTAATGGAGGAGATGAGGCAAACGTGGATGAGGATGGGGTGCTCTATAGTGATGGATGGGTGGACTGATGTTAGACGTTGGCCACTCATCAATGTCATAGTCACATGCCCTGTTGGCTCTTATTTTTTTAGTCGTAGATTGTTTGGGGAGACATAAGGATGTAGACTTCCAATTTTCCATTTTGAAAGATGTCATAGAGGAGGTTGGGGTTGCAAATGTGGTGCAGGCTATCATCTATTCAACATGTGTGCAAATCAACTGGGTTGATGGTGGAGGGTTTTTATAGGCACATATTTTGGACCCCATGTTGTGTTCATGCATTTAACAATGCATTGAAAGACATAGGGAAGTTGGATTGGGTGAAGCAAACGGTGGCAAAAGCTAGAGATATTCAGATGTACATTTGCAATCACCACACTTGCTCTCTTCAGAACATTTTCAAAGGAGTTTCTCAACCCTGTTGAGACAAGGTATGCCACTTCATTTTGTTTCACTTTCAATTTGTATTCATAATCTGATTTTGTTTTAAAAGAATTTTTTTAATGAATCAATGAATGGAGATATGCCACATACTTCATCTTGTTGGAGAGGATGCTTGAGGTGCATGAGCCTCTACAACTGATGGTCAATGCAAAGTGAACTAGATGGCCTAATGCAAGTTCTACTCAAGGAAAGACCATCAAACAAAAGATCCTCAATGGCGATTGATAGGCCAATGTGAGGTAAGACATATTAGATGGTTGATTTTCATATTAAATTTCTGATTTTAATATTTTAATTTTATTGTTCAATGTTCCAACTTTTGAAGTTTCTAACATTTCAATTAACTTGCCAACTAATTATTTTGAACTTTTTGTTTGCATTTTGCAAATATATTTGCTCCTTCATCTTGCCTATTATAGATATCATCCGATACACTGATACAGACTCTCCTAGTCTTGGAGAGATATATGAAACATTTGACAGTATGCTTGGGAAGATCCAACAAGTTATTTCGGCAAAGGATCCCACTTTGGATTTATATGAACAACACATTAGGCCCATTGTGACGCGGAGGTGGAATACAATGAACACCCCGCTTCATATGGCTGCCTTTGCTCTAAATCCAAAATGGTATGCACCAAGGGTTGGTAGGGTGCCTCCATGCGATGACTCTTAAGGTTTTAGATGGGTTCACACGGGCCATTGCAAAGATTTATCTAGCAAAGCAAGCTTCACTACTTCAGACACAATTCCTAGACTTTGCAAATCTTAATGGCCCAAACTTAAGTAAACCATAGGCGAGGTTGGATAGAGCTATATTAGCTTAATTGAACCCTATTGGATGGTGGACCTATCATGGGAGGGATACACCACAGTTGAAGACACTTGCTACTCACCTTCTTGCACAAGTTGCTAGTTCCTTTGTTGTAGAGAGGAATTGGTCCACGTATAACTTTATCCACTCCCTCAAGAAGAATAGACTTACCTCTAGATGAGCAGAGAAGCTAGCAGTCGTTCATACTCCAACTCTACAGTGAGAAATTGATCCCGAGAATGTGGCCCTGGTAGATGAGGAGACAGCTAAGGGTTTGGTTGGGGTTCCATTGGTTGAGCAGGACCATCACAGTGGCAGTGACTCAGAGGATGACTCTGATTTTGATGTGGTTATGAGAGATGATTAGGGGCAGCAGTGCTCTTTGTTTATTCATTATTGACATACGGTATTGTATTTTGATTTACATAGCAAACTTTAAAACTATATGGTAGCAATGTAGCCTTTGGGCATTTTGGTATAAGTACATAAATTATAACTTGGAGGTTGTTTCATGATTCGTGTATGTTAATTTTGAATGCATATTGAGTATTGGCATAATGTTGAACACAAATGTTATATGTTAAGGTTCTATAATGTATATTATGCATGCCTTATCCATGTTATCATATGAATATTTAAAATTTCCCTATATTTTTATATAGCCGTCCCCCACCGTCTCCAAATTTGGCCTCAAAAATCAGAAACTTGGGGACTCGTCCCACCGTCCCCATCCGGGAAACTTGGAGTAACCTTGGTTATACATGCACATCTTCTACATAGTGTTCTGTGAAAACTTTTATGAACTAACCATATAACATTATGGAGCGTGACGCTCGATTATAACTTCTAATATATAAGAAACATACAAGTAGGGCAAAAATATTGCTGTACTGAAAATCAAGACTTGATAATGAATAAGAAAGGGGCAGTACTACCATAGAGAAGCCTCTTCATGTAGTTGGTTCTAGTAACAAAGCAAACTACCTTTCCTTTAAGACAGCTCAGCAATCTTCGAAGTAGCTCTATCCTGAAACAGGTCGAATGACAAAATAATAAAATATATTATAAATCATTATCCAAGGTAACAAGTTCAGAAGCAGCGCAAATGCCAATGATGGCATTGCCTGCTCACAGCAATGTGCTCTGATATATGCTATCATTTTAAACTCTCTGTTAGTATATCATACCAGGATATGCTCATTATTGACTTACATACAATCTAGGCCTTTCCAGCAACAGCCAGGCACTTCAGTATCCTATCCATTTCTGAACTAAACAAAAAAAAAGCTTAACTTCTAACAGGAATGCAATTCAACAGCAGAATTCTGCAATACTGTAGAAGCAAAACAAAAACCATTCCACTATGGACCTCAGTTTTTTTATAGCTCTAAAATTTTACAATTAATACAGGCTTTTAAACCTTGGTATAAGTGAAAGCTTGCTATGAAACATATCATTGAATTGGTATATAGTATATTATTTTCTCTTTTAAACCTGGGCATTATATTGACTTAAAACTCTTAAGTATATTATTTTCTCTTGGCATTCATCCAAGACTTCACTATAAAACATATAAATTAATAGCTTTAGAAAGGTCCTCACAACAATTGAATCCAATATTGACTTATAACTTTTGTGAAAATAAGGACCTGTCTTAAAGCCGATAGCGTTGAAACTCAAGTGAGCCCCTCATCCATGCCACTCAAATTTACTTTGGATGTGAAAGATGGGAATTTTTTCCCTGATAAAAATTGCCACAACTAAAGAATTTCTAGGTGAATAATTAACTTACAAACAAGAAATGGACCTTCTCAGCAACTTTGTAAAGGAGCTAAATTAAATACATCAGAGACCGGCTCTAGTTGACTTATAAACAAGGCGTGATGTTGCATTACCAAGATAGAGACTGTTCCTGAATATGAGACACCCCAACTCCAATAAGAATCACTCATGTTACAATTCCACGGGCAGTGAAAGATGGACACACTTCCCTTATCAAAAAAATTGAACCACCCAAACAGTAAAGCATTTCTAGGTGACTAATTTTGAGCATTATGTACTCGCTCAAGCAAACGAAGAACTTGATCCAAAGGTAGTGATCTTTGCAAATTAACTGAATTTGCTGCATCAGAAGCCAGTGTTGGTTGAGCTGCTAGCACTGCTCGCTGCTGCATGCTTGTTAATTCCAGGAACTGAGCCAACATGTCACCATCAAGCACCTTGCACACTCCCACCTGAATAAGGTAATTGTCAGAATGCTGTCCAAATAATTGTCATCTTCATTACTTGAATAAATAATGCAACAAGAAAATATAATTTATATGCAAAACTTCTTACAGGTGAGTCTCTGCCACGGAATTGAGCATGATTATTTCCCAGAACTGGGGCAGTGAGTGGATAAGAAGCTAGCCTTTCTTGCACAGCATCCAGTAAATCATAATCTTCCCTATATTTACAAACTAAATATTCAGATGGTACCTCTAAAAGTCTAGAAATAGAAAGAACATAACAAATTTGTCAAAAAAAAAAAGAGCTGTGGAACACTCATCAAGTAATCACAGTTAACATTTTGCCAAGAACAATGATATTCCATGAAAACTAGATCTGATAAAAGTAAATTGATTAAGATCCTAGGATAGTAATCATACCCTCAAAAAGTCCACAACATAAAAGAAAGAAAACAAATTCACTTGTGCAAAGCAAACCTAAATCTTGACACGATAGAAACTCAAGTCATTTACAAATGCCTTCCATATTATTAGAAATTTGACAGTGGAAAATGAATTATTTTCGAAAAACTTAAAAACTTACCTTAATTAAAATTTAAAACCCAGCAGATTTATTTCTCATTTGTTAGGCTGTCTTCCTTAGAGAATGATTAGTGTATCATAGAACCACCCTTTTCTGGGTAGGTAAATAGGGGCCCAGAAGAAGTCTTGCCCGAGTTAAATAGCCTTGATGAAAGTACCATATTAATGTGAGGTAACACAGACATTAATTTTGGAACCTAGGTTGTTGCCATGTGTAGTGCAACTTATCACTAGACTACAGCCTGAACATGCTACTACAGTGAAGCCTTAGTCAAAAATACGCAAAAACATTATGTTATGCCTGTAATCATCTATATGCTTACAACAGACTAAGCATCAGATATGCATCAAACAAAGAATAACCCTAAACTTTATTGATGACACAATCATTCAAATCTTCGTATCCCTTACCTGCCATTCATCAATAAGCATTAATCCCAATGTTTTCACAAACATAATAAATCTATTACATAATCACACCATATGGGAACAAAAACATTGGGATTGATGCCACCTGGAAAATGTCAGGCCCAAGCTTTGTTTAGAGCATTCAGGCACACCCAATTCCTTCAGATATCAATGTTCTCATTACAGGCCCTTTTGCTAACACTTTCAATGCCTACATTTAAAAATAACGTTACCATAAATGTGTTGGGTGATCAAGTCCCCATCTCTTGACCATAAATTTACCCATCACTGAAACAAGAACTGTAGTCATGTATTGCAATTTGCATTGCATTATTGTTAGTTCCTCTCATTGTTTTCCTAAATGGCTCCCTCATCTTCTAGACCTAAAAAATCTTTATGATTTTTGACTCAAGAACTATGCTTAGCAATTCAATTTTCATTTTAATAAATTAACATATAAATTGACTTGTCCAAACTAAATCTACTTTTCTAGTGAACAACAAAGATGCATCCCCAGGTCTACAATGTCATCCAGCTATCCCAAGTATGAGGATGACACATACCTTTCTTATTGATGTTCCCCTTAAAGAGGAATGCCCAGAGGACCTCTTACTGTCCCTAGGACATGTCCAGTCCTCATGGAAACTACTACAGAAAAACAAAGAATAACTGATTAAAAAAAACTTTAAAATTAACCAAAATCCAAAAGTAAGGCATTCCAAGGCACCCTATGCTAATGCAAACTTTTAGCCCTATGCCTATTTCAAGTCATTTGTAACAAAAGAGAATAGGAAAACAGAGGAAGAAAAACAACAAAAAGACATGGAAAAAGAAGAGGGAAAGAGAAGAGAAAGGAATTTGTATCTAAAAGGAACACAACTTTCACCATATCCTCCAAGTATGTTGAGTCCAACTTGTTTACTCTAATGTTTCTAATAAAATGAATAATTGAAATAATGAACAGAATTAACAATAAATACCAGATAGAGTAGTAAGAGTTATCTTTATTTGCACATAACTTTATTACAAAAGTAGACCAAAGATGGTCCGCCAAGGATCAAACTAGATTGGACTAGATCATCCCCCTTTCCTTGATAGAAAATCTATTCAAAGGAACCAACGATTGCCAAGAAAAACACAATCATCCACTAACCAACTCTTACAACTACTCAAAAGCCAACAAACAATTAATCCATAGTTGGATAACCCATATTATCGAAACATAATAATAGGTATTGTATGCTAACTACATCATGCCCCCAAAAGAAAAAGTCATCTTCCAAATGACAAAAAAGAGCAAGCATAAAGTAACAATAGGTAAGCTGTGCCAAACTGATAACAACATTGTAGACAAAGAAGAAAATGTATGCAACCCTGGAAGTATATGCAAAGTAGAAGTAAAATCAACTTATCCCTGACACATACCAGTAGACAGAATGTTGAGGACCAACCAACCAAAGAACCCAACATGACTGCACACCAGAGTCTAAAACTGCTTACTAGACCCAAATGGTATTGTAGGCACTTAAAAAGCATTATAATCATGAAAATATTTCTCAGTATCCCCCTATTCTAGAAATTTACTTTCTCCTAATGCAACCTGTACCAATAATCCCTTGTTTCAACTTTCTACTAATTGCAAGTCTGAAGAAGACCCAATTATATAAGAATGAACAAATGTAGTAGAAAAATTCATAAATATTTCCACACGGTGTATAGGCCAGAATTGGATAGATTGTGCAACAACAGGAGCAAACTTGATTTTAGAACATGACAACGACCATACTACATCAAGGAGCAAAGGAAGAGCAGACTGTACAGCTGGAGGAAAATGTGTTGACTGTACAGTAGAATCGAGTATAGCAATAAGGTGAAGTCACACAACTGAATGGTTAGGCCTTATGGTAAAACAATACAAGGCCATGAGCAGAATTGAGATAAGGTCGTTCAACAGAAATTGGAAATCTTACTGCAAGAGCAAAGGATGGTTGTATGGCTTGTGAAATAGGGTTAGTATGGTGGCAGAAAATAAAAAGCAATGGCCTTTTTGAAGAAGTCGCATGGTAATAAAAAATTTCTATAGTGACCATATGATGGAAATATATAAGATTATGAGGATTTTCATTTGACCATACATTGGGATTTAAAACTTTATAATTTGTATACCTTGCAATAATTTAAAAATGTACCCATACGATCAAAGGGGAAATCATAGTTTTTAATTCTCCTAATCGGTTGCCATATGGATGGAGTAATCAGATCTTTATTTATTATTATTTAAAAAATATATCTTTTTCAAAGGAAAACTTGAGCTTTTATTATTTTTGCTGTTTCCTTTATTATTTTATTCATTTTTCTCATGTGGGGCCCACCTGTTAGTTTCTGCTCTATTATTGTTTTTTCTATTTTTCTCGTGTAGGACCCATCTCTTATTTCTGCTCTGACTACAATAATTTTGTCCCTCACATTGCATGATATTTTTCCTTTTTCCATAATTTCGCTGTGAAGTTGATCTGACTTGATGTAATGTCCCCTTTCTAGCTCAGACTTGTTGACAGGGTGCTTGGCCTATTACTAACCCTCGTAGGCTAGAGCAGATGGTTAGGGGGTCTCATTTGACAGTATTCGAGATGGATTTTCCCTCCTATATTCAGTGTGAGACCAGGATTGACCTTCATTGGACTCCATTTGACCACTTACTATTTATAGTACGTGACTATTTTCAGGGAGTCGAGGTTTCTATTTATATCTCACGCATCTGGACAGTAGTCAGAGGCAATGACAACCTTTGTTAGGCTCTGCAATTGTTACTTGGCACTTTCGGAGAGACTTACTATATATAGTAAGTCAAGATTGTGGAGTTGCTATATTTAGCAGGGCACCAAGTGACTGGATATTTGCATATATTCAGCATTATTGAAGTTGACTTATGTGGATTTGATATTCTTTAATTGAAAAGCAATTATTTAGATATTATCCTTTGAGTTTATGTTAAAGTGGGGCCATGAGGCCATGACCCTCACATTAGTTGTCACTTAAAGAATATTAAAATATTTGGTGCTCATCTCCTACGTCAACTTAACAACAAAAGCAAATAGAATTTAAATGATGCAAATGGAGGAGAAAATCGAACTTCTTTGGAGAGTATATAAAGAGCACTTGGCAAAAATCGACTTCATTCATTCATGAGCATTTGATATTTGTCATTTGGTGTGCTTGGTGCAAGGGTTTCAACACCTGAATGCACCAGGAGCTCTATTTGTGCTCAAAACGGAAGATTTTGGTGAAAGGATTTCATTGTTTCAAATCTGTTTGTAAGGGCTACAAAGTAACAATCATACATCAGATTGCATTGACCTTGATGAATAAAAAGGGAGTTTATTATGCTGGCTGGGCTGTACCATTCTTGCAGGGTGCTGGCCATACAACCTAAGAGCTGAGCATGTGAAGCCTAGGCTAGGGCGCTTGGATTTTTGCAGAGGAATCTTCATCATTGGTGGCGGCCATCCAAACACTACACTCAGCAACAATAAAATTGTGGGGAAATCTGGAAATTATTTGCTACATCAACATTCTCAGTGGTTACACCAGCTGTGACCAGGTTCCTTCAAAATCAGACTTGTGATTTCTTTATGTAGTTGAAGCACATTTAAAGCCAAATAATATTCATTTGAATTGCATCATTTCTAGTGCCTTAGAATTGCATTCCAAGTGTTTGCTAAAAAAGTCTTGTTGTAACTATACATTTCAATTCATAAGTTGGCATGGCAAATGTTTGTTGAAATGCCCCTCTAGCTATAGAGCAATATTTACATTCATTTGAGAAGGTTATTGCATCATATATCAAACATTGTATATGAGGATATAAAATTGCCATCATCCTTATCAAAAATATCAAAAAGGCACTAAAACCCAAGCAACAATCCAAAACCAAAACTCAGAAATTTATAACAGCAAGGGGCAAGATTCAGATAAATCATAACAGCAGTGCCAGTATTCAGTTTGAGAGACACCAGGTCTCTTACACTTGACTAGTATCCATATGCTCCAAATAAAATATTTTATTATTACCCTAAGATGTACCTTCATTAATTTTGCTATCTTTGATAAAACTGAGTGCCTCTTCTAATACCAAAATTATTATCTTTTGTGAATTGTACTACATTCGACACACATAAATTGTCCCTCTTATCGAAGTCATTCTTCATCTACTGCTCTTTGCTTATCTCTATAGCCTCAATAAAATTGCAGTTTGACAAAAAATATCTCATAATCCTCCACCAATGAAACTGTAGAGGAGGAAACTCACTACCCTCAAGTCTCAGGACAAGAAGAGTCTATGGTCCTCAACTACCTCAAGAAACAAAGCTCAGGTGATAGGATAAAATGATGAGAGTTCTAGAAACAGAAAGAGTAGGTCACAGAGGTCTCTTGGACAAATTGACAAGCTCTCAACCAAGGATGACAGCGTGGCGTGCAGACATCCCCATGGTGCATTAGTGTCTCATATGGACCGGAAACCGAGAATGTCTCAGAAAACAAAAAAATGACTACCAACAATCTTGATTACTAGGAACTTTTGAAATATGGAAAATAACAGAAAATAACATATTAAAATAAAGCAAACTAAATGAAATGTAGACTAAATGGAATGTAGATGATAAAATGAAAGAACAGAAAGAGAACACTCACAAAAAACCAAACAATGAAGCCTCCAGCAATGAAAAGTCTCCAACACCTGCACACATAAGACCGAGCGAAAATGTTGGGGCTGTTTTGGGGACTTGCCTGTGATGTCCCCATCCTAGTCAGCGCAGCTGGTGATGAGGTTAGCCTATTATTTCGATCCTCGTAGGCTGACAGGAGTGTGCAGAGGATCATCTGGGGCAGTTGCTCAGTGTTTGGTAGCTCCAGTGTTGCAGTTGTGTCAGGTTGGGCCTTCGCAGAATCTTCCAGAGTGCTTTTTCGGGAACTTTCTATTTTTAGAAAGTTAGGTCAGGCGGAAGCTGCTATTTTGGGCAGGGCACCTGGTTCAACTATTCAGCTCAAAGTCGACCCAGTTTTGCAGTTTGATGATCTGACGGAGAAATAAGGAGTATTTAATGATTTATTAAATATTTAATATTTTGACTTTATATTAAAGTCACTTTATTGAAATATTTAAATATTTAATTAATTTGGCAAATTATAAAGTATTTCTTATACTTTATAATAATGAGTTAATATTTGATAAAGTGAATAATTATTATTCACTTAAAGGGACGCCAATTAATTATTAAATATTTCTCCTAAGTATTAAGGCGAATTAAATCATTTAATTAAATGATTATATTAAAAGGAGTTTGGGTTGAACTTTTCAAAGGGAGATATATATTCACTCAAGACAAAATCGAACCATTTTATGAGATTATTATTCGACTTTTGTCTTTTTGCTCTGAGCATTGGAGTTTGCAAACCCTAGGGTTTCTGGCAGACAGACGTTTCTGGAGAATGAAAACTCTTCAGGAATTAGGCAGACTGAGATTGTGAAATACCAGTTTAAGCTTGCATTTGGGTGACTTCATTCAGGAGTTACAGATTGGATTTATTGACAGATTCATTAGAGTTTAGCAGAGATATTCATCTACTAGTTGAGGCGAATTTATCAAAGATCATTCATCAGAGATCTGGCATTTATTCTTGAGGCCGTACTATTTTAATTGCTGCAGCAGTCAGGCCGTACATTTCTGTACTTGCAGGCCGTACCATCACTTCTTGAGATTTCCGCCTCCTGTCTTCAGATTCTTGCACTGAGATCTAGGCGACTTGGTTTACTGGAGACCTTGCATTGGGTTTCGAGCCTGGAGATTCATTTATTCTATCTAGCCGTACCATTTCTACATTCATTTAATGCAGCTACAGCCGCCATTCAGGTTCTTCAATAAAATTTAATGTATTTCATTCTTAATTCAAATTTTTGTATTGTAAAAGCTCTGAAAAAATAATATAATGGTGCGCCCATGTTCTCTGAGCATATTTGAGCTTATTGTATGAAGTTTTGAATTTATTTGAATTTATTAGCATTTTAGAAGAAAATCGCAGCTTTCCATTTTGTCTGAAAACTCATCAAAAACACAAAAAAACCAAAACTTGCAAAAACAACAAAATCTCAGTTAGGGTTTCGAATTGAGAAACATCAGGGTTCTTACATTGCCTCAATCAAACCCCCAATTTGTGTTTCCACCTCTACGAACAGCCAAATAGACAGATAGATAGAAAGATAAATAGACAAGATAATAAATGCATAGACAAGGGATGTGATAAATCCTATGATGCTCAAAGACATAAGACAAATAGATATTACCTACAAGGCTTGAGGAAGCCACAGAGAGAGATAGTCATGAGAGCCAAGAGAGTTGTAAAGACTATTGTGAGAGCTTGAGACCACTATAGCAAGTTATAGAGAGTTGTGCAAGCTTGAGAGAAAAGAGAGTGAGAGAGAATATCTAAGAGAGAACGACCAAGAGAGATCAATAGAAGTGAAAAGATAGATTTTATAGAGAGAAGGGGAGGGAAAAGAAGGTTCCTAAGCCGTTTCGACCAACCAAGGTAGGTGACAAGTGGGAAGACGCTCAGAAATGACCTTTTGAACATTAAAATGTCATGGGATGCTAGCGCAGTGCGCAGACATCCGCGTGGCGCGCTAGTGTCAAGACAAATCACACTCAAAAACAACGGGAATGAGGAAAACACAAGGTTTAACGCAAAGCTAACATAAGAGGGTAGTTGTTGAAAAGGGATCTTGAGCATCTTGAGAGGGAAAAAGGCTAATGCAAGGGCTAAGATGAGCCTACACAAATACAAAAGGAGTGGACACTAAAGTAGATACAAAAGTGTAGGTGAAATTGCAAGGGTATGCAATTTTCAACACTACAGAAACAAGCCACAAAGAGTTTGTTTTTCCTCCAAACAAGATTGTAATTCCAGAATCCCTTCATCATTTGGTTCCATCAAACCCCAATCCCGCTTAGCATACATTCTTCTTTGGTGTTTGAATCTGACAAATCCAAAGAGGCTAATTCCTCACTTACTGCTTGGTTTTTTAGATCAATTGTATATTCCAACCCTTATTTTTGATGGAGATTGTGTTCTTTTTCAAGTTGTGGTCGGCTTAGGATGCTACAAGTCCAACCCGACCCAACAATTTGTCCTACACTTTCTTTCATAATGAAATGAGCACAAAATTCAACAAAAAATACTTGGGTTTCAATAATTACCTTTTGTCCAATTAAAACTCCAAGTACCTTTATACCTTGTTGATCTGCACCCACCAATTGAAAAATTGGGAGTCAAATGGTTAGCTTGCCTAGACTTCTCCAAGTTTCTTTCAAGAGTAAATTCACAACATACCCACTATCAACAATTGTATTAGTGAGATTCCTTTCTATATTCACCACTGTTGGTTTCTTTACCATGTTAACTATAAGTAACATTGGATAGATCACTTGATCACCTAACAATGGAGGTTTAGTTATTAACTTATTGGGTCTTCATTTTCTCCAAATTCTAAGTGGGCCACCTTATTCTTTCCAAATACAGTATTGGTCATAACATTTTGGAGTTCAAGAATACTTTGTAATAAATCCACTACTTTAAGTGGTAAGATAGTTTGAAGTACTTGCCTTGTAATATTTGTATTGAATTGTAATTGATTTGTTACCATACTTGCATTTGCATTTAAGTGGTGCCAGCATTCTCCATTTCAGCTCTTACTTCATGAAATCTTTCTTTTTTGTACTTGGGTCTAGGTACGCAAACTTCTTTGCTTGGGCTCGAGTAATGGCCAATACTTCAATATGCCTTTTAAGATCAATCATGTCAATATTGGCCTTTTGCTTTGGACATCCAATGTCTTCATGGTCTCCAAGTCCACACCATTTGCACAATAGTTACAATTTGTCCTACTTGTTTTGGCAATCTCTCACAAAGTGTCCCCATTCATTACATTGTTCACATTGTATGATAGAACATCCTTTGGGGTTGTACCATATTTGACTTCAACCTCCTCTTCTTTGTTTTGATAACTACCTAAAGATGCATTTTGTAGCATTGGTGGAGTGGATTGCTTTCTTGTGTAAAGGCTACTTATGTACTCCTAGTCTTCAAATTATATAAGCACCCTTTTATTGAATGACACATATCCTAACACATTTATCTAGGACAATTACCTTTAATGTGACCTTCAATTTTGCTCTCAATACACCATAGTTCATTAGTTTCTTTGTTTGTTTCTTTCTCCACCTTCAATTCTTTCATCATCTAGAGCATGTCCCTCCGAAGCACTAGTACATTCCTGTTTCACTGTTGTTGTCATCCAAAGTTCCCTCTTCCTTTATTTTTCTTTTACCACAAGGCATTTTGTCTTCGCTTTCTACGTCCATTGTCCAATAGCAAGCTTATGTATAAGAAGAGGGCAGTACTACCTTCTTCTTCTTTTTTTGTAATGATGACATTAGACCTTCAATGAACCATCTTTTCTTAAGACCATCATTTGGTTCCTTTTATACCTTTACGAGTAGTTCTTTAAGTCCACGATTATATGCTCATACATTTTTGTGCTTACCTTGTCTTGTATTGTAAATTTCTGCTATTATTTCATTATCATCTCAAAGCGACTTAAACTCTTCCTCGAAGGCACCAATGTTTACTCTCCTATTTCTAATAAAATGAATAATTGAAATAATGAACAGAATTAACAATACATACCAGATAGAGGAGTTAAAGGATATCCTTATTTGCACATGAAGTTATTACAAAAATAGACCAAAGATGGTCAACCAACAATCAGATTGTATTGGACTAGATCATCCCCCTTTCCATGACAATACAAAATCTATTTAAAGGACCCAATGGTTGCCAAGATGGACACAATTGTCCACTAAACAACTCTTACACCTCCTCGAAAGTTGCCAAACAATTAATACATGAACAAATAACGCATATTATTGAAACATACTGATAGAAATTGTATGCTGACTACATCACTTAAGTTCTTGAAATTTTTTCTTCACAAATCCATGTTTTTTAATCTTCTTCCAAAATATTGAATAAATCATAAATCTAATTTATTCAACACATTAACCCATTGACAATGAAATTTATTCTCAAATTTTCATTTCTCATATCAATATTTTTGTTTGGATTTTTTAAATATTTGCAGCTAAAGTAGGCCAAAAATTGATCTTTTCTTGTGCAATTCAATTGGCCTAAAGACATCATGTTTCTTTGCATGGGTAATGGGCTAAACTTGAAGTATTTTTTGTTTGAATTAGCAATGCGCTAAAGAAATTGATTTTTTTTGGGGGGGCTTGCACTAGCAATGCTAAAAAGCTAAGTTGCCTATTTTGGGATGGATCTTGGTTCAAGTTCATGGATTCAGCTAAAAAAAATTGGGGTTGGGTTCATTTTGGATTTGTCTATACAAAAAACATGTAAATATATAATATAGCAATAATTAAATTATTAATTTAATAAATATTTATATAATAATATATTAATATATAATATAAAATATTAATATGTATATTATATATATTTTTATATATTAAATTATTATATTATTATATATTAATATATTCTATTATATATTTATATATCATATTAGAATATATAATATAATGTATAAATATTATAACATAAGTTGTAAGCCTACGGATCCTAGTTGCACCCAAACCAGATCCCGCATCCAATATGAACCAAACCAGGATCTGGCAACTAAGCCAATGGATCCGATAACACAACTAAAGTGTTCCTTTTTGTCTCTACTTGCAATGGGCTAAAATTGTTGCTTTGTGTTTGTACTTGCACTAGTTTATTTTTAGCAATAAGCTAAAAATTGAAATAATTTTAGTCTGCTTTAGCGATGGGCTTAAAAAATTGCTATATTTTTTTTAGCTTGCACTAGCAATGGGCTAAAAATTGTTGCACTTTGTTTGTACACCTGAATTGTCCTAACAGCGAAGAGCTTTTGCTCTTGAAAGAGAGGTCACAAGTTCCAATCCTGCAAGCAGTAGGGTAAGTACACCTAGTAGGTTTAAAGCATAGTAAGGTGCCTCCTGCATAAATAGGCCAAAAAGTGCTGCTTTTTGTTTCTACTTACAATGGGCTAAAATTGCTCCTTTTAGTTTGTACTTTCACTAGCCTAATTTTAGCAATAGGCTAAAAATTGAAATATCTTTTGTTTGCTTTAGCAATGTTCTAAAATAATTGTTGTATTTTTTTAGCTTGCACTAACAATGGGCTAAAAATAGCTGATTTTTGTTTGTACACCTGAATCAGCCTAACAGTGAAGAAGTTTTGCTCTTGAAAGAGAGGTCATAAGTTCCAACTTGCAGGGGATAGGTATGTACACTTGGTAATTTTAAAGCACAGTGAGGTGCCTCCTGCATAAATAGGAGTACAAGGTAGTCCCATATTGCTATAAGCCACCTAGAGACCCAAACCAGGTCACCTGGCATTGTAGACTATTAAAGGATCCATTTCCATTTCCAATGGGTTAAAAAACCTGTTTTTTAATATTTTTATTCTTTAGGTTTATATTAACTCTTTTTCTTAGAGCCGAGATGAGTTGTGTCACTGACCATGATGAGGAAGAGTATGAAAAAACAGAGGAAACGTGCAGTGGAAGTGGAGAAGGTAAAGTGTTTAGCGTACTCAAACTAAAAGTTCAGTTTGGAGTGGTTACCATTGCTAGACTTTGTCTTCCTTGGTTGATGATTAGTGTCGTGAGATTTTCTGATACGTCATAGAAGCTCCATTCTTAAGGTGGGTAGATAAGGGCCCAAACGATCTTGCTCCACTTAAATAGTCTTGTTGAAAATACCAAATAAATGTAAAGTGACACAAACAGTAAATTTGGAACCTAGCTTGTTGGCACATGGACCCCAACTTACCACTAGATGACAACCTGATTGACATCATAAAACTACATCAAAGCCTTAACCAAAAGTATACAGGAACATTATGTCACACCTATAAATCTATATGCTTGCAACAGTGGAAATCACATATTCATGAGGTAGAGAATAATATTATTTACTTTATTGATGACACATTTGCTCTCAAAACCCTCATAAACACTGATCTGCCATTTGTCAATTAGCAAATATCCCAATGTTTTGCATCCATAACTAATTCATTACATAATCACACCACAAGGGTACAAAAACATCAAGATTGATGCCTATTGAAAAAAAAGCCAAGCCTAAGCTTGCTTTGAGCATTCAAGCGCATTCCCACAGACAACAATTTCCCAGTTTGGATCCTTTAGGCCTCTACTTTCAGACAACAATGTTCTTGCTTTGGGCCCTTGGAATAACACTATCAAGGCTGGCATTCAAAACAATGTTACCATTATTGTGCATGTTAATTAATTCCCTGTTTATCAGTCTTAAATTTGCACACCAATGGAACAAAGAGAACAATTGTTATCCCCTATTGCATTTCACTCATTGCTACTTGCTCTTATTGTTTCCTCAATGGTTCCTCATCTTCTAGACCTAAAATATCTTTAGCACTTTAAGGATATTTTTATGGAAAGAAGTGATGGAAAATTTAATTATCCATTGATATCACGGATAAAAGTTACCCTACCACTAAATACATGAGGTCTCAACATCACATATCTGGGTTTGTAAATTGAGACTCTAGCTCTAGAGTTGGACTGGCAAGTTCATAGAGAATGCAACATCAAAGCCAAAGCCAAAGAATCCAACAAATTACATACTTCGTGTAATAGAATGTAATGAGTCTTGCCTAATCTAACCTCAAAATGCTGATTACAGGCTCATGAAATATTATGATATTGCTATCAAGATTCAACCGTGCAGTTTTTTAAGTCAAACTCATTGACCCATGTTTCATGAGTAGTGGTTCACAAGAACTCATCTCTCATGATAATGAATGGTCCACTTAGCATTCATTGCATCTAGGTGATGCTCACAGAGGTGAAGCACTGGGCCGTCCCGGGAGGTCACCCATCCTAGTATTGCTCCAACTCAAGCGCACTTAACCATAGAGTTTTCCCCAAGGTTAAGCCTACTTAGCTTGCAACCCCATTTGCAAAACCTTCAACAAGTGTTGTGCCTTATGAACCATTCATTATAGAGCCCCTTTAGCTCATCAATTGATAAGGAGGTATTTTCCACAGTGTGTCAAATTATGATATTGCTATCAGGATTCAATCGTGCAGTTTTTCGAGTCCAACTCATTGACCCATGTTTCATGAGTAAGTGGTTCACAAGAACCCATCTCTCATGATAATGAATGGTCCTACTTATCAATTGATGAGCTAAAGAGGCTCTATAATGAATGGTTCATAAGGCACAATATTTGCTAAAGGTTTTGCAAATGGGCTTGCAAGCTAAGTAGGCTTAACCTTGGGGAAAACTCTATGGTTAAGCTCACTTGAGCTGGCGCAATACTGGGATGGGTGACCTCTCAAGACGGCCCAGTGTTGGACCATTCATTATCATGAGAGCTGGGTTCTTGTGAACCACTACTCATGAAACATGGGTCAATGAGTTTGACTCGAAAAACTACACGGTTGAATCCTAATAGCAATATCATAATTTGACACGCTATGGAAAATACCTCCTACTTATCAATTGATGAGCTAAAGGGGCTCTATCATGAATGGTTCATAAGGCACAACACTTGTTGAAGGTTTTGCAAATGGGTTTGCAAGCTAAGTGAGCTTAACCTTGGGGAAAACTCTATGGTTAAGCGTGCTTGAGCTGGAGCAATACTGGGATGGGTGACCTCCCGGGACGGCCCAGTGTTTCACCTCTGTGAGCATCACCTAGATGCAATGAGTGCTAAGTGGACCATTCATTATCATGAGAGATGGGTTCTTGTGAACCACTACTCATGAAACATGGGTCAATAAGTTTGACTCGAAAAACTACACGGTTGAATCTTGATAGCAATATCATAATTTGACACGCTGTGGAAAATATCTCCTACTTATCATGAAATATTGTCAAATAATTCACATGTAACCCCTTAACTTGCTGGTGTAAAGTTTCAGTCTGATTTTACTTGATTGCTTGTATTGATAAATATTGGTCTATATGCTGGAAATAACACTTGAATTTGTCTATGTAGTGAACTAGATGCAATACATAAAATTTCGTATGCAAAGAATGTACTTCCAGCAAGTGGGCATTATATCAAACAATTGTCATGCATCCTGATATAGCATCCAAATGACCATTACATTGATGTATGAATCTCCAATGATGAAATCCTTATTGAAAATGCAACCTCCAAATACAAAGCTAACATGAGACGCCAAGACTCTTGGCTTTACATCCAATACAAATTTATAATCAGGTCTGATATACAATAAACACCTACAGCAGCAACTAAGCCTGAATCGATGCAACTAAGCTTGAATCAATGCAACTATAAAGGCTGTCAATTTAAATACAACTCTAAATATCATACCCGGTTTTCAATGTAACAAAGGTAGGTCTGAAAATGCATTCACAGCAAACTGGAAACTCATCACAGCCAATTCTGGAAATGACCATCAGCATACAACAACCTAATAAAAGTATACTTGGCAGCCAATCTGATCTTCTCCAACAAAATGATGCTTAAATGTGACATCTAATGCTCAACCGGTCTCAAAGGAGTAAGAACCACCTCATATTCATAGGCGTTTCTGCCCTCACGCATCACACGTCCTTGTCAAGAACTCTGTACAGCTGCTGCAGGGTAAAATCTCCTCCTAAAGACCCCATGTGGCAATGAAAGAGTGTTGTTGACAGCATATAATTGATCTTCAATAAACCTTCCTTCAAGTCTTTTCAATCTGTAAACAAATATCCTTGAAACTCTTGATAGAAACTTCTCTAAAATACCTTGGAACTGTAGCGTTTACTGTAGCAGCCAGCAATAAATATATTCCACAATGAATCTTCAATGCGTTTATAAATTGCAAGTGGATATGCACCAAACCCTTGTATTCCTTGTATTTCTTCTCCAATTTAGCACAAATTGAACTCCTGAAGTGAAGCTCACAGTGAAGCAATAATTCAGATGACATTTCACACCCTCAAAATTGCAAATCAATGGGAGTGATCGTTCCCAAAGATCTCAAGAATGGCAGAAACCCTAGCTGGCTCCTCCACCAAATGATCATATCAAACAAATATCAATTTATGGATGCCAAAAGAATGAGCTCTTAAGTTTCTTTTATTCTTTTCTCGTAAGAGTTCAAACACTTTCCTTGCCAATGTGGGATAAAAGATATATTTCCCACTTTAATTTTTTACTTAAAGCACTTTATAAAATTAAAGTGACTTTATTATTATTAAATATTTTAATTATTCCTTAGTCACTTTAAAAATCACTTAAATGAGGGTCATGGCCCCATTGCTCATTATAATTGCACTTTATATTTAATTATTAATAAAGTATTACTTTATTAATAATTAAAATAACATAACTCCATAGATACTCATTATTTCTCGATTTCATCTTAACCAAGGAGTTAACCATTGCATCCACTGCGTGTCCAACTGCCTTACTAAAAATAGTAAGGGTCCCTCTCTATCAACCACTGATTTACTATAAATGGCAAATCCCTCATTATCTAATCAAACCATTGGTGTAAAGGATTGGCACTGCAAATGAAGCCTATTAAGGTGCCCTGCTAAAGATAGAAACCTTGACTGTCCTGAAATAGTCACTTACTATAAATAGTAAGTATTCCAAACTGAGTCCAACGAAGGTCAAACCTAAACTCTCACTGATCACTGAAGGCAAAGCCATACCAAATATTGCCAAATAAGACCCCCCTAACCATCTGCTCTAGCCTACAAGGGTCAGGAATAGGCTAAACTATCCACAATCATGGTCACACTAAAAAGGGGACAATACATAGAACAAAGAATATTTGTTAGGATTGGATTTTACAAGAACCTGGTACATGAAAAGTACATCAAGACAAGCCACAAGTTATTGAAACCTAGACCATACTGGCAAAATTTTGGCAAGATCAAAGGAACAGTCATACGAGACAATATTTAGATCCACCACTTCAACCCTTCTGCAGGAACATGGATGATCCAGGTGAATTCTCCAAACACCCTTCGCAACTCAACTTTACACCTCATGCAAAGGACCCTTAGAACTACAGTACCAGCGAGTCATGTTCTACCAGCACAACATGACAAAGCATAATGTCCATGGCATCCATCTACAACACTTCATCTACTCCCATTCAACTACAGTCAAGAAGTATGATGAATACTTGGAACATGAACGATTTCTATAACCGCTTATTTCAGTAAAATATTGTAATTATATTCTTTTATGATATTCTTGTAACATAATCACACAAGAGAGGCTATAGCATAGGCATAGCTAGAAAGATAGACAACCATATGTCTTCCTTGAGAGCTAAGTTACCGGTTCGCCCAGATATGCTCCTGGGTTCGATCTAGTTCGATCCTGGTTTGAAATTCTGGTTCAGTTCGGTGCAAATTCGACTAAGGTCCAATTTTTTACTTGTGGGTTCGATCGGGGTTCAATCGGGGTTCGAAACCCTAACTGTGGGTCTGAAAAGTTTGAACCTAGTTCAGTCTATTCTTATTGTAAAGATAAAAACATTTTAAATTCTTATTCTACACCATATTTAATAGTAGATCAGTCTATTTTGAGGATAGTGCAAGTCTTCTAATATTGATAGAGATAGGGAGAGCCTTCTGAAATGCTTGTTCTCAAAGTTCTTCATAATCAGCCATGGTTACTAGGAGACAAGAAAGGGAACGGGAACTGGTACCTGTACAAGAGATGGAACTTGGATGCAATAAATATAGAAAGCTATTTAAATGTTTTTATAAGAAAAGAAATACAAATTGGCTTATACAATTTCAAAAAATGTAAAATGCTTACAAATTAAAAAAACTAACATTTGAATGTATTAGAAATAAATGTCAACATAGGAAAAAGATTAATGCTATTGGTATTTGATAATCACCATCATGGCATAAATAGTTAAATTTTATACCATAAACACCTAGTGAGAATGGAAGGAACTGGGCTGGGAATGCCATTATTTAAAAGCATGGTAAGGAGTTATGGAGTTGGCTATATTTTCAATCAATTGATAAAAAATCAATGTATGTAGACCTTCCCAACTCTGCGGGGTGTTTGAGACCCAAATCAGTATATGTGGATCTTACACAAAATGTAGCATCTAATGATGCTAATGATGCTTTTTTTGATGACCCATATGATTCAGATTGTGAAATATTCTGAGCCAATTTTTTTTTCGTTTTTTCAAATTACAAATTATGAACAATGCACCCATTAAGGTTAGCAGCTAAACCAAAACGTGTTGAAGCAACTCTAACCAGAATGTACACCAGGATCCCGATGTGGGCAAGGTGTGAGCATTGGTCAGAGGATCTTAATCAAAATGCTTATGCAAGAACTCTAACCAAGAATGGCACTGATGATGGCGAGCATATGGTCAGAGGGTCTTCTACACTAAGTACTGAAAGGGAACTCGACACCAAGTATGTGCTACCCAATCCAGGATGGAGTTGAGGCGACCATATGGCGGAGTATTACAAATTACAATGCTTTAAAGAAATAACTGTAATGTTGAAAGTACTCAACACCTAGAATGTGCTTTCTAACCCAGAGAGGGAAAGTAGCTACCATAGGGCGGAGATAAAGTAAATACAATAGCAAATACTGAAAGTAGAGTTGAGCATTACAAATTGATAGAGCAAGATTATAAACTGCTATCAGTACTACTGCTAGCTTACAATGAATATTTTAATGCCTACAAGATCAAGTATTAGAGTTCTTCAAATTGCTGCAACAAGAAGGAATCTTTTACAAAGCCTGTAATGATTTCCTAACACCAATCCAAGAAGGAAATTGCAGATTTCTCAAATCTGGTTATGACAGACCTGCACTTTAAAATATATAACCAGCAACCCTAGAATCCACTAAAATGCTCACAACTCACTCAATACTTGTTAGAATGACATGAGACTTGATGCAAACGAATGCTAGGATGATGACAATGAAGACTAGACAAAGAAACAACTGATAAATTGAGGTTTTTTTTTTTCTAAACACTCGCCAGGCAGAACAAAATGATACAGCCTCTAAAAATGTTCTACCAACAAGATAAAATCAGATTCTTCATTATAAATCACCAAAATTTGCACAAATGGGCGCCTAGGGCATAGAAATAGTTCTAGCCAATACCCAGAACAAATATATTTTTATTTTTTGACTTATGAGCAAAAACAACATTCAGCAACTTGAAGTCAGCAACACCAAAACTTCACTAACATACTCAAACTAGACTACAAATGCATAATAGCTTCTACAATGCAATTTCTTACTACAAAAACTCACTCAACTACAAACTAACTCTCCACTAGTTGCTATCTTTCAAGCAAGAAGTCGAGCCAAGGCTAGGAGGTATTCATTCCTCGAAACAGTCCCAGTACCATTCCGGCAGCATAACAATATTCAAGTCATAAGATACTGAAATGAGAACCAAAGGCTTCCTTTTATAATTTGCCATTAACCTTCTCGAAACCCTAATCTTCTTTTCAGAGTCAAACCCTAATCTTCTTATAATTTTATTCCTTCCTTGAAGTTGGCGTCCAAACTCACTTTAGCAATATTTGACTTTAGAGATATTAAAATATTTCCTCCATGTAGAAAATACCCTTTAAGGTCCCTTCTTTAAAACAATATTAATTTATGATGCTAGGACAAGGGATTATAATGTTAAATTATAACATTATAATATAAAATAGCTTATATCTCCATAAAGATGCATCAAGAGCCAAATTCAATCACATCATCTGAACTGATTGAAATAGAAGTCAACTGACCTGAAGTCAACCTGCCAACTTGCCAAAAATAGAATTTACTAAAAATAGTAAACTCATGAACTTGCTCAGAATGTCGTGCAGAAACCACCAATGCGAAGCTCTCTGAAAACCCAGAAAGAATCTACCATCCAAAATCAACAATTCCCAATGCAGATTTAGCAAAAAGATGAAAACATCCTCCAAGAAGTTTGGAAACCCTGATTCGAGCTTCTGCTAGCTGACAGCTCACCGGGAATAGGCCATCAATCACTGAAAGGTGCAGTGCTAAAAACGGGGACATTACAGATTGATCAATGATCAATAATGGCTGATTGTAAACACTTGACATTTTTATGTTTGAACTTTAATTTATAATTCTATATCATGACATTTGAGTATCACTAATATTTTAATATTTGACTATGAAAGTGGTGGTGTATTTTTGCTATGTTATTTGACTATTAATATAGTGGTGTATTCTGAACTTAATTACTACTACAAATATGTATATATTTCTGATTTTTATATGTTTTTGTATTACCGAACCCAACCCCCAAAAAAATTTTGCCCGAACCAGCGAACCAGATCGTCGAACCCAAACCCAAAACCGAAACTTCCACCTTTAGACTCATTTCCATCTAGAAAATGCAAAATTAACTAAGTTAAAGTTGTTGCAGCAGACATTTATTCATCAATATTACAAGACAAGAGGCTATGCTGAAAAGATCATGATCAGCGGATTTTCTGTATCAAAAAGAGTATTAAAAGTAGAAGAAACCTCAGCTAATTTGCCAAAGGAATCATCTACCTTGTATGAGAAATGTAGTTCTCACAATTATGACTTTTACTGTATCAGGTACATGGACATGAAGATGAAGAAGCACCATAGGTCTTATGGGATGAGGATCCCAATGAAGATGAGGAAATGCTGCAAGTGGCAAGGGATGAGGAAGTTCATGCAGGAGAGAAATAAGATGTCAATGATCCATAAACAAAATGGATATTCCCTACATTGCTTCAACAACACAAATCCTTTTTAGACCTTACTGTAAACTGAAAATCAGTCCCTATGATAACAAATCTAGTGATGTAAGTGTGCTTAGCAATGTAAGGAAGCATGTAACAAGAGAGAATAGAAATAAGAGACAACAACAATATGACCTAGAAAAACCCAATGTCGGTGAAACCTCTAGGAGTGAGTTAAACTCCACAAGCCACCATCTCAAGAGTGTTACAAATCTCATTCTTATGTTTTTAAGAACGGATCAAATTCAGATGTATTTTGACAATGAATTCAGTAGATGGTTTGCAGCAATGATTTGATAAAAATTTCTTATGTAGAATGCACCGGGCAGGAGCGGGGTGCAGGGAGGGTGAGAAAAGAAGTGATTTAATACTCACTTCCACCTTTAAACTCATTTGATTTAAGGATTGTTTTGATTCACTCATACATTATTTGGTTTCACGAAACTATGATTTTTGTTGGCGACAAAGATTGTATCAGGTTGGGCACTAACTACCCATTCCCTTTTATTGCAGGTCTCATACCCCTGCGCAACAGGTATCCTAAGAACAAAAGGCATCATCCATATCTCAAAAACATTTTCTAGTAACAGCAAAAGCAAAAAAGATACAATAGAAGAAAATTTGCTGTGGCTAATAAAACAAAACAATGTTAAGGAAAAGGACTAAATATTAAATATGGAGATAGATGTTTAAAGAGAAAGTATATTGAAGCAAACGTAAAGAATGCTAGTAGGATTTAGAGTAAACATGGCATTAGCATACAGCAAAAAAGACCAGACGGGGAATAAAATGCTATAGGAAGCACTGGAACTCATGAATCAAAGTAGAATCAAGTAGAAATGGAAAAAACAGAAGAGACCAAATGCAAAAGAGAAGGCAATAAAAAGGAATGGTATACCCTAGATGCGGAAAGGACAGAAAGAAATGACAATATAATACTAGTGTTCCACGAAATTTCTTGATAGGGACACATCCCCTGTCAGGGACGGGTTTCAGGGACAAAGGGTCTAAGAGTTTGGGGACGTCGGGGGGACAACAATGGAGGGATGGTGCTGATATACATATGGCACTTGAATAACTAGTTATAAAAAGATGTTTAAGAATAACATTTCAAATTAAACTTTGGCAAATTTGTAAAATAGCAAAATTGCAAATACTAACATTTTAAATACTTGAATACTATTACTAAACAACTAAAAGTAAATAAAATATTAAAATTTGACAAATGAAATTGTCGAATTTGAGATTTCTATTATATTGAAAATATGACATGTCACATCATAATATCAAATCATAAAGATGATTACAATGAGTAGCATGATACATCGATATCAAAATAAGTACAAAATACAAAAATGTAGTGAAGGGAGGCCTCTAATCATCCCCAAATTCCTCATCGCTCGAACTACAGGAATCCTTGTGGTCAAGCTCTGCCAAACTAACACCAACCAACCTTGCATCTGAAGCCAAAACTAAAGCATCCTCATCAATCTGTCTTGGCTCATCTGGCTCTACATCCCATCATGTCATTGGACTCTCTTCGTACACAAGTGTTTTGCAATCAATGAGATGCAAAGCACTATGTACAGCCACAAGCTTCTCTGCTCTTCTAGAGGTAAGTTTGTTCCTCTTAAGAGAGTGGATGAAGCTATATGTAGACCAGTTCCTCTTAGCAGTCGAAGAACTAGAAACTTGAGATAACAATTGGATGGCTAGAGTTGTAGTCAAAGATCCCGATCCATGGCAAGTCCACCACAAAATTGGATCCTCCTATGCCATAGTTGCCATATCCATCTTGGCCGCATCTGAATAACCCCTAAGAGTGGAAAATTTGGTCCACTTAGTGTGAATCGTGTTGGCATCTACAACATCATACATCCTCTCAATGCACCTTAAGAACCCTGCCTTCACCTCCGCATCCTCTATCGATGTCACTCTACAAAGCCTAGTCAAGTACCACTTAGGATTTAGTGCATGGGCTGCCACGTGCAAGGGAGTGTTGAGCTTCTCCCATCTCCTGTGAATGATTGGCTAAATGTGCTCGTGGTAGAACATTAATGTGGGGTCCCTCTCTCGCACAACCCTCCTCATCTGATCAAGCATAGAATCGATGCACTCATACACTCCAAGGTTAGGTGCATCTGCATCCCCATACCTGATAACCTGGAAAACTGGTTTAATGATGGCAACAATATATTTTGCATCACCCCAAAACACATCACTCTTCACTGTATCCTTCACCCTCCTCCCCTGCTCTGTCTTAGACTCGGCCCACCTATTCCAATCTGCTGCCATAACCATGAGTTGCAGTGCCTCTTGCAACTCAATCATCCTCTCCAAGAGAATGAAATAGGAAGCATATCTTGTATCAGTAGGTTTCAGGAACTCCTTAGCAAAGGTCCTGAAGAGTGCATGTGATGTGTGATGGTTGCAAATAAACATTTGCACATCTCTCACATCATTTACCACTACTCTAATCCAACCAGTCTTCCCCATGTCCTTGAGTGCATTGTTCATGGCATGCACACAACATGGAGTCCACCAAATATGCCTATAAGCTGCCTCAACAAGTCTCCCCACAGTTTTGCACACGTGTTGCATCTGTCACTATTTGGACCACATTTTGTGGCCCAACCTCCTCAATAGCCTCCTTGAGGACCTCAAACTGAAAATCAGCATCTTAGTGATGCCCTGAACAATCAATTGCCTTAAGAAAATATGGGCCCTCAATACATGTAACTATGATATTAATGAGTGGACGATGGCTAATGTTCGTCCACCCATCCATGACTATGTTGCATCTTCTCTTAACCCAACACTCTGTCATCTTCTCCATCAACAAATTGATTTTGGAATAGTTCTTATCCAAGATCGTGGTCCGCAATTTCATCTCACCTGGTGGCACATATGATGGTCCTCCCCTTGCCACCATCGATATCATCTCCTTATAATAAGGAGATCAAGCAACATGAAATGGGATGCCATTGGCAAAGAACTTGCCAATGGCATCATCTATGTCATCCTTGAGCTACACATTAAACAAATCTGCTATGAGGTTATTTTGAGTTTGACTTTGCAATTTTCCGTTTCCCCCTCCCCTCTCCTGCATAGGCATTGGAAGAAGATCCTGGTGTCCTTCCTACTCTCGTCTACAAAGTATGGCTGGAACTTTGTGGCTGGCTATGCTGAAGATGTGTCCTATGAAGCAAAGCAGTAGGCACAGGTGCAGCTGGAGTATCATCAGGAACACCCCATAACTTATTTATTTCAACTTTGTATTTGATGTTTTCCGATTTTTCCAAAAAAGAACATATCTCCGCACCTTTTCCTCTAATGAAAAGGAGGTGTGCATTAACTCTAGTGATGCTCCCAAACCACTCTACACCACAAAAGTTGCACTTCCACCTCCTTGTGCCACCAAATGTTGCCCTTTGCCTATTTAGTAATTTTGTTGCAAACTGTTTGAGAGGGTATTTGCAATCAAAAGGACCCTTAGCATACTTTACCAGTCCTATAGAAGGGCACTCTAAAGTACTTGTTTCACTTGCCATGGAACTAGTTTGGGCTTCAAGCTCAGCCCCATGGTCACTCCCCTTAGCCTCAAGAGCATATTCAATATCAAGATCACTATAAGAATAAACCTCATCCTCACTTGTCATGAGAGCTCATTGTGACACTACAATAAACAAATAAATTCTTTAAGTGCCTAGTTTCAGCCTAGTTTAACAAATTTTAAAATAAAATTTTAAAATTTGATGTTGAATCTTGATGGAAAAATGAAAAAAGAACAATGAGCCTTGAAATGAAAATATGAATATGCATTTGCAGCCACGTTTATGAAATTATAATTAAATTTTTAATTTAATCATAATTTCATAAACATGGTTGCAAATGCATATTCATGTGTCCATTTCAATGCCCATTGTAAGATTCAACATCAAACTACATTTTCAAAATGAATCTAAATGCTTAAAAAAAAACAAAACAAAAAAATTGAAAAAACTTCAAAAGACCTACCTTGTGTTTGAAAAATCCTTCAAAGTTGGTGTAGAATGCTCCTCCTCTTCTTCTTCTTTCTTCTCCTCACCCCTCTTGAACTTGCAGCACCTCAAACTCACTCTTTCACTCACTCTTCTCACTGGTTTTCCTCTTCTTCACCTAGCTGTTGCAAAACATCAAATGGCTTATGTGAGCAAAAAATGAAGAATGAGAGTGTTTTGTTTAGCCTATAGGCTTTTAGAAGGGTCCCCCAAACCTTTAGGGTTCACCCCAAGGCTCACATTCCAAGAAAAGTCAGAATTTTTTTTTAAAAAAATTTTTTTGCACGTCACAGCACGAGGAACGCCTAGGCATCTCTAAGACACTCGAGGGCGGCTAGCAGTCCCCGAGACGTCTGTTGATGTTTCAATCCACACCTCTACTATGCGGAATAGAAACGGACAGCTATGCACAGTTAAACTGCTCTTCGAATTAAGAGGGGAAGCTCCCTCTTTGTTGATGATGCTTAAAGAAAGTAAACTAAACTAATTTTCCAATCTTTTTGTTCTCAACTAAGAGCACAAGGTTATAAAACTCTAGCGCCGTAGCTGAGATTTTCTCTTTTTGAATTTCAACTACGACTAAGCCTACTCTAATGATGCTTTTAACAACTCAAGTAAACTCAGAGCTTGAGAGTTAAAAATAAACAAGGAATGATCTTTGACACAGATACTTAAACAAACTTTCTCTCACTATACACTTGAAAACTCATTGTACTTTTCGATGCAAGCTGAAATAAAGATTATCTGAGCAAAACATATAAAACAAAACTTAAGAGAGTAGATCAAAGCAGCAATGCAGGCATAAGATTTCCTTTTTTAAATTTCTAAAATGATTAGACTTATGGGATAGAAAGATTGTAAAAATAATAGGCTTACAGTTTTGCGATCAAACCAAAATGCACTTGACACAAATTACACATAAACTGAACAATAATTTGCAGCAAAAGGCAAGCATGCAAACTTGCTCTTAGACAAAATGAACATACACTAAATAACAAAGTCGCAGGGAAAAGTAGGCTCAACAATTTGCTATCACAATAACAGTTCCAAAAAAATGTGCAAGGCTACGCTTATTTATACACAAACAGAGTAGGGAACCCTAAAATCTCCTTGCTTTTACAACAAGACTTTCCAACATGCAAACTTTATTTCTAAAACTAAAACAAAATAGCTATCTAACAATCTGCTGAAAGCAAAAAACAAGGGAAAGTGCCAACTATTACAACTTGATTGTTTTCTCTCTCACAAAGAATAGATAAGCATGAGACAAGAATAGCAAGAAAACTCAAAAAAAGCATCAAGTGAACTGTTGTTTTAAATCTATCTTTGGAGATCATTGTTGTCCTGATAAGATGACTCATCCATAGTTTACATACTCGGAATTGGAGAGTACTTGGCAAGCCCAAAAATTTTGACTTGGCAAATACTCGGCAACTTGAAAAGTAGCAAAATTTCTTATAAAAACACTTTTTTTCTACAAAATTCAATTCTAGAATGCATCAAATGAGTCTAAAAACCATGAGGGAGTGTTTTATATAAAATTTCATTATTCAATACATATGGATCAGTGTACCCTGGGGATGCGTCCCCCCCTAAATCCCAAGCATCCCCGAAATGAGGACATCCCCGAGACTTGGGGACGGCGTTCCCAAGTTTCCAGCGGCGCCACCAGTTTTGGTGGCTCGCTGTCGGGGACGTGGGAACGTCCCAGCGTCCCCAAGACGCTGAGGGGGACGCCTGAGTGTCCCGGGGATGCCCAGGCGTCCCCCACAGCAGCAACTTAAATCACATGGTTTAAAAAAAATTAACACATTTTTTTATTATTTGACATTTTGATTTGTACTTGTTTTGATATCATGCTACCCATTGTCATCATCTTTATGATTAGATATTTTGATATCATATAATAGAAATCTTCCATTTGCCGATTCGACAATTGTAGTATTGAGTATTCTATTCTAATTTCTCATTAGTAATTCGATATTGAAAACTTCAATGTTCATTGTTCAATGTTCAATGTTCGAGTATTTACTATTTAGTATTTCAATTTGGCATTTGCAATTTTGCTATTTTACTTCTTAATAGTCTTATACATCTTTTCATAACTAGCATTTTACATACCATATGTATAGTATATAGTATATACACCCCCCGCCCCCCCGCCACCGTCCCCCCGCCATCCCCCCACCGTCCCCAAATTGAGGCCCCTTTGTCCCCCCGTCCTGGAAACCCGTCCCCCTGTTTCAGCGTCTCCCCGTCCCCGACGGTGGTGTAACATAGATATGGATTACAAAATGGCATCATTATATGAAGCCGCATAGTAAATTGTAAAACTACCAATAACTATAGTGAATTTATGATGATTGTATTTGAAAATCATCATCATAAATTTCATATCTAGGAAATTACAATTTCCTCTTCCCCAGCCTAGAGAAAAATTGGGGGATAGAGGGTACGGTCCTTGCACTCGATTCTGGCTCCCTGCTTGCCATAGAAGATCGTGGAAGTGGCTCCACCATGTTGGTAGGTGGTAGTAGCTCCTCCACTACCACATCAATGTCATCCACTCCAATCTCCCCTGCTTCTGCTGCAGGCAAATCCTCCATAGCTTGCCTCTCGAAATCAGCAATCTCATCCTCTGTAAACAAAGAGGCCTTATCATCCTGCACGGTCCAATCACTGTATGGATCAATCTCATCCAAATCAATGAGCTCTTCTGATTGGTCTTGCACCTTTCTTGTGCGAAGCTGAAGCTTATATTGAACAAAAACAAGATCATTGAGGCGTTGTTGAGTCAACTTATTACGCTTCTTCATGTGAATGGCATCAAACAAACTCCAATTCCGTTCACAGCCAGAAGAACTACAAGGTTGAGACAAAATTCAAAGGGCTAGCCTTTGCAAATTTGGGGTTCTTCCACCCCAATCTTCCCACCAAGAACCTACAATAAGATATTCAAGTTTTTGTAAATATTAATAAAACAATAGTAATAAGTAATAATAATTATAATTCATAACTTGCAAGATATAAGGCTTCACTTTTTCTTACTTGGTGTTTGGATCTCTCTTCCTCGTTCACATAATTTGGAAGAAAACAAAGGCCCCCTAGCTTCCTTATATTTTTGCAACTCTAGAAGGATGAGGTCTTTCACTTCAGAATTAGGTGTCATCCTTTCAATACATGTGAATAGACCCTCCATAACCTCCCCATTAGCATCCATGAAGCCATCAGAGAAGTAGAACTTGGGGTTGAGAAAGTAGCCTGCTGCATGAATGGGTTGGTGGAGTTGATTGTTCCACCTTCGATCAATGATCTCCCAAATAGGGGTAAATCTATTTGCATCCCCCATGTAATAGTGTTGGATGGCCTCTTTGGCCCTATCCATTGCCTCATAAAGATATCCCATCACATTTTTCTCGCTGTCCACCAAGCGCAAGACCCTCACCAATGGCTCAGTCACCTATAAAGTACAAAGTAGAACCAAATTTAAATTACACCTTACAATGAAACACAATACTTATAGAATTTTAAATTAAGAATAAAGGATTCAATCTGAAAATTCATTAGAGTTGAAGTTACCTTGACAATCTCTAATGCTCTAGTTCCAAATTGACTATCAAAGATTATTGCTTGAATCTTTTCTCCATCAGCCTTCTTTGAGTAAGTTGAGTCTACCCATGGTTGACTCACAAACATCTGCTTCAAGGAAGTCAATAAACCAGTGATACTTTGCAATGTTAGAAAATTAGTTGCAAACCTTGTAGCACCTGATCGCACAAGCTCTTTCCCCTTGGTGTGATCTCTCATCAATTGAAGAACCCATGGGTGATTATATATATATTTTGTTATGTCTCTTGCTTGTTCTACAATTGGTTTCACCCAATCAATTTTGCCTATATCCTCCAAAAGAAGGTCAAGGCAATGAGCTGCACAAGGGGTCCACAAAACTGTTGGATGCCTCGCTTGAAGCAATCTACCAGCTGCCACGTATGCTGCTGCATTGTCAGTAACAACTTGGACAACATTTTCTATGCCCACCTCTAAAACAACCTGCTCCAACATCAAGCTCAAATTTTCTGCATTCTTTATTATGTTGGAGGCATCAATTGACTTTAGAAAAACCATCACACCATTGGAAGCCACTATAAAATTGATAAGTGTGCGGTTTCTTCCATCTGTCCAGCCATCTGAAAGAATTGAGCATCCAAACTTTTGCCATTTCTTCTTTTCTTCTTCCACAATTCCTTTTGCATCTACAATAGCATCTTCAAGTAACTTGCCACTTAAATCTCTTGGAGTAGGGGCCTTGTACCCTTTGCCTGCAACTGTCAATGCTGTCACCAAACACTCCCAATATGGTCTCCTTGCCACATTGAAGGGAAGATTGTTATAAAACCAAAAATTTGCACAAGCCTTGTCTGCCTCTTTGTGCACCTCCTTATTCCACCCAGTTGCTTCCAATGAAGGTTGTGATCCTTGAATATTTCTAGGCACAAAAAACTGGAATTTGCTCGAAGTGGAAGAAGTGGATGGGGTATTGCAACCAGCACGTACACGTGGACCACGACTAGAGCCCACAATGGTTTTAGTTTGCATAAGCTCTTCATAATCTTCAGCCAAATTAGGAGCAATGGCTGCTTGCATGGCTGCTTTTACTTTTTCCCTCTCTATTTTTTTTCTTCAAGTGCTGCAAGAACAGTTAACATCTCTCGTTTCACCTCTAAACTGGCCAATTCACATTCCTTTGAATCACGACAAGGAATACCAGCAAGATGGTATTTGAGGCGATTGATGCCTCCACTAATCTTCTTCTTGCAATGAGTACAAATAACACTGCCTGGTACTAGCCCGTAATAACCATGTTTCCAAGTAGGATCACGACTACCAAGGGGTCTCCTTTCAATGACACTTGTGCCAACTGAGTCCGAAGTAGATGCAAAGGCAGATGCCATTGTGATTGAATATTAACCTACAATATTAAAAGTTGAACAATAAATATATTAGTTGTAAGTTGTAACAAATCTTGTACAAAAGAACAATGAAGTTATGAACAATCAACTAATTTTTGAACTTTATCCAATCATTATCTTATTTCAGTTTTTGCATTCTAATATTTGTATTTTTTGTTGGATGTAGATTGATTTAATTTACTTGTATGCAAATTGGCATTGCAGTCCTAAGTCCTAACTCCTAACCCTATTGACTATTGCAAATTTGCAGGTGGGAGCAGCAGATCATCATTACATAGCAATTGCTCAAAATTATACTATATTTAATAATTTGAAGTTTTGAACATGTTACTCATTAATGAAAGATCAAATTATCTATGACAGCCAACAGGTATGATGAAATGAGCTTTGTTTATGCTTATTAAACCCTGATTTCAGCACTCCTTTGTTTCAAACTTTCATTAGTTCATGATTCATCATTCATGGCCATGCATAGAAATTTTGTAACAAAGTTTGAAACAAAGTAGTGTTGAATCATGGTATGATAAAATGAGCTTTGTTTCTGCTTATTAAAACCTGATTTCAGCACTCCTTTGTTTCAAACTTTCATGAGTTCATCATTCATGGCCATGCATGTAAATTTTGTAACAAAGTTTAAAACAAAGTAGTGTTGAATCATGAAAGTTTGAAACAAAGTAGTGCTGAAAGGAGGGTTAAACAAGCAAAACTAGAAGTTTGTTAAGTTATAAACTTTCATTGTTTGAGTTTGAATCATCACATTCACAGCCCAGCTATAGTTTTCAATTTCATATCTGATTTTCATGGCTTCTTATAAACGAAATTCATATAAAATCATTATTTTTGCTGTACATTGTGAACTGTGAAGTTAAAAATAAATAATAAAATCCCACAAACCAATTTATATACATTATTAATAATAAATATATTACTATATAATATTCTATAATATACATATTTTTTATTCATAATAATATTTATATATCAAATTTTATATATTAATATATATATTAAAATTTGAAATTTAATATATTATATTATATATGAATCAAAAAATATATATTATAGAATCACAGATAGTAAAAATAAAACTATAAACGGTAATAAATTTATTATTAATAATGGATATAAATAAATAATAAAATGTGATTTTATTATTTTGTATATACATTATTAATAATAAATTTATTACAATTTAATAGTTTAAAACTAAGTTGCCGGTTCGGGTACGGGTTCAGATACGGGTTCGGGTTCGGGTTCGCCGGTTCGGCAAAAAAAAAATTCCTAGGGTTCGGATTCGGGTACGGCTGTACTATATATATATATATATATTACATAAATTTTAAAATTTATAAACATAATGATAATGCCATAGACTCATAAGCATGCTCAAAATTATAATCATATGATCATAATGCCATAATGCCATAGAATATTGAAACAATGAAATACGCCATACGGTAATACCTCATATAATCTGTAATCATATTCATAATTTGCAAAAAAGTAAATAGTAAATACTCAAGTCTTAAAATGTCATTACACATTGAAAATTCAAATTACAATCATTCTTCAAATTCATCATCCTCATCATCCTCAATTGGTTCAATAACTTCAATTTCATTTGAAGCACCATCAATTGGATTGCCACTCCCACTAGGTGCATTAGTTGCCTCATTGTCATCCATAGAAGCCAAGGTAAGTTGTGCAATTGTAGCATCTAAATCAGCACACTCAGGGGTGAGATCCCAATTCTTTGACACACCCTCATTGTATTCAGGTTTCTTATGTGATAAGAGACGAAGGTTGGAGTGTACATAGACCAAATCCTCTGCTTTTTTTGCACCCAAACGATTGCGCTTGACCGAGTGGATGAAGGAGTATGTACTCCAATTCCGCTCAGCTGAAGAGGAACTTGCAACCTGTTGATTATGCACACAACATTTAGTAATTACTATTAGTATTTAATTTTACTTGCCGATAATAATCATAATATATAGCATAATAGCATCGAATGAAAAACGAAAAAATAAATAAATAAAAAGATTCATACTTGGGAGAGTATTTTAATTGCAAGAGGTTGCAAGTAAATGGAGCCTTGACCATGTAGATACCACCAATCATCAACATCTTTCCTATATCTGTCTAGATGAGCAGAAACATCATGATTTTTTGCAGCTATGAATTGGCTAAACTCGCCCATGACAATGCTTTGGATTTCTTCATCTACAAATATCTTTCTAAATGCAGCCTTATAGCCAGCAGCAACCTCTAAATCCCTATATGGTGCCATCCTCCTCGGCAATGAAAGTATCTCTTTGCTATAATACTTTGGTGACAAAGCAAATGCTAAGAGATGTAAAGGGGTGGTCATCTTGTTCCAACGGTCAACAATAATAGTTTGCACAGTTTTGAAAAATGATTCCGTTGGGTCATGTTCCTTGGCATCTATTATTGCTCTTATTTTCTCCACCATAGAATCCATGCCATCATAAATTTCACCCAAACATGGGCGATCAGTATCAGTATACCTAATCATGCTCATAATAGGCTCGATGAAATTTAAAACATATTCCACATGAGCCCACCACTCATCATCTAAGATCATTGCTTTCACTTTTTGGGCTCTTTCTGTGCTTGATTGCCTCCATACACTCCACAAACTGTTGATGACCATAGAACCCAAGGCTTGTCGCACCTTCACAAGTCGTCTTAAGACAATTGTGTGAGATGCAAATCGAGTTTCAGCAACCTAACATTGTAAGAAAATGCATGTCACAAATCAGCAATGAAAAATTAAAATAAAAAAATAAAAAATTATATTAAAAAATCAGATTTAAATTACCTTAAGCAACTCCAACTTGGAGAAGGTCCTGAAGATGGCTTGTGACATATGATGATTAGTCACAAACATTTGGATCTCCTCACCCTCTGCGTAGATTTGCTTGACCCACTCAATTTGTGTACCAATCTTTTGCATTATCAAATTGAGTGAGTGGACTGCACATGGTGTCCAAAAAATGTGACCATATCTAGCCTCCACTATAGCCCCAGCTGCCCTACAGTTTTTAGCATTATCTATTATGACTTGGACAACGTTTTCAGGCCCCACCATTTCAATGGATTCTATGAGGATATTGGCAATAAAACTTGCATCTTTTATTTTCCCTTCACAATCAACTGCCTTCAAAAACATCGCCCCTTTAGGGGATACTGCTATAACATTGATCAATGGTCTATTTTTGCAATCCTTCCATCCATCAGAAATGATGGACACACCTGTTTCGACCCATGTATCCTTGATTCCTCTCAATGCTACATCTACTGAAGATTTATCCTTTGCCAATAAGGTGGTCCGCACCTTTTCATACCCAGGACTAACATAATCAGGAGTTGTCTTAGAAATGGCTTTCACCATTTCCTGCCAATAAGGTGATCTAACAAGGTTGAAAGGAAGCCCATTGCCATAAATGCAACGTGCAATGCTCTCATCTGCCAACTCCCTTGCTTCATTTTTGAAGGCTCTATCCAATGGGCCTCTTTTTCGTGTCACCGAAATATTTTCTCCTTCAGAAGATTGTGCCATTTCCATGAAAGGATGTGGGCCAGCCGGTTCTGATAAGCCACTAAGTCTTTGCGAGCTTTTGCTTTTATTTTTACCTTTCTTCATAAGAGGATGGTCTGTAGCCTTTGGTGTTTTGAATGCATTGTCAGCATCCTCTTGTTCTTTAATATAACCCATTATTTGATCCTTTGTCAACCCTTTTTTATCTGGCCCAAGGCAAAGTTTTATTCCTTGATTACCAATAGCACATAAATGGGCTTTCACTCGAAAGTACGAGCTCCTATATATAGTTCCACATTGGCTGCAACGCCAAACATAACCCCCGCCACCGGGAAGTTGTTGAATCATTGTCGTATGTCGCCAAAGAGGTGAGCCTGGATCATATTTAAATTGACTCTCTGCACCCATTCCAACTGAAGTAGAACTATCGGCCATTTTGTATGAAGATATGAACCTAAAATAAATAAAAAACAAGTAGTTTTTTTTAGAAAAAATGGGCATTATAACCCCTTATTTTGCATAAAATGTTCTTAAAAAATTTCAAACCTTACTAGAAAAAGAAAAAAAAACTTGAAAAATCTTCAAAAAAATTATTGAAAACTAAAAAAAAGAGGATAGATTCACTCACCTTTGATTGCTTGATCTTCTTAGTGCACCTATTCCTCTCTTGTTTCTATCAGTTGAACTCCTTTGTAGCTCTTACAATCTCACCTTCGAAAAAAAAGAGAAAACCTGCAAAAATCAACTATTTTAGCTTGGAGGCAAAAAAATGGTGTTTTTGCTCTTTTGAGTTTGCAAAATGAGCCTCATTTGGTCAGCCAAGTCAATATAAGGCAATCTGGGCACTTTTTAGGGTTAGGTTTTTTGTTTTAAAGTTGAGATTTTGCCTTTTTTAAGGCTGTATGGCATGGGTCCTCCCGGGTCCTCCTGGGTTCTCCCCGCGTTCTGCCAAAAGGACCCACAGAGAACCCGGGTTCAAAATGAAGGACCCAGAAGGACCCAGGGAAGAACCGAACCCGAACCCGAACCCGAACCCACACGTATTTTGGTGGGTTCAGGGGGCTAAACCAAGGGACCCGGTAACATAGGTTTAAAACATAGTTTGCAGACTCTTGAGGACTCTGCGGACTTACTACAGACTCGCGAATCCTCCGGCCTCCCGAGTCGACTCGCCAACTCAGAGTCGAGTTGGAGAGTCCTGTCGGGACTCCGAGTCCGAGTCCTGAGCTCGGACTTGGGACTCCCGAGCCAGGACTCTCCTACGCGGCTGGGACAGCATAAAACATAAAAACGCCTTTTTTTTTTATTTTTTGTTTCATTTTCACAGTCTAGGTTGCCAATACAGGTCTGCAAATTGATTTGGAGCTGATTGAAGCCAAGAGAACGAGCTAAAAGGATCAAAATAGAGTCAGGTAAGTGATCTAACACTTTTTTTTTTTTAATTTTCTTTCATTCAAAATCAAAAAATTCAAGAGAAATAAGGGGAAATGCTGCCAAATTTTTTTCTATTTTCTTTAATAGCCTAATTCCTACAATTTCTAGCTTGGTTTTGCATTCTTTTTTTTTTTGCAATTGTTTGAAACTTTGAATCATATTTATTTGCTGATTTTTTAGCAAACCCTAACTGATTTTTTTTTTGTTTTCCATGTTGAACTTCCAGCAATGTCATCTTCAAATCCAAGGGGAAATAAAAGAGACCCTGCATGGAAGTATGGAATTCCAGGAGATAAAAAAGGTGAAGTGACATGTATTGAATGTGATAAATGGATGACAGGAGGAATAAACAGATTAAAATACCACCTTGCTAGAATACCTGGGCAAAATGTGGAGGGATGCAAGAAAGCTACTCCTGAGATTATTAGAGAGATGAAGGCCCTTCTTGCTGACTATGAGATAAAAAAAGATGAAAGACAAAAAAACAAAGGATGCCCTAGCAACTGTGATGAGTGGATCCCAATCCCGTGGTGTTGCAAGTCCAAGCTTTCGTGCTCCACATTCATCTTTTGGTGAGAGTCCTGATGGTTCCTTTTCTACTGCTAGTGCTGACCAGGGTCCTTCATCAAGACCAAATTATTTTATTCCACGTAATGTTCCAGGAGCACAACCTTCACTTGAAGGTGCCGGTTGGAATAAGGAAAAGCATCATGAAGCTAGGATGGCTGCTGCAAACTTTTGGTACTACAATAATCTACCTTTCAATGTTGCAAACAGCCCATATTGGGAAGGTTTGGTGAACGCCCTTACAGTTGCAGGAAAGGGGTTTAAGACCCCATCATCTAGAGATTTGAGTGGGCCATTGCTAGAGGAAGCCGTAAAGAATACACGGCTTGTGGTTGATGAGCAAAAGAAATTTTGGAGAAGAAAAGGTTGCAGCATTTTATCTGATGGGTGGACAGATGGACGAAATAGAACTCTTCTTAACTTTTTAGTGTCCTCTAATGGTGGATTGGTGTTCCTAAAATCAATGGATGCCTCCCATGAAATCAAAAATGCTGAGACTTTATGCAATCTATTAGATGAGGTGGTCCAAGAGGTTGGAGTTGATAATGTTGTCCAAATCATCATGGACCTATTGCTAGAGGACATTGGGAAGATTTCATGGGTCAAAAGAGTGGTTGAAGATGCAAAAAATGTTACAAAATTTATCTACAACCATACTTGGGTGCTTTCTTTGCTGAGGAAATTCACAAATGGCAAGGACCTTGTGCGACCTGGAGTGACACGATTCGCTAGCCACTTCCTCACATTGCAAAGCATTCTTGGTGCCATTGGTCATCTCAAGCAAATGTTCGTGTCCGATGCTTGGAAGGAGTCCTCATTTTACAAGAAACCTGAAGGGGAGAGGATTGTTGCCATAGTTTTTGATGAGACATTCATCAAAAATGGAGAGGAGTTGATGGGGGTAAGTAGCAATCACACAAAAAAAAATTATACATGATAATCTATTTGCTGTTTTTATTTTTTGAGGGGTTAATTTTGTTATAATTTAACATTTGTTTTCATTTTTTTAGGTGACAGAACCTTTGGTGAGGGTTCTTCGTATGGTGGATGGAGATGGCATGCCAATGGGTTTCATCTATGAGGCCATGGATAGGGCCAAAGAGGCCATATCACGTTACTATGGTGGCAACAAAAGGAAATATGAAATCATATGGCGCATCATTGATCGAAGATGGACACACCAACTCCACCAGCCGATTCATGCCTTTGCCTACTTCTTGAATCCGAAGTTCTACTTCTCGGAAACATTTAAGGCGGATGAGGAGGTCATGGATGGTCTTGTCACATGCATTGATAGGATGGTGCCTGATCATGAGCTGAGAGATAAGGTGCTTGATGAGTTGGAGGTGAGATTTGTTATATCTTATTTATGAAATTGCAATGTTGAGCCTTGACTATCTATGAATTTTCTATATTTGATTTACTTTTTCTTTTATCTATTCAAGGTTTACAAGGGTGCAGAGGGGAGACTCTTTTCCTCCCAACAAGCAATTGAAAGAAGAGGAAAACAGCAACCAGGTAAAAAATGAAATTAGAAACTTGATTCTTACATATAGATTTTTTACTTTATTCTTATTTCTTAATACTTATATTTTTTAAACATGTTTTTGTAAATCTATGGTGGGAAAACTATGGTGCTAGCACACCAAATCTTCAAAAGCTAGCCATACGTGTCTTGTCGCAGCCATGCAGTGCTTCTGGGTGTGAACGCAATTGGAGTTTATTTGAGAACATTCACACAAAGAAGAGAAACAAGTTGACTCAGCAACGCTTAAATGATTTAGTTTTTGTTCGGTACAACCTTCGCCTTCGAACTAGAAAGGTGGAGGGTGTTTCACACGAGTCCATCGACTTGGATGACATTGATCCATATGGTGAATGGACTATTAATGAACAAAATGATGAGGCTGATGTCTTACTGATGAGGATCTTCGTGAATTAGAGAGAGCAGCAGAAGAAGAAGAAGAAGCAGCAAGATTGGATGGCATGGAGGACGACGAAGACACATTTGAATATCATGTTTCCCCTTCTTGATCTCCTAGTCCTCATTTGGATACTATAGCATGGGCACCTTCTAGTTCTAGGCCTTCAAAATTGGCTACCATTGGGAGGGGAAAGAGGAAGATGTAGACTACATGTGGTTGTTAATGTTTTCTTCTTTTTGACATGATTATATGTAAACATTTATAAACTTATGATGTTGTTATACATTGAAACTATGAGTATTTGACGACAATGAATGATTAAATTTCAATTATTGAGTGTTTGATGATCATATGACATGTGTAATCTTTGAATTATGAGTGTTTGATAATCAAATTACGCTCTTATGTTCTCTAAATGCATTAATTTGTTCTTGTTTTTTTGTAAAACTACGGTTTTTTTTTTGCCGAGTTTTTTCCCGAGTCTATGCCGAGTCCCCGAGTCCGAGTCATATTTTGGGCTGCCGAGTCCACGACGAGTCCAAGTTTGCAAACTATGGTTTAAAATTTACTATCTATGATATATATTTTTTGATTCATAATATATTAAATTTTAAATTTTAATATATATTATAATATATATTAAAATGTAAAATTTAATATATTATGAATAAAAAAAAATTATAGACAGTAAAAATTTATTATTAATAATATATATAAATAAAATTATAAAATAGAAACAGGAAAACTATAGTTTAACTTTATACTTCATAACTTATAAGACATATTTTTAATATAATGCCAAATGCGAATGAACTATGAACGGCACTGCCAAACGCGAATGAACTATGAACGCACTCTCAAGTCTCAAACACGACTCCATTCGAGAAGCCATGAAAACCAGATATGAAAATGAAAATTCGAGAAGCCATGAAAACCAAATATGAAAATGAAAAACAAAAAAAAAAAACCTAACCTGTAGCTGATGCTGCAAGTCGCAACGCCAAAACACCAAGTCTCGCTGAAATTGAAGACCTTAATCGTGCCAAAAATAGATGTGAAAAACACGGGTGTGCAGAAAGATGGAAACTCGACGGCTTAAGTAGAATTTTTCACTCAAAAAACGCATGCAAATACATGAAAATCCGCGCGAAAATGCGGGAAAATAAATGCGCCACATTTATTATCGACCTAACAGCGATTAATCGTCTTTTTTGCCGGTGATTACTCTGCAAAAAGTGGCGATTATTTTCACTGTAGCAAATGGCGAGTAAAGGCAGCTTTTACTCATTTTGAGAAAAAAATGGCGATTAATCTTTCACTCGCAGATTAACCTGCAATTTTGTAATCTATGGACTCATCCATTTGTATTTTGGGAAAGTATATCTACCAAAAAGCTGGTAACTTCCTCATTGTTACGAGCATTCATAATTTGATACTATCTAAGACAATATTCCGCTTTTCCAAAATTTCTTCGCCTTTTGCAGCCGAACTTAGAGAATCTTCGACATCTTCAGCTGCTTTATCAAATCTTGCTAATTTTAGCGGCTCTACAACTAGAATAATGACCTTTTATAAATATATCATCTTGCTTCAACATATCTTTTTTTACCCCGTGTGACCATCTTTCGACATTCCTCTGTTTCTTTTGCAGCTTTTATACTTATGACACTTCTTCTGATTTTTCAATGAAAAAGTATTGTACAACTCTTTTCCAATAATTGTCCTTTTGCTCATACCACACCTTTTCACATTCTTCGATTGAAATAATGATGTTTTTTGTCCATGGTGGTATTGAAAAGCACTTTCCATAGCAGAATATTGCATGCTGAAAAACTCAAATTTTGACTGTAAACTCAACTATGTTTGAACAAGTTCTGCACAAAAGCTAAAAATAGCTTGTTGATTTTTCTTCTTTAAAAGGCAGTTTTTTTCAAAAATAATTTAAGATATGGGTTTTGTGAGCAATCTCGTTGTGAAGAGACCCAAATCATCTGATTTTGGAAAATGTTGATGGCTGATTGAAAAAGCAGAAACACTAAAATTTTAGGGTTTCCCAAAAAAAGCTAAGAGTTGGGTTTTGTATAGAATCGCGTTTCAGAGGAACCCAGTTGATTAGCACGGAAAAAGCAATTTCTTGAAAATATAAAAAATTTCCAAAGTTGTAGAGAATCAAAAACCAAGCTGACCCAGATTGTTGAAAATTGAAAAAGATGACCCCCTTCTAAAAAATGATGCCCTAGAAATTTGAAGCATGAAAAAGTGAGCCTCTAAGCAACCTGATCTAGAAAATATGAAGAACTTTCAAAAAGCACCACATTTTGGCCTTCAAATCTTGATATGAAGAAAATTATGTCTCCTCCTCTGGACACCAACCTGCAAGATGTGAATAATGAATGCCAAAGCCACCTTAAATAGGTTTTGAGGATCAAAAACGCTTTATTCTCCAACTTTAAATCCAATCCTGAGCCAAGAACGTCAAATGTGGACGTTGTTTGAATGTTGAATTGTGAAAATTTGAAAATTTCACTAAGGCATGGATTCTTGGGCGCCTTTACTTGACAGACTTAGCCATTTTTTGAAATTTCAAACTTTTTGCTTAATAAAATGCATCTCCTTGATCTTCGATTCCAGACACTAGATGAATCCCATGGACTGACTAATGATCTCATTGCAGAGCTTGATTGAATCTAGAAAGACTGTCCTAGAGGCTGCAACGGCTAAAAACTAATTTTGATCCCTCAAAATCTTGGGTGCCCCTGGCTACCAAGGGCGCCTTTACTCAGCAGAGTTAGAATTTTTCCTAATGTTCTTCAATTTTACATGTTTTCTAACCTTCAGATGAATTCTCATTTCCGAATGTTCAGGAGGTCTGATGAACTAACTATTGGATTCGTTGGATAGCTTGACTGAATCCGGAAAGAAACTTCTAGAGACTGCATCTTCTGAAAACTGATTTTGTGGGGTCAAAAGCTTGGGCGCCCCTAGCTAGCTTGGGTGCCCAACTCCTCTAGAGTTAGATTGTTTTTTTTTGTTTTTATCTTTTCTTTTGACTATCATTTTGCACAAGTTTATCCCTCCATTTAGTCTGCAATATCTGGTGCTTGACAATTCTTATGAGCTCACTAATGATTCCGTTGAAAAGCTAGTTCAAATTTGAAGACAACTTGCTGGAGGTGACAAACCCTAATTTCCACTTTTAGATCCTCAAAAGCTTGGGCGCCCCTAGCTAGCTAGGGTGCCCATCCTTGCTAGACCTAGTCATTTTCATGCGATCTTTATTCTTCAAATTTGTACCCCATTCTCTATCCTCCGTTAGATCTAAAATTGCAGGTGACTAAAGAATCTGATGAACAGGCTAAGACATCCACTGGATAGCTTGCAAAATTATGAAAACAATGACTGATTTGGCAAACCCTAACAACTGAATTGGCCACCTCAAAACTCTAGGCACCCCTAGCTACCTGGGGCACCTTTATTTTCCAGACTTAGAATATTTTCAATGAATTTCATGATTTGCAATTTTCCCTCTGATGAAACTTCTTTGTTCAATCCACATTTATGACTGATTGAATGATCAGATGGACTTGCAGATAGATTCATTGCAAAGCCAGACGGATTCTGAGAACAAACCTTTGGAAGAAAAAACCCTAATTTCTTCATCTGATGTCTTGAAATGATGAGCGCCCCTGGCTAGTACGAGCGCCTTTATGACCAGACTTGAGTTTTTTTCAAATTTTCAACTTTCCACTTTGACTTTTATGTTATGCACAATTTTACCTCTCCATTCCATCTGCAATGTCTGGTGCTTGACAAATCTAATGAACTCACAAATGGATCCACTGGAAAGCCTGCTCAATCTAAAGAAAATTCCTTAGAGGCAACAAACCCTAATTTTGACTTTTGAATGCCCAAAAGCTTGGGCACCACTAGCTACCTAGGGCGCCCATGATCACCAAACTTAACCACTTTTACTTGTTTTTCAACCTTCAAACATGATCTTCCATGCTCTGTCCTCTGTTTGATTTGCAACTGCTAGTGATAGACGAATCTAATGATTGAGCTAAGGCATCCACTAGATAGCTAGCATAATTTTGAAGACAATGATCATATTTGAAAACTCTAATCTCTGAATTAGGTCCTCCAAAACCCTGGGCACCCCTAGTTAGCTAGGGCGCCCAAAGATCCCAAAGATAGAATATTTTTTGATGTTTTCACAATTTCCAATTTGCTTCTTGATGAAACTCCTCTGTTCAATATGAGATTCCAATTGATAGCTTGATCTGATGGACCTGTCGTTGGATTCACTGTGGAGCTAAAGGAATTCTGAGCAAGACACCTTAGAAACACAAACCCTAATTCCATCATTTGACACCTTGAAACGCTGGGTGCCCCTAGCTAGCAAGGGCGCCTTTACTCTCTAGTGTTAGTTTTTAATTTGCAATTTTCAACTTTCTCCCTCATTCATTGCATTTTCTGCTTCGTGCTCAACAGTTGGGGTTGAAAAATATTCTAAGGCATGAATGGCTAGGCGCCTTGATTGGGCAGCGGTGCCTAGCATCTCCAAACTTAGTCAAATTTTCTCAGTTTTCAAGATTCTTCAACCTCCTTCCTTTGTTCTTTGTTCCTCAAGCATCTTTTGTCGTTTCCTGATCTGTGCAGTGCTTGAGACCTTGAATCTAACACCTGACAGTTGAGCAACCTCCATTAATGACCTCGAAGCTCTTGTTTTAGCTTCTAAAAAAGCAAAATAGACCCATCAGAGAAAAATTGATCTTTTGACGATTTTGACTAGACCAGCCTGATGAGGAAGTATTTTCAACCAATCAAAATCAGTTTGAACCCTGGAATCCAAAAATTCTATTTTTAGAAAATTTTGCTAGCATCCATTCGAGAAAAAACCCAAAAAAACCAAGAAAAAGTCTAGTTTTAGAAAATTTCCTAAAATTTAGGTTTGAAAAACTGAGATCTAGGTTTTGTAGACAAGGTCACTCTGAGCAGACCCAGATCCTCAGATTTTGAAAATTTTGAGTTTTTGAGTATCATGCATGACATGCAAGTTTTCATTTTCCGACCTTTTGACAGTTTTTGACAAGACTTTTGACCATTTTTTCAAACTGCCTAAGTGTAGCAAAAATTTTAATTTGGGATACAACTGTCAACAACATCCAAGCATCCTCATTGTTTCCTCGAAGTCTCCCGATGGTAGTGGGGGGACAGCGAGGGGACGTTTCTCAGCTGTCTCCAAGTCTCTAAAACATCCTGGTTGGCGAGACGGCTAGATTTGGGGGGGGAGACATGTCCTCGTGGACTGTAATGTCCCCAAATTAGCCCTATGCTCTTCTTTTGGTTTTAGCCTATTTCCAAAAACTTGTAGGCTAAGTAGTATTGGAAATTTAGGGTTTCCACTTTCAGTAAGTCCTGCTTCTAGCTCAGTTCAGTTTTCTGTGGGTTTTGTTGTGGATTTACTATTTATAGCAGTTGGCTAGTTTTAGTAAGTCTAACTGTGGCAGTGGCATCGGCATCAGTTCAGTTCAAGTCATCTTGTCCTTCTTCAGTTTTAGTTTTGGCTTTGGTCTTGGTTATCTTCATGGACTAAGTTTTTACTTAGTCAAATTTCATGTTTCTCAGTTGTACCCCACGCCTAGGAGTCATAACTTCATGTTGTTTTAAAGAGGGGCCATTAAGGGGTTAATTGTGCATTTAATGATTTATTAAATGCTTTATTGCTGCATATTTAAGTTGGATGCCTAAAAGAGGTTGATTAATATTTTATTATTTCAAAAAGTGAAATGCTTAAAGTGGCGTCCCTTTTGGAAGTTGAAGTGATTCAACTTCTTGGAATTTGAAGAGTTTTTTTGTTGCTTCATTTGCCAACTGAAGCTTATATATTGATCTTTTATGATGAGCTGATTATGCATATTTTGAAGAGAAAAGTTAAGCTGCTGGAATGAATCCAGAACCTGGCTAAAGGGAAGCTTAGCAAATCATTCTTTCTTCGGGCCTAAAACTATGGCTTCCTAGGAAGATTTCTGAAGACCATGCTTCATTCAGGAGTATGGATAGTGCTCAATGGTGATTTTATTTAGAAGCAGATTGCTGATTTATAATCTATTTGTACTGCTGTTGTAATTGGCTGAAGCAAATTTATACTCATAGCTTCGCCTCTGATTTTTATATCATTTTGGGTATTCGTCCAAGCTGCATGTCTGTGTGGAGCGACCCTTTCTGCAAAGTTTGGGATTTTATTTTTGACTGCTGATTTTTCTAGAGAAGGTCGACTTCTTCAAGAGGGTCGTACCTTTCATGCTTGCTGCCATGGGAATCGTGCCTATTGTTGCTATTGTTTCTAGTTCGATTTCTCCTTGGTGTTTGGGCGCCTAGCTCCTAGTTGTTATTTGGCTGTGGTTTGGGAGCATTCTAAGCTAATTTAGAGAAGTTACGTCCATTTCTATGAGGTTTGACATTGTTGGTCTGATTTTCATTTTCTATTAACTCTGTTTCTATATCAGACTTATTAAATAATTGTACTTGCTGGTTTGAGCTTCAATTCTTCATCTTATATCATTGTAAATATTAGAGGAAGTGATACTCTAACTGTTTAATGTTTTTCGAAGCTTATCTATTCCATTTGCAGCTGTTCTTATTCTTTGTAAAGCTAGTTAGTAGTACTAACAGCTCTTTCTTTATTTGCTGAAATTTTATATTAGTTTTACACTCCCACAATTGAGTGGTTGAGTTTTAGAATAAACATCTTTCTTGTTTGTAAATTTCCCCCCACGTTATAAGTGGTTGTGTGGACAGTATTCCCCCCACTTTAATAAGTGGAAGAGTGGATTTAAAGGCTGGCTTGCTGCCTAATAATTGTTGTAAACTCACCCACTGAATAAGTGGAGTATTCTCACCGCTTGTGGATGCCTGCATTAGCAGATGAATTGTACTTTCAGCTCTATTTATGCCTAATGATCCTCTGGCCATATGCTATCACCTCGCCCACATTGGGATCTTGGTGAACATTCTTGGTTAGAGTTATCTTCTTTGTTGATTTGCATTTGGGACTAGCGCTAATCAGTGTTTGGTTGTTGATTTGTGTGTTAATTTTGGGAAAAAATTAAGGGGGAATATTTCAAAAACACTGTATAATACCTAAACTACAAAAATGTTCCCAAGGCTTGTCTCTACTATCCATTGAAGCAACATTCCATGGATTTTGAAAATATGAGACAAGACATATTTCAATCCATTGTAAAGGATAACTCATACAAGGTATTTCAAAAGCGTGTGTGCATAAATATAATTCATAAAATATTAAATATACATAATACACGCACAATAACTTAGCACGTACAAGGTCTTTCAAGAGTGTGTGTGCGTGCATGTATATAATGTATACAAATGCATAATACACACGCATGCGCATGTGCACACACACCATGCGTGCTCACACAGATTATTTATCTGTTGTTACCAAATGTTAAGATGGGTGCTCTTAAAATTTGGGCACTACCAAATGCAATCTCTAAAGAATAAGCAAACTATATGTAAATTTAAAATCAACAGCTTACAATTGAAAATAAGACAGACTGTGGCAACCCATTAGACTAGTGTAACTTCTTGCCCATTCTATTTCTCACTTATAATCTTGCAAATAGTTGATCCATATGTTTCCCTCAAAGTTAAGTTTCTAAACCCGAACCAGGAATTTTATTCAATTTCAAGTTTTTATATGATGTTTACAACAAATAATGACAGCTCAGTTAATTTCTCGAATATGCTGCTTCCTTACAGAATATAATGAATTCAAAATTTTCCAAGCACAACTATGTGTATATATTAAAAATATATTTATAAGCTACAGAGTCGATGTCTTGCAAAAGAAAAAATCACAAGCATACTCAGTGCAATAGATTGGTCACTGAACTTTTAACCTTGCAATAGCATTAGGCTGAAGCGGGAATATAAATTTTGGAGTTTATTAGTTTCTTGCATAAAATATATTTTTGTCCTCAAAATTAAAATAAAAAATTATTGAAATTTTGATCGCTATAAAAAGGCACCACAATCCCTTACAGCTCAATAAAAACAAAAATCTGAAAACGAAGGCATTGTTTTCTAGTTGTATCATGTCCTTTAGACAGCAGCACAAACAGCAAGCTATTAAGGATATTTAACTACCAACATATCATATTTCTAATTTTTTTCAGAGAGTAGCAAGTAACCAACAAAATATATTATTTAATTCATTGCTAAATCAATACCACTACCACATTCTATTACTCTCTAGATGATGGAATATTTCCAGTGAATCAAAGATTCAAGACCATTAATGGAAAGCAAAATTCTCTTCGCATGAGACCTTTTCAGTTTATTAATATTTCTGAAACTTAGGTCTGTCCATCAAACTGCAACCCAATTACTATTCATATATTTTTAATATCAATGGAAACCACAAAATTAGCCATCTCAACTAGATATATTACTTTTAAATCCTTGAAAAGGACTTTAAAAACAGACATTGCCTACCTGCTCAACTGGATGAAGATTACAACAGTACCAAGAAGAGTGCTGGCCACAACAGTACTATCTGCGACATCTAAGAGGATGCCATTCTTATTGCATGCTTTCAAGCCATCATCAATTGGAACCTTGTATGAAAATGAACCCTTCATAACAAAAGCAAATCAATCTTAATATCTTCAAGACAGTTTCCAATAATTAGCTATATATAACTCCAAAATATAATCACATTTACAACACGCATCAACAATTGCATTTTGAAGTACCATATAAGGCATGAATATATGTCCTAGCATCATTATCAGTTCTTATGTTCGCACATTCAGTGGTTTCAAGAACAATGGCAAAAATCATGTTGTCACCAAAAGCATGTTTATCAAAATCCTTATCACTGTGGTAAGCATTGCTCAAGGGAAAAGCAGATTAAATTCATATGACAATAAACACGACCACAACAGAGACTATATATAGATGAGCCCACAAGCAATTTGTAAAAAGAGAAATCATAGCCAAACAACAAAAATGAAAACTTGATAAAAAAAAATGTCATATCTCCCACCTCTCACAGAAGAAGAAAGAAAAGATAATCAACAAGTGGGATAAAGACATAATAAACTCCATGAAAATTATAATATTAATGTACAAATAATGGGCGCCAAAAGCATCTTCAACCTATATCTAACAAGGGCATGTGAGAAGGAAATGGAAAAAAATGAACTGGAAGATGAATGCAGAACCGTATCTAAAGAGCAAGAGTCCCAAAGCCAAACTGTAGAAAAAGATGCACAAGGCATTGGATTTAAGAACTGAACTGGAAGATGAAGAGTGATCCATATCAGAATTAAGTCCCATGTGCTCTGCAATGGAATGGTATGAAGACAGTTTCTCTAAGTTTCCAGGAAAGGAGGGCACAGGGACAGAGTTTGGAGAATGGCAAAAAAAATTCCTATATTTTGGGGATGGCAGTAGAACAGTGTTTTTGAGGACAGCAATTTTTCCCTAGATTTTGGGGTCAGCACACACACACACACACACACACATATATAAGCAACAATTTTCCAAAAAAATGTACAAAATTAAATACAGAATTCAGAATACAGCTGATAATTGATAATTTAGTGTCAACTGTCAAATCATAAATGTTAATGATAAATAAACATGGTTTATATCATGGTAATATTATTTAGATTCAGAATTGACTTGGCAAACTTTAAGTATAATTGTATTTCAATCACTCAGAATTTAATTAGAAAAATTCTGACAAAAGACATTGTTTTCCATCCAGCACAGCACAAAACAAACTTTTGTCCATGGTGCATGTTGTTTTTCCATCTTTCATACAAAAGTAAATTGTAACAATGCAAATGACAAAAGATGAAAACATGAAAAGGAATGTGAGCGAGAATTTAGGGGGACCTTGTGCAATAAAGCATTAGGATTTTGTTCTTTTGTATTTTACTATTTAGTTGTTTTCTAGCATCTGAGTTTGACAGGGTTGGGGAATGTCCTAATGTCCAGAAGACGTCATAAGGACTTCAAATACAGTAGATTGTGAAGAGTTTCAACCAACGTGACTGCTGTCCTAATGTTCTATAATCAAAATAACTCTTTTTTATTGCATCAATCACATAGCAATTGAAACTTGAAAGCAATGAAAGTATAAAAAACAAATGCACAGATAATTACAACTCAAAATCATTTTTTTGTTCTCTTTGAAAAACATACAAGGAAACCTCTATTAGATAATTGTCACTGATGTCAAAGCTTGATGCATCCGGCTAGAAAAGATGTCAAATTGATGCATGTTGTTAGAAAGATGTCAAAGCTTGATGTATGCTGTGTTAGAAAGAATTCGCCTAGTGTTTGATGCTGCTGCACTATACATGCCTAGATACAGAAGAAAACCTGCATATCAATGCTGCATACAAGGTTGAAAACAATGCTACATATCCAAATCTCTAGAAGGATAAACGCCATCTTTAGAAGGAAATAAGATAAGATTTAAAAAGCAGCTTTATAAGACAAGAAAAGAAATATATGAGAATAGAAAGAAAGCAAATCAAGTCACCTTTAAAAGAAAGAATATCAGATTTAAGGATAAGATAGGCGCCTCATTTTGGATAAGTTTGGATAAGAAGAGCAGTTTGATGTGGGTGCCAAGATAAGAAGGTTTTTTATCTTGATTTTAATTGTAAATTAAAAACAGAAATGCAGCGCCAACTTTAGAAGGTTTAATCCTTGAAGTTTTTCATGGATACTAACAAAAAAAAAAAAACGAAACATTTTTTTAGTGTTTTCTTTGGGGCGCCTTATGAGCAGTTTTTGTTTTTTAATTTTTTTCAAAAAAGGAGAGTTTTTTGGTGAAGGCACGGATAAAGTATGCAGTTTTTGATTCAGTGACTGAAAATCAGAGATAGAGGTCGATAAGCAAAGAATGAAGTGCAAATTTCTGAAGAGAGATTGAGCATAGTACAGAGAAGTTTTCTTTCAAGCAGAGTTTATTGGAGGTCGGTGCCTCATTCTGAATCAATGCTCAGAGGGAGTTGGTGCTTCCAGTGAGTTGGAGCTTTGTTTGTAAGATCAGTGTCTTATGTGGGTTGTTGCCTACAATTTGTAAAGAAGTTAATAAAAGCAATATTTTGCTGTGTTTTTTTCCCTTAGGGGTTTTCCACGTAATTTTTGTGTTCTTGCATGTGCAGCTTGTTTGATGTTTTTGAAGTTGCATTTTCAGATTTGAAATAAGTGTTAAAATCTGTCCTAATACTGATTCACCCCACCCCACCCTCTCAATATTAGCATGTGCTCTTCAATTGCTATTAGAGCACGGTTTCTTCGGAAAAAAGCCTTACAAGCTTGAAGGTAGATCTTGAGAAGCACACAATGGCTGGTAATGATGGACATGGTTTTTCCACTAATAGGGCACCTTTATTTGATGGAACAAATTATGCTTTCTCGAGCATAAGGATGGAGACGTACTTAAAGTGCACTTGGATTTGACATCTAGCAATCAGTGATTGATGGTTACACAGCCCTGACAACTATTCCAACTGATGTTGTTGGTAAAAAGGCTAGTGAATGTAATGCTAAGGCCAAGAATGCCATTCTTTGTGGTTTGTCCAAATCTAAATTTGTTGAAGTGATGCATTGTGCATCTGGAAAAGAGATGCGGGATAAATTGAAAAATATTTGTCAAGGAGATGAGAGATCTAAGTCTCCTAGAAAGTCCAAGGCTTTGTGTTGGAATTGCAGCAAACCTTGTCACTTTTGCAAGGAGTGCAAAGAGGAGAAAAAGAAGAAGAGAAATAATGATTCTGATTCTGAGAAGTCTTCTCAGGATGATGGTGAAGCGCTTGTCGTTGCCTTGGCAACACATGCATCAGAAGTTGTGTGGCCGATTGACTCTAGTGCATCATTCCACATGACCTCGCATAGTGGTCGGTTTTCAAAGTGTTACTATTATTTCCTCCCCCACCTCATTGATTCATCTGCTTGTTTGAAAACATCTCATTTTAACACGGACGATGTTTCATGTCATAGTATGAACCCAGGTGGTGTTTTCATAAGTTCATCGAACCTCCCACTTTACTGCCCAGGCCCCTTTTATCTCCTTCCTATGTTCAAACCGGTCGGTGTTTCGTATGTCTTGTCGAACCTTGTTGCTAGTGTGATGATTATTAGCCTAGGCGGTCTTTCACAACATTTGAACTCGGGCGCATATTTATAGAGTTCTTCAAACCTCTTTTATTACCGCCCATAGACGTTTGTTTTTAAATTTTTGAAAGATGGTTATGTGGGGAATAGTGAAAGCGACAACTACCACGTGTCATAACGCAAAATTAAGACATTAATGTCCATCTACTTGCATGTTTTTCCGTGAAGCCGAGTTTAATGAAATAAAAAGATGGGAAAACATTCTTGTCGCGGCAATTTCTGAGGACGAGCTAGAGGAGACGCACAGTTCAAATTGCAGGATTCGCCATTAGAGGTATTTTTAGTTTCCATTCATTGCAACCTATTTTCTAAATTATTTACTCTTGCATTGAAGAAACATATATTGTCAAGAGTCACTAGTGCATATGGCAAGGGTTAAATACGTGAGCTATGAGTATGTGTCTCGCTTAACCTACGAAGGTCCTAAAATTGGTGATACTCGGCTACAGCCGCTTAATTTAGATGAATTGTGGAATAAATTTAACAAACCTAACCCTGCACCTATCATTGAGAGAGTAGTGGGTAGTGGGTTGATTGAAGCTGCCACATTTCCAATAGTTGAGCAATGTCTTGAACTAGTGTTGGAATGTATCAAACACTATAATTCACAAACACGAGAAGTTAGGATAGAGGATAATAGGCTTATTCTGAAGATTCAAAGGTCTAGCTTTGTGTCCTGTTTGAGAACTCCAGAAAGGGATGAATACTCGCCAATGGACATGACAAGCTCTCAGATTGAGTTCACTACCAAGAAAGAGGTTTACAAAAATGTGAGCAAAGAACTAGCTGGTCGAACCAAAGAAGGGCAAGCCTCAATTGCCCCGCAACCTACATAGGAACCATTTTGTAGACGAGGTGGCCGATATTGTAGTGTTGTTGCACAAGGTTAGGAGAAGTGAAAATGTTCACAGCTTCAAAGAATGGATGTATTTCTTCATCCAAATCATATTGAGCGGGGAGCAATTCCTAGACTAGGCAAAGATTATTAGCGACCGTCTGCATGAGTTGATGCCATTTTTCACTCTGAACAGATTTTTCTTTATGTCATCATATTTAATATATGCCCTTGCTAGCACTCGACCCTGCCTTGGATTAAGGCCGAGTGATTTGCCTCCAGAAAAAGTACCAATTTATGATTACTTTGACAAACTCCAACTTAACAAAAGCATCTTGCATTTCAGAAGAATTGCTGATACTTTTACCATGAGGATGGTCAAGGAATTGTAGGGGCATTTTGCACTGAGATTATCTCCAGAGGCAATGCAGTTCGTTGATTTTTATGGCAGCCACTTTATTCAATTTCAGAGGTTTTCATACATAAGAGTAGGCTGGTATGCTAGTTTTCCTATTAAATTACCCAAGTATCCTGAAGACATATGGGTGATTATTGAGGTGAGTAGACAATTGGCTGATGTTAATAGGTTGTGTCAAGGTAGAAAAAGATTGACAGTCAGTTTTCCATTTGGTTTTGGTGCATATAGTTGCCAGTCAATGTCTGATGCTTTGAATATTGAGAAAGAATTGTCTAGATATAACATGCCCTCATATGAGGAGCGTGTTTCTTTTGATCTTAAAGATTATATTAAGAACAATCTAAAATTGGGCCCTACCTTCAATCACCAATCCAACCTTGAGGATTATTGGGCTGATTGCTTCGATGAATATGAGGTAAGGAGAAGAAATTGGATGAGATTAACAGTCAAAGAAACATAGGAGGCCAGTAGGTCTTCAGTTGGGCGGTAAAGCCCCTAATTATAATTCTCTTCCTCATTGATAAAGATGCCCAAGTATATCAGCATGAAGATGATGTCAAATGCAAATCCTTTCTCACTCGTAATTACAGGTATATTCATTTGTTAATTAAAGTTACTTCTTTAAGCAATAAATGTTATTCCTTGAAGTTAAATGTTCGTTGAAGAATCTGTAGTTGTTAATTTTAGAATAGCCAATTGTTCATTCAGTTGAATTGTTGAATTTGTGTAGTTATAGATTAATGAAATATTTTTTGTTTTAAAAGGAAACCCCAGTTTGACAGTTATTTTGTTATGGATCTGTTATGAAACAGTTAGAAGACTCATTTCAGCTGAAACTAAATATTTAAAAGTTAGTTAAATGTTTTTGATTCAGTTGGAATCGAATTGGAAACCCTAGTTTTGGAAACAAGTTAGTTGCAATTCAGCTGACCGTTTAGGTTGTTACATACTAGATCCAAAGACTCACGATTTGTTGAAGGTACTTCCCGAGCCCCTGCCAACAAGCAATCAACTGGTAACGCTCCTCAGTTCTTATCATCAGGTGCTCAAGGAGGTGGTGATGGAGACCCACCAAAAAAGAATGTGTATTCACAAACCTGTGGGGATGACATTTTCAACCTACCTACTCTAGAGAAGGATAATGAAGGAGAGGAGGAAGAGGAAGGATTAGAAAACCTGAATGTTGATTCCCTTCCCTCTCAAAACGAATCACATGTCAGAGAGGTAAGCAACTTTTAGGGGCTAGGAACAACCGCACCTACACGAATCACCTGTCACTCAAACGTTGTTTGAGTCACTAGGTTTTAAGGCAACTAAGGTCGCAATAACCCTAGCTTGGCTGGAAGATTCACTGTCACGAAAAAGGAAAGCCATACAGCCCAGCTTGCCTAAGCAAAACATGGTAGGTCAGTTGTTACAAAGGACTTCAACTCCTAAATCTAAGAAGTTAAAGACCACTACTAGGCTTATAGATGACACAGAATCAGGGACACTTTAGTTGGAAATTGCACACCCTTTGGTACAGAAAGATGTTTCTCATGCAGCAACAAGTGACTTTGAAGTGAATAGGGTCAACCTCGGTCCTCCTACCAAGGATGAGTGTCAGCAGCCAGGATGATTGAGAGATCAAAGAAAGATAAGGAAAGCAAAGATGAATTGAAAGCCCGGGTTCGAGACTTGACCAATTATCTAAAGTCTATTTTTGAGGTTGTCCCGTAGCCTATCTCTTAGATAGATACTTCTATTGAATCTCTTACTGTAGTTGGAAAAGAAGCCCTAACTAAAACTAAAAGTTGTCAAAGTTTAAGTCGGGTTGTAGATGATTGGAATGAATCCCTCATCAAGAAGGGAAACCTTATCATTACTGAATCCTTTAAACACTTCCAAGAGGTGCGTACTTTGAAAGCCACCTTAGGGGATGAAGCCATTGCTATTGAAAAAGAAAAGAAAATGTGGGTTAATTATCAAACTGAATTGAAGTTATTGATGAGCTCGGATATGGAAAAACTAGTTGCACATCAAGTCATACCTAATGCTTCAGATACTAGCTACCTGTCATGGACTAGAGTAGAGTGGAAATTAAAAGTTGCTAAACAAAATTTACAAAAGCTTAAAGAGATCATCAATGAATGTGCTGCCATTTTAGATGAAGCACTGAGCACCTTGGTAGCTCTTGGTCTACTTCAAGATAAAGATGGAATAAGGGATGATGTAGACGCTAGAAGCTTGACAGCTCATTTCAAGAAAACAGTCAAAGAAGCTCTTGACTTACCCACACCTAATGCTGAACACTTACAAAAACTAAGCAAATTACAACTGGTATCATCTCAAGGAATGGATCTTATGAAGGCTTGTGAGCAACGCATGGAAACGGCTAAAGATCTTCATTTGACATGGAAGATAAGGATGACAAATGTAACCATTCCCCAACATAAGGTCTGATGCACATCCTTAAGGCGTTCCAGGCGTGGCAGAAGAAACATTTGGTGGTCCAGGAAGCTAGAAATGAAGCGACATCGTCGTAATGCATGGCTCCTCTTTATTTCTTTTATGTGTCTTTTGTCTAATTAGCTATGGACATGAAGAGGCGGGACTCATCTGCCTATTTAAAATGTATCTATCTTTATATGCTCTCTCTAGACATTTTTTTGAAAGTTTGCTCAGTACCATTGATGAATGAAATTACTATTTTGTCTATGTGCAATTTGGTGGAGTTAATCCGATTTCTGAAATCTTTGCATTTAAGAATATCTTATGCATGTCTTATCTTGGTATGAGCAATGCAGTTCTTATAATCGATTTCATTTCTCACATGTTATTGAGTGAATGTTCTGTTTCTGATGGTTACTTAGTCTTTGTGCTAATACTTCTTATCTGCTGCATCACGCCCTGATATTTGAAATTTTTCTGATATTGGATATACCTTTTTTGCTTTCCGGTCAAAAGCATACATGATGTTTTATTTTTTTTGTTCTTCAATTCATTGAAAATCATGTGAGGGAGTTGTACCTCGGAAAAATTCAGAGAATATTCATCTTGTTCAAAGGTTAATATTCAGAGTTGTTGGGTTAAATTTTCTACACCTTGTGGGATTCAAGTGTAGATTTTCAGGGTGCCCAATCTGTCAACCAACACAAAGTATGAAGAGTTTGATGGTGGGAAGATGTACTTGGATGATAACTTTCACCTAAACATTGTTGGCTATGGAAGACTTATGATTTGATTCCCTGATGGTAGAGTGAGGGGATCAATGGTGTACTACATATCCCTGGTTTGACATGGAACCTGTTATCTATAAGTAAACTAAATGATGTGGGTGTGCAAGTAGTTTTCTCGAATGGAGGATGCAAGATGACGAGAGGAGCTATAGTGTTGGCTAAGGGTGTTCAGATTGGCACTCTGTTTCAACTTGATGCATGCACTATTCAATGCAATAGTTCTTTTTTATGAAGAAAAGAACTTTTGAGTCACTATCCCCACCATCAGATTTAGTAGCGAAGTGGACCGTTGCATCTACTTCTAATGATTGTGCTTTTTGGGTACCCAATGGTGCTCACTCTATGGAGATGAAACTTCTAGCAGAGAAAACTATGTTATGGCACCAAAGGCTTGACCACATTGGTGAAAGGGCCTTAGAACCTTGAAAAATGAAAATCTTGTTAAGGGGATGAATGATTGTAATCTTGAGTTCAATTTTTGCGAACATTGCATTTATGGAAAGCAAAACTGTGTTAAGTTTTACTCTAGTTCTCACAAATCTTCTGAGATGTTGGACTTGATTCATTATGATGTATTTGGTCCTGTCAATGTTCCTTCAATTGCAAAATCTGTTTATTTTGTTTCATCGATTGATGATTACAGTTGAAGGCGTGGGTTTATTTCCTTAGAAGCAAATCTGAAGTCTTTAATACATTCAAAGAGTTTAAAGCTCTTGTAGAGAATCAAAAGGATAGAAAGATTAAATGTTTAAGGATTGACAATGGTTGTGAGCTTTGTTCGGCAAATTTCGATAGGTTCTCTAAAGAACATGGGATTGAAAGACATAAGACAACTCCCTACAACCCCTCAGTAAAATGGAGTTGCAGAAAGAATGCACAGGATGTTGATGGAGAGGGCTAGGAGTATGCTTAGTAGAGCTAGCCTTGAACCCCTTAGCAGAATGGAGTTGTATAAAGAATGAACAGCATGTTGATGGAGAGGGCTAGGAGTATGGTTAGTGCAGCTAGCATCAAACAAAAGTTTTGGGTTGACACTGTTGCCACTGCTTGCTACCTGATTAACAAGTCTCCTACTTCAACGCTTGTGGATAAGACACCCATGGAGGTATGGTCTGGTAAAAATCCCTCACTGAGACATATTTGAGTATTCGGTTGTGAGGCAAATGCTCATGTGCCTAAAGAGAGGAGGTCTAAGTTGGAGAACAAGGCTGTAAAAAGTATCTTCATCGGTTATGGTATCGGTGTGAAAGAGTACAACCTTTGGGATCAAGTGGCCACAAAGGTTCTATATAGCAGAAATGTGGTTTTCACGAAACTTGTTACTCCTATTGTAGTCTTACAGCCAGAGAAAGAAGAAAAGAAAGAGGATGCGGTTCATCTTCCTCCTACCCTTGAGAAAGAAGAATAGAAAACATCTAATGGACCTGATGATGAGGAGAGCTCAAGTAGCTCTGAAAGTTCAAAAGAAGATGAAGAACCTCAACCTCAACCTTTGAGAAGGTCTACATGGATAAGGCGACAACCTGATAGGTTTGGATATTCATTGCATGATTCTAGTTGTATTTTCACTTTGATTTCTAACATTAATGAGCCTAGGACCGTAAGGGAGGCAATGGGTATGAGTGATGCAGATTCTTGGATAAAGGCCATGGATGAAGATATGGCTGCATTAAAAAAAAATAACACTTGGGATCTGGCGCCCTTGCCTGATGAACATAAACCCATTGGTTGCAAATGGGTGTTCAATAAAAAGTTTGGTTCAGATGGCAATGTTGAGAGATATAAGGCAAGGTTGATTGCAAAGGGTTATTCCCAAGTTGAGGGAATTGATTACGGTGAGATTTTTTCTCCTGTTGCAAAGCTGGCATCCATTAGATTTTTGTTATCACTTGTTGCATACAATTTAGAGATTGAATAAATGGATGTGACAACTTTCCTTCATGGTGACTTGAAGGAAGAAATCTATATGTCACAACCAAAGCATTACATTGTGAAAGGTATAGAAATTTTGGTTTGCAAATTGAAGAAGTCTTTGTATGGTTTGAAACAATCACCTAGGATGTGGTACCAAAAGTTTGATCATTTGGTGTTGAGTTTTGGATTTCTAAGATTGAAATCATATCATTGTGTCTATTTCAAAACTATTGATGATCGCATTCTCATTATTTCATTGTACGTTGATGATATGTTGTTCATTGGGAATGGTAAATCTTTGATTTCTGATTTGAAATTTTGAAGTCTCAGCTTTCAACACGGTTTGAAATGGAGTTAGGTGCAGCTAGTACATTTTGGGTATGGAAATCAAAAGAGACAGGGCAAACAAAAAACTTTGGTTAGGCCAAAGTAAGTACGTGAATTCTGTGTTGGAGAGATTCAACATGGCAGATTGTAGACCATTGTGTGTTCCTGTTGCGATGGGGACAAAGTTATTAGTTTCAAATTGTCTAAAATCTCCTAGTGAGGTGGAGGATATGATGAGAGTACCTTATGCTAGTGCTATTGGCAGTTTGACGTATGTTGTGGTCTATACAAGACCAAACATTGCCCAAGTAGTGGGAGTCCTTAGCTGATTCATGGCTAATCCTAGACAAGTAAATTGGGATGCAATAAAAAGAGTATTCAAGTATTTGTGTGGTACTTCCAAGTATTCCTTATGTTATCATGGACATCCTACAGGATCTTTACATTTAGTTTGTATTCATGGATTCGTAGATTCAGATTGGGCAGGTGACTTGACAACACAAGATCCACCAGTGCCTGTGTTTACTATGTTTGGTGGTGCTATCAATTGGATGAGTCGGCGGCAAGCTATAGTCACTTTGTCCACTACAGAAGCAAAGTACATGGTAGCTACTCATGCTTGTAAGGGAGCCATATGGCTTCGAAGATTGTGTTCAAATGTTGGGTTTGATGCAAGGATGATTACTATTTCCAGTGATAATTAGAGTGCTATTTTCTTAGCAAAGAATCCTACCTTCCATGCTAGAAAAAAACATATTGATGTTCAATTCCATTTTGTCTATGACATGGTGGAAGATGGTAAGGTATAGATTGAAAATTTTGATACTTTGACGAATGTTGTAGATTCCTTGACAAAGCAAATGAGCACGGAGAAGTTCAGATGGTGTTCGAAATCTATGGGCCTTTCAGCCCCTAGCAATTGATTACCTGGTTAGATTGGCTCTTGAAAGGTATTCGATAAGTGGGAGAATGTTAGGAATTAAGGTGTCTCAAACTTTGCAATTTCCTAGCATTAAAATATTAATTTAATTATGCTTATGTTGTAATTTCTTGCTCATTAATCTGTCATCTAATATGACTTAGCACAGTGAGTTGTCAACATGTTGGAAGATGACATGGAATGTGACATGGATGTTGTGGTCCCCATAAGGCAATGTTAGCGTCCAACTTTGGGAAGAGATTCCTTGACATCTGTTGGCATCTTTGAGAGATTCTATGACGATTTTATGATAGATTCCTATGATGATTTTATGATGGATTCTTATGACGATCATGACACATAATAGCCAGATTCTATGACAAGGTGGACAAGTGTTGGAGGGAATCTTTGCATGGGGAATCTAGGCGCCCAAGTTTGACTATGACAAGTTGTAAGAAAATTATTTATTATTAGTCAATTATGAAAGATTCTCTTACAGCTGTACGTGTTGCCATATATGACAGATTCTATGTTGATTGTAAGGTGTGTAAGAGCATCCAGCATACCTATTTTGAGTAAAAATGGGGCGCCCAAGTTTGGAGGTATGAATGAGGAGTCAAAGAATATTGTACAGATGTCAATTGCATGCCTGGAGGTGATGGAAAAATGTGCCAAGTGGATTTGGACGCCCATCTCTTGTAGCTTACTCTAGAAGCTACTTTCATACTTGTATTCTCTATATATTGAATGTCTTGGAGTGGGTTTTGTAAGTTGTATTTTGCAAGTATTGTTATGTTGTCAGAACAGCTCCAGAAATCAACATTTGTATACTCTTGGAAGAACTTGCATTGCAAGTGTGTTGTAATCAACATTGGTTAGATAATACATTGTGCAAGTTTTGGAGTGGGGTTTTTCTCCTAAAAGGGTTTTCCCCACATATATCTTGTGTTGTGAGCTTTTGATGCTTGCATGTGTTATTATCTTAATAGTCTTCCTATTGTACATCTCCCATAGTAATTGTAAAAAGAATTAAAATAGTACATCTCTCCTCTTAGATCAATGTTAGGAAGCATTTCCGTGTACCTTGCTTCCTTTCAGAGTACTCAAGAGGAATTGTTGCAGGTGTGGAGTCTTGTAAGTGCAGAGAGTTTTGTGCTTTAGTAGATTTGTTGCAGATATTTATGACTGTAGAGGGCTGCATGCTCTAGTAATTTTGTTGCAGCTTTGTGGAGGCTTGTGACTGTAGAGAGTCATAAAAGGAGGCACGAGTGTACCAAAAAGGGCCATGCTATTGAATGTGAGTTGAATACTCTAGTAAGTTTGTTGTGGGTGGAGTCTTGTAACTACAAACAATTGTGTGTATGTGTAGATGTCTTTGAAAAAAGGGACAAGGTTTGTCTTGAAGAGGCCAGTTGAGCAGGCATATATGGAGCAATACCAAGAGGACTTCTTTAAGAAGATGATGTACATGGATTTGAGACTAGAAAGGTTGGAGGCTAAGCAACATAGAAGAGTTGTTGTAAATGTGATCGGGAATGAAAACAAAATTTGTGGCATGGACAAAGATGAAGTCATACGAGTTGTTGAAACTTAGGACAAAATTCTTGATAAGATGATGGACATCCTTTTGAGATTGAAAAGGTTAGAAGCTAAGCAACGTGGAAGGGTTATCATAGATATGACCAAGGATGATGAAAAAATGTCACATAGGTGGCATGACAAAAGAAAAAAAGTGACTGCAGTTGAAACATGTCTTTCCCATGGCACAGATGTGTTGTTGGATGAGTTTTTAATGGAGGAGAAAGGTTATGAAGAAAACCTTGTTTTGTCTAACATTGTTTTGTTTGCAAATATGGAGGAAGGTAAAGAATTAAAAGTCTTCATGCTAGAGGATAATGCGAAAGAGAAAATTGTGGTGGTGACAGAAGTTCACAAAGCACAAGTTGCAAAAAATAAAAGTGTTGTTGCAGAAATTCCTTTGGAGGTAGCAGCTGATTCAAGAGCTGAAGTGGTGACTTGTGAAGGCCTCATAGTTGATAGAGAAGTACATGAAGGTGAAGAGGAGACTAAGAAGATTGAAAAAAAGTTTAGTTATTGTGATTCTTTGCACATAAATTTTGTTGCAGTAGAGAAGGATTAAAAAAGAAGCAGAATATAGGTTCTCTAAAATCCATCACATGATAACAAATTGTTATGAGAGTGCAACAGAGATTTCAAAGTGGAAAAAGAAAGGAAGCACCTTGATGAGTCTCTTGATTAAAAAATAGTTATGGAGCTTTTTTATTTTCATAATATTAGTTGTGTTGATTGGATCATAGGTAAAACAATAGTGAGTTATGAGCATGAGATTGCAACTAGAGCATGTCTTTTAGAAGGCATGAAATTGTTGGTGAGTGAGGATGTGAGAGAGGAGAGCATAATTGCTGCAACCGTTGGTCCTTTGGAGGACATGATGGAGTTAGCAGATGAGTCAAAAAGTAGTAAATACAGAAAAATGAGTAGATGAAGAGTTGGTGATGGAAAAATTTTATTTCCAAATTGTTGTTAGTTCTGATTTATGTGTAGGTAAAGTAGTGAATACAGAAAAGAAAGCAGATGGAGATGGTGATGAAAAAATTGATTCCCATCATGTTGTTAATGCTGATAAAGTGGTGAGTATAGAAGAAGAGGAAGTGGAGATAGTGATGAGAATCTTTAATGTTATTTACTCTTGGTGGAGGTGAACAATTAGTTGTGAGTTGAAACCCACAAGATGAAGAAAAAGAATAAGAGCATTAGGAGGAGATCAATTTATCATGGATAAAAGTCCACAAGAGGTGCAAAAGGAGATGGGAGTTGTCCCAACCAAGTGCTGGAAGAGGTGAAGGAAGAGATCTTACAAGGTACCTAATTCAATAATGGGGCTTGTTGTAGACTATACGCTTTCCTAAAGAGTGTCTTTACCACTCAGCCCTAATTTCTGAATTATGCTCCAAAACTTCTTACCCAATGTGTCTAATGCAGGAGCAACCGAGTCCCTCGCAATCCTGCCTAACCAAAAATATTGATTCATCAAATTTTGGTTTTATGCTGACTTTTGTTTGCAGGTTTTTTTATCTATGTGATCATTTTTGTGGTTTTGTGTGAGGCCTGCAGCTAAGGATGTAGTCATTGTTGGGCATGAAGACCAAGAGCACCTAAATTTTCTTTAGTCAATCAGTTGTCTGGTTGGGACACACATTTATTATTTTGTGCTAAATAAGGCTTCTTGCTGAGTGATCTTCATGGGACCCACACACCTGAGTGCCACATAAAGAATGATTAAAATTAAATTAAACTTGGGTATTTTATCCCTCATGACTGGCAGTTTCCTTGCCTACTGATGGGGCCCACATATTATCTTGTCTCCTTTTGGCTGGGTAAAATCCCATGCTGGACATTTATCTATAGATGGTTGTTGGGGCCCACATAACCTGCTGGTAGCACAATTATGGATCGTGGGATTCTATTTTCAGGCATCTTCTGCTGGGCCAAGGCATTTATTCCTTCTTGCTGGGAGACCTCAATGAAGTTGTGGCAGTCATTGACTAACACCTTTCCTTAGGTTGGACAGTTACTACGTGCATTTCCTGACTGGCAGCTCTAACTGATATTCCTATTTACATTAACCACTATTCTTGTTTGGTCTTTATGTGACTGGTGGCATCTTTACAGACCCCTGATTGTAGGAATCCTGACTGACAACAGTTACCTTGCTTGATTGCCTCATATGTTCCTATAAAAAGCACAGAAACAGATGCTTGAAGGAGCATTCAAAAAATCAGACAGTGGCACTGGTCTTCATGAGTTCTGGGTCATTATAAGGCTTGTGCCTTGCGCTGAAAGTATGCAAGTGAATTATAGTTTGAAATTTTGAATATTAAGTTCTGACTCTCAGTAATGCTTTGGCCATGAGGCTGAGTACCTGTATCAGGATAGATGAAGTGTAGGGAGTGAACATTAAAATGTTGTTTTTGATGTCATCATTTCTGAGTTACTGCTGTATTTTTTATGTCCATTTCTGAGTCACAGATGTTCCAATTGACAACTTGTGGGCAAGGCTGCTTGGACTGGTTGCCCAATATCAGGCCCCACTCATTGACTGCATCAACGCCAGCAGAGCCACATCCAGCAAATAAGCTGTGAAGAGTAACTTAAATTAAAAACTTGGTAGCATTTTAATTTGCACCTTCCAATAAAACACAAAATGGAATAGTGTTTAATGATACCTTTCTTCAAGTTAGAAGTTCCCTTGACTCTTAGTCAAGGAATGATATATTTCTTACACACAAAGTTGAAAAATAAAACCTAGAACCAGCAAGGATTTATTTGAGCATGTTGAAATATAAAAACTAAAAGAAAAGTAAAACCTATCTTTTTGTTGTCAAACTAGGGCAAAAGGAGAATCCACACTTATGCACTAGACAAGAGGTTTAATGTCTTTGCTTAATGAAGAAAATTTAATCTAGAGACAGCAAAAACATGATCACTTCTTCTTAGCTAAAATTAAAGACATCTAATTGAACTCATAGGGCATGGAGGGAGACCCTTCATTGATCTGCAAATTGTCCTCATTAATGGTGAAATGGAAGTTGTTGGGGCCACTAGAGCAAACACATCTAGCTATGGCAATGGAAACAACCCTCCAAGCATCAAATTTAAGTTACTATCATTACACTTGGTGCCATCGAAGAGACATGTACACATCAACCAATAGGACCATTGCATGTTGGGGTGACAAACAAGTGGCCCAATAATACCATCACATTTTGCCACAAGCCACGACAACTAAGCCAACATACATGGTAGTGTTTCACCTTTTATTCATATCGTGCATCACAAGAGTGAAAGTGGGGTCCACATTCAAAATCGTAATACAAATAGCCTCGACAATACAATAAAAATCTTCCATGTGTCCACCGCTGTATATAATACTGCCCAGCTGGAAACCATATCAACACTTCCAAGAAAAGACAGCCGTTAGGCATGATGGAAATTAAAGTGCAGTCCACATTCAAAACCACAACGCAAAGGAGCAGTGAGATGCAATAGAATATTGCTAGTTGGAGACCACATCAGCATTGTTATGAGAGAAGATAAAAGCCATGCACATTGTGCATTTGAAAGTGGGGTCCATATTCAAAATTATGATGCAAAGGAGTTGTGCGATGCAATGAAATGTCACTAGTTATCCCAAACTAGCAAGACCTTTCCAAGTACTCCATGAGGCACATACATAAGCAATAATGAGCCAACCCTAACCCATCAACTCAGCATGAAGATGGCATAACACTACAAGAGCAAGCGGGTATGTTGTACCCAAAATTAAAATTTTTGCTTCATTAAGGCATTTTGGTAAAAATGGTCAAAATCTTATAAAAATTGTCGTCAAAAGTCAAAAAGGTCAAACTGTCTTAGAAATTTCTAAAAAATAAACAAACCATAGGGCTTTTTTGCGTTTATTGTCGAAAGGATGCTCGCAAAAATTTTCTAAAAATAGAAATTTGCATGTTGGTCCCTATTTTTTAGGGGTTCACACATGTTGGTGAAAAACTCAGATTTCTCAAAATCTGACGATCTAGGTCTCTTTAGAATGAAATTGTCTACAAAACCCAGACTTCAATTTTTCGGCCCTATTTTTTTTGGAAAATGTCTAAAAATATAATCTTTGCAGAAATGGCTCAAACTAATTTTGATTGGTTGATTTTACGTCACGATCACATTGGTCTAGTCAGAATCATCAAAAAGTCATTTTTTCTTTGGTGGGTCTATTTCACGTTTTCAAAAGAAAAATCGGGACCTCTAGGGTCATCAAGGGAAGATGGCCATCTACTAGATATCAGAAATAAAGTCTCAAACGCTGCACAAATCAGTCTACGGAAAAAGACGATTGACAGAGGGGAATCTAAAAATAGCAAAAATTATGAAAAATATTCTAACACTAGAGAAGTTGGGTGCCTTATTTCAAGGAAGGCGCCTAGGCTTCAATGCCTTCGAATATTTTCAGTTTTCGTTTATCATGCACATGAAATGGTGAAAGCAATCATAGTTGGCGAGGTGGTCACGCAGTCGGCAATGCTAGTGAATGCGAGGTGAAGAAAGTTGAAAAAACTCAAAATAAAAACTAAGTCTGGTGAAGAAAAGTGCCCCAGTCAACCAGGGGCACCTAGGATTTCAAGCAAAACTCAAAATAAAAACTAAGTCTGGTGAATGCGAGGCGAAGAAAGTTGAAAAAACTCAAAATAAAAACCAAGTCTGGTGAAGAAAAGTGCCCCAGTCAACCAGGGGCACCTAGGATTTCAAGCAATCAAAAGTAGTTGTTAGGATTTGAAAAACTGGTCATTCTTCTTAGATTTCTTCAAGCTTTTCAACAAATCCATCAATCGGTTCACAGGATTTATTGAATGGCCGGAATTGCAAATCAAACAAAGGTGTTCCATCGAAAGGACAAATTGAAAATCATCAAAATGTTTCCAAGTCCGGTGCAGAAAAGCGCCCCAGTCAGCCAAGGGCATCTAGGGCTTCAGGCAGTCAAAAGCAGAATTTAGAGTTTGTAACCTCCAAGGGATTTTTCTCAAATTTGATCAAGCTCTTCAACGAATTCATTAGTGAGCTCAGAGGACTTGTCAAACGCCAGAAAATGTAGATCAAACAGAGACAAAAACACAGAAAACGAAGAAAATCTAAGGGAAAAGTTGAAAATCACGAAATTTTGTCTAAGTTTGGAAGGCTTAGGTGCCTTAATTCAAGGAGGGCGCTTTTCTTCTCATTCCTTAGAAAACTTTTCATTCATTTGAAAATTTGTCGAAACATCTTCGTCTACCAAGTTCCAGATCTCGTGAAATCAATCAAATGCAAGATCAAAGATTGGTATGAGATGCCATTGTTCTCATATTTGATCAAGCTTGCCAGATTGACATCCCTTCAATCATAGTTGTTCATCAATTGGCGAAAAACGATGCTCGAACAAGAGGTACTTGATGCCAAAGATGCATAAAAGCTTAAAAATTGAAAAACTTGGAAAATTTTCCAACTCTGGTGAAGTTGGGCACCTTATTTCAAGGAAGGCGCCCAAGTCAACTTGACTTAGAAGATTTTTCGAAAAATATCTCATATGCATTCTTTGGCCGCCCTATTTTTTAGGAATTCTCCAATTTGATGCAAATGAGGTCAAATTAGGGCATGCATGGACTCCTAAATTTAGGATTTTTTGCATGGAGGTGCTTTTATTCTCCAAAATTATATTTAAGTGCACCTTGAGCATTCATTATTCACAAATTGCAGGTTAGCTTCAAGAGGAAGAAACACAGAATTTTTTTCTCAACAAGATTTGGACAAGCAAATGAAGTGCTTTTTCAAAGTTCTTCATAGATTCGAGTCCGGGTTGCACAAAAGAACGCTTATCCATAATCTATTTTTCTAGGGCATCACTTTTCAGAAACAGGAGGTCATCTTTTCCAATTTTCATTGATCTGGGTCTCTCTATTTTAGACTCTTGAAGATTGGTGAATTTTTATGTAAGCTTTCAGCTCTATTTTTAAGGAATCTTGAAAAATCAGTTTTTCAAAAATCTAACAATTTGGGTCTATTTAGAACAAAATTGGCCACAAAACCCAGATCTTAGTTTTTTAGTTTTTTTTTTGGCCAAAAATTGAAAATCTTGCATGTTGAGGAAAAAGTCAGATTTTTCAAAATCTGAGGATCTGGGTCTTTTCAGCACATGAATATCTACAAAACCCAAACTTCAGCTTTTTTCAAAAAATTTGCATGTTGGCTTCTACTTTTTAGAAGATCTATCTTTTTTGGGAAAAACTCAGTTGTTTCAAAATCTAACAATTTGGGTCTCTTCACAACAAGATTCTCTACAAATCCCAGATATCAAGTTTTTTTTCCAAAAAAATTTGTCTTTTTGAAGAAGAAAACAGCAAGCTATTTTTAGCTTTTGTGTAGAACTTGTTCGAACATAGTTGTGTTCACAGTCAATCTTCAAGTTTTCGGACATGCAATTCTCTCCAATAGAAATCAAGACCAAATCGGTCTTGCTTCACGATTTCTTGAAGACATTTGACACCAACTTGCATCAAGTACATCCAATGGTTGATCCGAATACTTTGAAAGGCGTAGACAGTGTTACAATCAAGAATCTTGATCATTTTGGGTTGCTTGCAGCAGCTTCTTTTCCCGTCTCAGTGCAGAATATTGAGTTTGTGATTACTCTTGTCAAGCATTACAATCCAACTTCATGAGAAATCCAATCAACGGATGGGCGTATTATTTGCAACCTCAGGCTGGGAGACATTAACAAATGTTTTTCCATTCCACCATGTATCAATAACTTTATTGTATCAGTTGAAGAATGTGAAAAGGCGTGGAATGCACAAAAGGATCAATGCCAGAAAAGGATTGCACAAAGGTGGCTGAAAGAGAAGTGAAACACTTTGCGAAAGAACATTGGACGTGGTGAGTTCAAGGATGAATTTGCAATCATGATTACTTTGCTCAACTGAGTCATAGGTCAAGCAAAAGCACATAAGTTTCAGCCTTGGATGTTCTACATCTTGTCCCAGATTGTCAACAAAAGAGAACACTACAACTGGCCAGCATTGATCAGTGATACTCTTCACCCCTAGATGATAGGGTTCTTCAAGGCCCATGAATTCTACATGTTATCATACCTCGTATATCTAATGGCCTTTCAAGGCAAGTTTAAAGGTTTGAATGTCATTGGAACTCTAGGCGTTCAACATGTGTATGAGCATTACCCGCAGTTAGAGTTTTCACAGTCATAGTGGCATTTCAAGCAGGTGAATGATCTTTTCCTAATGCATATGGTGTGAGATCTTGACAATGAGTTGCATATACAGTTTTCAACAGATGTCAGATTGGCAATGGCAGATTGGGCTGATTGGTTTATCCAATTTCCCACTTTCTCCTACATTAGAGTATATGGCTTCTCAAGTGATCCAGTCATGCTACCTAGATATCCAACGAATAAGGTAGTGTTCATGGAGTTCCTAAGGCAAGTACATGAAGTTTGCTCCTTTTTGTGTAATAGACGCATGTCAGCATTCAGTTTCCCATGTGAGATGAGCATATATAGGTGTAAACCAGCAACTGATGCTAAGTCGATGAGCAATGAACTGCCAAAGCTTAATCTCAAGGTTTTCAAAGAGAGGCGTTCATTTGACCCTTGGGGTCTCTTGGCAGCTCGCCTCGGTCAAAATCATTCACATAAACCTACAATTGAAGATTTTTGGATTAATTGTAAAGATGAGTTTGAAGTGCGCAAGCACGATTACAGTAGACTTACTCTTCATTAGATTTTTGATTTCTTATCAAAAGATGTGGAGGTTTTTCCAAATGATGATGGAGAAGTCCTACTTCCCACATATGCCAGAGATCAGGTTGATTAGCAGCCACTTTGATCAATTGATTGGTTCGCCAAAGAGAGCACCTTGATTGAGGAAAGAACAAGCCAGATTGTCAAGAATAGCAGACTATTCTTGAGTAGCAAGAGGACACGGAAGGTACTCATTCCAGTTACAGAGCCACCAATGGTTCATTCATCACTACCTTCCTCTTCTAAATAGAAACCCAGAGTCAAAGCAATGAGCAATCCTCTTGAAGGTACCAAGGTTAGTGGTATGACAAAAGAGCTTGAATAAAAATGAGAATCGGCAGGAATAATCAGCAAATGCACTGGAAGTTCCAGTTCTTCCATCATCACCGCACAACCTTCATCTATTCACATAGACTCGAAAGTGGATTCACCAATTCGCAACATCTCAACACAGATTGATCCATCAAGAGTGATTAGAGCTGGAACCAATTCTCCAAGAGAAATTAGTAGAGACCCTTTGTCTTGGCTTGAGAACCTCCTGGGTAGGAAGAGGAGAAAGCCTTATTATTAGTTGGACTTTACAAAGTTTGATAACGTCTATCTGGACACAACAAAGAAGAAACTCAAGAATCAGGTTCACGTGGAGAAGAATGTTGATAATGAGGTCATTGAGATTGCTACTCCGCCGGAAGACAAGAACGCCGATGAAGTTGAGGTTGATGATTTCACATTGGTCAAAGCCAATCTTGGTAGAAGCACCCAGCATGCTGATATGAATCTCTTTGAGGTTGCAGCAGTTAACCTAAAGGAGAGAGTGCTCAAGGATGGAGAAGACAAGGCAGCCCTAAAGGCTGAGAATTGACAACTACGATAGTACATTTCCAATCTACTTCATGGTACTTCACACATCATTGCTTTGCTTCCACAAATTTTGGAGTCACCTACAGATCAACACCAACTAAGTCAATTGGTTATCTACGGAAAACATCTGAGAGATTGGGTAGAAAAATTCATCACCAAGGGCAGATTTATACTTGCAGAGATGTACCAATTGAGGTACAATGCCCATGATCTTCGCTCGGGGATTCAGGAGTCAGAGCATAACATAGCGGAAAGGAAGCCAAGAGATGAGATCATCATTTCCAAATTGAGGATGGCTTATGATTCAGTCACTACAAAAGAACACAAGAAGAAGCTTTTTGCTTGGAGAGAATACCTCTTCAAAGTAAAAACCCGCAAAGAAATATTTGCAAAATTAACTAAATATAGACAAAAAGTTGCTAGTACTATCAAGTTCGTAAGCATGTTTGTGTCACAAATTCCTTGTCAATATCGACATGAAGATGGCACTTACTTTGATCTTGGTGAAGTACAAACAGAGTTTTAGAACCTTGTCTATGATAGTTTTAATGGTGATCCTATTGACTACAAGATGAATCATGTTGCAGCAATGTCAGCAAGATTTGATGAAGCAGCTGAAAAAAGAAAAGAATTTCTAAATTTGATCGCCGATGGTAAAGAGATGTTGCAAAGACAGTACATTGTTCTGAAGAGTATCAGTATTCCTGATGAAGAGGCAATTAACGGTTTTCTGGAGGATATGATATCCCAAGTTGTCAATGAGTGAACCACCAGTTAGAGTACACAAAGATTTTCAGAGATAGAACTTAAGTAAAGGCAGCAGTTAACTTGATGCCTTTTCCAAGTTAAACTAATTGTTCTCATTCATGCTTATCTATTCTTTGGAAATATCAAAAAGATAGTTGGAGCTTTTCTTTTAGTTAAATCAGTTAACTAATGTTTGTAGTCCAGTTAACTGTTAGTTGTCTTTTGTTTAGACTAAGAAATAAAGCTTGCATGTTGGCAAGACGAATTGTTAAAAACAAGGAGATTTTAGGGTTCCCTACTCCTTTGTTTATGTATAAATAAGGGAAACCTTGTCCATTTATTTTTAACCATGCTTGTGATAACAAAATTGTTGATCCTACTTTTGCTTGCAAGTTTGCTATTCAGTATCTGTTCAATTGTGTCAATTGTAATTTCGTTGATCGCATATTGTATGCCTACATTTGCTACAATCTGTTGTCCTAGAAGTTTGTTTATTGTTATAAATTAAGGAAGTCTCACGCCTACTTTGCTCTGATATACTATCTCAATCTATTTCAGCACTTTGTTGTATGTTTTGCTTTAGCAATCTTTATTTCAGCTTACACCTCATAAGTACAATGAGTCTTCGGGTGTGTTTTGGATGCGAGCTTATTTAAGCTTTTGTGTCAAATCAATCATTCCTCATTTACTTCTAGCTCTCTTGCTCTGAATTTACTTGAGTAGATAGAAGCGTCTTTAGTATAAGCTTAGTTGTAGTTGAATTTCCAGAAAAGAGAAAATCTTAGCTACGACGCAAAGAGTTTTATAACCTTTTGCTCTCAAGCTGAGAATAAAATGATTGGCAAGTAGTTTAGTATTTCTTTTTACGCATAATCAGCAAAGAGGGAGTTTCCCCTCCTAATTTGAAGAGCAATCTAATTGTGCATAGCTGTCCGTTTCCAATACACATTCCAGAGGTGCAAATTGAAACACCAACAGGGTACAACACCTGACTTAAAAACATGTGATGGTTTGAAAAACATGTGATGGTTTTAACAAAAGCCTTCAAATAAAATATGCAATGTGAAGGAGACACGCAATGCAATAACAATTTTCCATCACACAAGATATTGTCAAGCTAGAAACCAAATCATCATACCTACAATAAATATAAAGCAATTTCGCAATTGAAAGTGGGGTCTACAATCAAAACTGCAGTATGAAGGAGTTGCAAAAGGAAATAAGGCACTACCACCTAAAAACAAACTAACCAATCTTTTGTACTTACTCCATGAAGAGTACACATAAGCATTAATGGACCAATCACAAATTGTCAACTCAACACGAGGACAACATAACATTGAATGAACGAGCATGTATGACTCTGCACTCAGAGACACATCTTATGATATCGCTAGCTCGTAGTTTTGGCAAAAGATTTCAAACAAAACCTGCAACATGAAGGACCCTCGCAATGCAATAGGAAACCGATACATGGAACACAAATGGGGACTCAAAGTCACAATGTGAACGCAACTAGATAACATAAGGAATAAAATAAGTGCAGAAAAACACTGGTCAATGAAAACAAGGGACCGATAGGGTGACAACACTTGAGGGGAGTAAGCTGTAAACTTAAGGGAATAAACCTCGAAAACCAATCAACATTAAAATAAAAGAAAATGCCACAATAACATATGCAAAGGGCCAAAGCATAAAAGGACTAGGGTTTTAGTCATAAATATATAAAGGAAAACCCTTATGAACCAGAAAGACTAAAACCCTAAGGATCTCCCTAGAAAACCTAGGATAGTCCAACAAGGCCCGTTGAAGATCTCTCGGATCAGGTATAATTGATGGGAAGGATGGTGCCTAAGAGCACAAAGGAGGACACAGGAAAGATTTACAAAAGTTTAGGTCAGCAAATCTGGGCACCAACATGCTTAGGGTTGTTTCACTCTCAACAGAAAATCCTAAGGAATGTGACAACATGTAATGTCCCCTTTTTCATGAGCATGGGCGTTTGGAGGAATTAGCCTATTCTCGACCTTCGTAGGCTAATGGGGCTTGATTAGAGGGTCATTTGGCAGATACCCAGTTGCTTGGTTGGCTTATTTCTTGGTCATATGAAGGTTTTCCTATTATCACCATGGATGTTTCTAATTTTGGAAACCTTATTTTATGTTATAATATTATATTGCACTTTAGGAGTTGGGTTATATTTTAATTATAAAGTGCAATATTAAAATAATAAAATAATATTCCTTCTAGAAGGTGACTTGGGAAAGTTCTAGAAGGAGGCCGACCTATTGAGGAAAAAGAATAAATAGGCATCAAGGGCTCATTGTCTGGCAGGCAGATCTGTTGTTGTTGATGTTGTTGATGTGCATTGTGGAGCCTAGGGTTTCTGCAGTAGTCACCATTGGCCATTGAGAACGAAAACTCTCAATTGGTACGCAATTTTGAGGGTGTGAAATATCACCTGAATTATTGCAAGTTGTGGAGGTGATAAGTCAGTCACTTCATTAGGGCAGAAATTTGTGGCCTAAGGCCAATTTTGAAGACATACAATTTTGGAGTTGGCTAGCATTAAAGATTTATTGTGGAATACTTTTTTATTTGTTGGCTGCTACAGTAACGCTACAGTGCCGCGATTTGCTACAGTGCCGCGCTACAGTAGTCGCTACAGTTCCGTGAATAGTACCCCGTGCTACAGTATTTTGATCACAGCTTTGCATGGTTCAATTTGAGGAATCGCTGGAGATTACTTGTGTCTTATATCTACATCATTGGAAGATCGATTTGCACCACCAGCTGTTAATAAGTTCTGGTATTAATTTTCAGTCGCTGCTATCAGCTTGTAGAAGCCACGAATCTGCTCATATCTTCCTTGTTGGGGATCAATTTCTTCATACCCTTGCAACGCATCATTCCTTGAGGGTTGGAGTTGTTAACATATGCATTTTGAGGAGAGTTTGCAGCATATATAATTTATCTCAGAGATCTGATTACCTACAGCTGGGCGCACTAGAAAAGGGGATGATTTTGGGAGGAAAGAGCATATTAAAATCTGAAAATATTCAGGGGTGTTCATTGAACATCTAGAAGACATAGTCCGCTATTTCGGAGGGTCAAGACAGTCATATTTGTGAAGAATCGAATTGAAGGATAAGTCTGATGCAAATTACAGTCATACTGTAACAGAGCTGAGAACCCACGTTTTGCTCTTGGCTGGTAAATACCACATGGATTTGGCTTGGGACTTGATTCGCCCCATTGCTAGTGTTTTGGTGATGTCGTTTGGAGCTTGATCAGATGGTTGATGGCTGTGTATAATTTATGGCAAAGGGATTCAGATCAGAACAGAGGCGACTTGGTTTCTAGAGCAACATTTCGTCATATAATCCCTCAGCACCAATTCTCCAGGTTTCTATATCAGCATTGTCTTTCAATTAGTTGGCATTTCATCATGCATATTAGCATTGTAACAATCAGTCATTCATAGCTGCATTATTTAGTCAATATTTGCTGTTGTAGGAAATCATTCATTGTATTCAGACTTTGGCATTGGACATTGGTTGTGAAGCCAAGAGTCTTGGCTATCTATCTAGCATTGTACTAAACTGTCATTCAATGAAGGAGCTTTAAGTTATATGCCAAATGCTTGATGTAATCTTCATGCTGATTAGAGTATTAGTTTGCATGCCAATTGTTTGACAAAATGTCAACTGGCTGTAGGAGCATAATTTACATGTAGAAATTATATATATGCATTTGAAAAGGCTAAAAGAGTCATATATGCATTTAGATTATTGTTTAGACATTGTAGTGTTGAATTGCAAGCAATTGGAGTATTTTATTATCATTTTTTAGCATACAATCAGACTGTAACCACAGACCAGCAAGCTACAAATTTACATCAGAAGTGTTTGACGAAATTATTTGAGTCTTCAATCAGCACTTTGAGGTCAGATTTGAGCAGGCTCATTACACAACACACTGTCTATCATCATTTTTTCTACTCAATTTGCAGATTTTGTAGAAGAAAGCACAAGAAGCAACACCTTGTGGATCCGCATAATTGTTTCTCCCATATGATACCAGCAGCTAAGTCTCAAGTTGCGCTCGGGACTTGCATTTTCTGCATAGATTCCATTATAAACAGAACATAAAATTAGAGGAAAAAGTAATATCCACCTCCAAATCTAGAACCACCATAAAATATCACATAGGGAGATCAGTCTGTGTTTGTATCAAAATAATAAGGTGCTCCTATTGTCTTCATGATATGTGTACTTATAAAATCATTGAAAATTTTGAAGGTTGAAATTGCAAAGAATATTATGGTGTTACCAATTTCCTTGAGTACATTCTTATTTTATATACATGGCTATTTTCAATTTCAATATTAATCGTTGACTCTTCATGTGCATGTCTTTTTGAGAAATTTATTACAAGTGTAGCCTTCATAAAATGATAGCAATTATATGTTGATTACTGAAAAGTGATAAAGAGTAAATCATACCCTCCAAGAGATTAGGGCAAGATAAAGCACAAAAGTTGCCTCTACGGTCGGACACCAAGGCAGTGTCTAAGTCTATAAGCACACAGTCTGCAACTAGACGTTGAACAGGATCACAATACAGTTGTTCAAACTTCCGTTGGTCCTGAGTGTAAGTTCAAACTTTTTTCAGCTACACACAAATTCTGGTATCTAAAGCTTCAAATTAGATCCCAATAAAATTTAAACTAAAAAATAAAAGAGTCATTTGAAAATTATCCATGATGTTCAAACCTCTTGATAAGAATAAAAGAGTATTCCATCTCTGCAATCACCAACAGCAATTCTGTTCAGATGAACAGCAATAGTTGTAATTGTGAAGCGTGTCTTCAAATAGGCATATCGTCTTAAACGTTGAGGAGAATCTTGTTGAAAACCTAAGCAAAATAACTGGTAGAGAATGGCTATCATCATATTCATGATGAATAATCTTTTGACAACCAATGTAAAATTTCCCAAAATCTTAACAAAAGCATTCATTGATTAAGGTTAAAAAAAAAGATGCATAATGGAATATGTAGAATAGTTTTCATCCATCATGTTAAAATATTAACAGAAAACTGAAATTAACCAAAAATTTAGAAGATGCTTCCTCTTACAGTGTTGCCAGCAGAAGCCAAGATATATCGCCCAAGATAGGGGCAAACAGCCACAACTATACCAGGCACTGACACATTCCCCTTTAATTTCAACTCCCATCCTCCACCTTCTTCAAACCTAACACCATCATGGCTTGTTTCATCTGGACTTCCATTTAAATTATTGTTCACTCCATGCTCTGGAGTACAACACATTCCATCATAAAATGGAGAACCGGGTGCAGCAACTGAACTTGATGTTGAGCTTGAGCGCACCATGCCACTGCCAGAGATCTGTATGGGTTCTAGTTGGAAAGTAAGAAGGCGTCCTTTAGAACTGCATGTAACCCAAGGATAAATTTAAATATAAACAAGGATAAAATGCTGACTTTTGCTTACAAATAACAATGTTCACAACTAGCTAATTCAAGTTTCTTCAAAAGCACAAATTATTGTTGGACCTTCTTAAAGTTGTACCATTGGTAAGGAAAATTGTTTCATTAACTTCTAAATGGGGGAGGTGCAAGATAATTGCAATTGACTGGTTACAATTGCATCAGTTGCCTCAACAATATGGTGTCAATATTAATTTTTATCTGTGAAAATTGCAACCACAGATAAATAGAAAGTGGTCTCACGGTTCAAATATTGAAATATCGTATTAATAACTATTTGTAGGAAAATTATACTTTCTGCTAGAAGCTACACTTAAATACCAACATGAAAGTAACACAACAGACACTGGAACAATGTGTTCGATACAACCTGGATGTTTCAAAGCACAATACACTGACACAGATTTTTATCCACCCTGTGTTGACCCCATGTTCTATACTATTGGAACAACGATCTAAAACGATCTAAAGCTGCTTCTCCACAGTTATATGGCTACTATCGACATTATACACTCTTATAACTGCTAAAACTCATGCCGATATTCATGCATATCAGTTTTCCTGTTTTTTTCTATTGTTACCACCAACATGTGACAGGTCCACAATATCACAACAACAATAATGCACAAAGAGTATGTTGTTCTTTTACTTATGTAGGAATCATATTCAACTCTTGATTGCTATTATGAACAAGTGCTTTGTTAGCAATTAACTGCTTTAAAAAATGGTTGACAGATAGTCACAAAGGTGTACCCTAGAGAACCCAATGAAAGAAGAATCTCTAGAAAATTGATGTCTTGCCTTATCTTACAGGCCTCCCAGGACACCAATCAACATATTCAAAACATCTTAACAATTGTAATGCTTCCGTAATTTGTATTGATGCAACCTCTACTGTACATCCATGCTACCACCCTAGAATAGTCAACCAAGCGCCCTGTTATGCATATCAGAAATCACATAACATCGAAAACTACTTTTTTACGATGATCCCTAAAGGCATGTTTAAACAATTATAAAAAGTTTAGATTCAATACATGAAGCTCAAACACAAGTTTTTGAATAGACATCATTTTGAATCCTTTACCCTGCCTGTTCATTTCTCCATGAAAAAATAGAAAATACCAACTACAACAAGGCAATACCACCATGAGAGATCTGCAACAGCCATCCAAATGCAACTAGGGGCTCTACAACCACCACACCATAGTAACTGGTAATTTTCTCGTTGGCAAAATTGTAGCCAGTTTTCCTTTGGTTCTCAGAAACCTGCTTCAATCGTGTTTGACTCCAAGTTGTCTAGAATCTTTATCACCTCAACACCATCTAACACCTTTTTAGTCCTCTGTCCTAAATTTTATGATTTGTTCTTTATTGGATTCATCGTTTCAAGAGTGCTGGCAAATATTTCAAATTTTCAAGCTACATTTTAGTCATTTTGTAAAGTGAACAAGAATTGTGTCTTGGTAAGATAAACTCATTGACTTTCAAGATCTAATTTCAGATCATAACAAATGAAAATTAGTATAAGTAATGATTTCATCATGTTTATGTTGCTAGTTAAACCATAGCATCAAAATTTTATAGCCCATCCAATTTAAAAATTTGATGCATCTCCATCATCCTCAATACAACCCATTTAAAATCCACTATTTCGATTAAAAATTATATTAAAACCAATTTTATAAAGAGATCAATGTTCGAATTTTGAACTGTGCAAACCTTTCAACTGCTAAGTTTCTAAAGCACAGGCGTCATTATATAAATAGAAGTTTGGATAATATTATGAAACCCAAGACCATTTATGTGCCAATGAACATGGAAAAAAACAATTGCAAATGAAATGCATGATGGATGTCACATCTCGACTTTGCTTGCATAAATTTTATTTGATAATAAATGGAACTGGATGAGACCATTGGTCAATATGTGTTTTCATGGATGGCAAATTAGATGTTACCTTTAAAATGCATGCTATTGCGATTAAAATAATGATGAATTATTGTGATGCAAATATTTCGATTGTCGATTATGATTTTATAGACTAACCTATTGACAAGATATTGAGTGCAAATGAGTGTAGGAACAGGTTTAAGGCGAGAACATGGTTGAGGTAGAGATGTTCTAGCCACCCAGCAATAGCTGGCATGATTGAATCCTACACACACACTCACGTAGTTGCATTCATCTTGCATTGTGTATGATATGCTTGCATTGTGTTATCATGGATACGTCATTGCTTTTGTGCGTTATGATTTAATTAATGACTGTTTATGGTTATTATGTTTGTGAAAATTAAATTAATTGGGAAAATAAAAGTATGTCTTATGGTTATTTTGTTTTCGAAAATTAAATTAATTCAGTTGGAAAAATAAAATATTTTATTTTTAAATGTTTGATAATAATAAATTGCATAATTTATATTTATATATTAATAATAGTATAATAAAGATATTACTATTTAGATTTATAAATATATAAATAGCTTGCTTTTAAAAATATATAAATAGCTTAATTGTTATATAATTATATAAATAGCTCATTATTAAAAATAAAAATAAAAAATTAAATAAAAATAAGTTTTATTAAAATTAAATAAAATAAGTTTAAAAATTCAAATTAAAAAATTGCATGAAAAATCATGCAATTCGAAAGTCCAGTCCTAAAGATAGGGACTGGAGTTGAATTTTATTTGGATGAAATTAAAACCATAAATAAGTGAGAGCTGAACAAAAGAAAGGGACGACTTTTGGGAGATCATCACAGAGCAGGAGATCAAGGAAGATAAGAAGAAATAACATAGGCGAAGAAGGGTGAAGAGAGGAAGTGAGTTGGGAGGAGACTATCCAAAGGTTGCAGAAATTTTAGTTTTCCTCAATTAACAGCTCCTTTACGGTCAATCACTAGTTACCTACAGGTTTTGTTCTGCACCATTTAAGAATATAATTGTATAGAAATCTTGGATTGTGTTTATATGATGATCATTGAATCGCAATATGTTTCTGCTTGTTAACCATTTCTTTAATTTGCAAACTTAGCTATCAAAGTGACCATCGACATAAATCTTTGTTCTCCATGCCTTCAAAGAAGGTTCATGTTCCAGTTTCAACATTTCCATCTTGTGTAAATTAAATAGATGCCAATAAATTTGATTGTCTGTGTGAATCATTGCATAGGATAAGAGGCTTGTCAGTGTCCAAATAAATCCTATCAACTACTTTAAATCTGCAGCTGTTTTGAAGCCTGTAGTTGTGCCATAAAAAAAATCTGCATGATAATTATGTAAAAGGCAGAAATCAAAGTCAATAATACCTGCGCAATGATGTTTAAATGCAGAGATAATAGTTATACATCCTATATATATATAGAGAGAGAGAGAGAAAGAGAGATTATTAAAACCCGAATAAATGACAGATTGCAACTAGAAACATTTAGGAATTCTTGCTGCTGTTACAAGATCACTGTTTATTTTGTAAACTCGGCAACTTCAACAGCAGCATATGATTTTATCATTTTAGTGTAATTGCCATGGACTCAAACAGGAAAACAATTTATATCTGTTGTGATGATTCCACAGCAAGACAGTAAAAGTGTACAAATGAAACTATCATTTCATGGTTCTGAATCTTTTGTTTCAAATCAGCATATCAAATAGAATAATTCTATATATATATATATATATTATATATACTTATAGTGATTTACAATTTGAATGTTTTGGATTATACTCTTATATTGTATGCTTTATAAATTTATTTTTAATAAAATATTTAATGTTATTTAGAAATTCTCAGCAATCTAAAAATTTATAGAAAAAATTATATATGGCTTTTTCTCTATGCTCCACAAGGACGCGTCCCCTAGCTCTATACCCCCATTCCCGTACTGGAAACAGTATGGGGACTCAAGGATGGCCAAGAAACATCCCCTACCCAATTTGTTGTCAGATCTCATGTTAAATTTAATTTGTTGTCGATTCTCATGTGAAATTCAAATCTTCAAATCTCAACTCAAGTCTAATGCTATGTATTAAGCTTCTACAATGTCTATGATGAAAGCTTTATCAATGTTAATTGTTATCCTATGAACATTTGATATTTCTCTATATTTTTAAAAATTTCCCTTTTTTTTTATCAGTTGTCCCCTGAAAAATGGCCCAAAAGTACCCCCGTACTAGAAACACATCCCGCCATCCCCTGGCATCCCCATCCCCGAAACTCCATGGAGCATAGCTTTTTCTAAATTCAATTTTTATAAAATTAATAGCATGAAAAAATCTTGTATATTAGTATAGTTATTATTAAGTTGTATTTAAAGATAAAATCTAAATATTATGCATGCTTGTAATTAAATGGTAATAATGTATTATGTTTAAAGATATATATCAATATATAATAGCACAAATATGCATCACATGTTACAAACTGATTTCTTATGGATAGAACCTACATGACATTGAATATAGTATTGCATGTACATTAAATATTGCATGATATTGAAAATAGCATTGCATGTACATTAAATAATGCATGAATTTGAGAAATATCATCAAAAATTAAATTGTATGTCAATAATCTAGTTAAATGTCAAAAAGTGAATTGCATGTCAATTCTACATATTACAGTCATTATGCATGATCATTTCTTCTATATGTAATTTGGTTTATCTTCCGGGACAAGTGTCGAATATGGACTAATAGAGGGAAGTAGATTTGTTTTTCCAAATCTACCTACTATTTACGGTTTAATTGCTTTGGCCAAAGCTATGGGTACCATTGAATAGATGGATGTTTTTTTATTCTCTTTGTCATATCCTGATAGTAGGGCATAACATCTTCATTTATGAGATGCATGTAGATATATCAGGTTGCACCGAATTCCATCCTGCCAGCCATTTCCAGATTGCTAGACTTCTCGTGTAGGGTCGGGTATTCTTCGAGTTAGGAAGAGTTTTGGGGAAGCGTAAGCTTTGTGGTTGGGAGAAAAAGCGCCTAAGCCATGTTCTCGTCTCTTGGCTTTGCGGATGACCATTGGGTTAGTGACGGTCGAAGACTCTCCAGTGATTATGTTTCTTCTACATCTTTACTTGTATTGTTATGACTAGATGGGCATGAGATTTTGAGTCATATTCTTGCATACTTTATATCTTGTACTCTATGATACTTGATTAGATGATATTTCAGGTGATGAAGTACTTTATTTCTTGTACTTAATATTTTGGATTAGACACCTTTACATGTGAGATGTAATATGACATTTGTATGTGTTGAAGATGTATCATTTCACTTCTGTATTATGTGAAAATGAGTTAATATTTACTTTCGTGAGATAGTCTAGGGTTTCGAAACTTACAATGGAGCTCTCGTTCATGGGTTAATAGTCCCTAAGAATGCTATAAGAAAAGGAAAATAAAAGGTCCTGATGAGGAGGAAAAAGATAAATTTTGATTATGCCTCCCTTGGAAACCCTAGTACAGCATGAGCTGGTTGGGTGTTTAGAGATGATTCAGATAGTTTCATAATGGGGGATTATGCTATCTTGATGTTAAACCAATAGCAAAGTGGAGTAGGGATACAGTTCTGCCTAGACTACTACTGGTATACTCTGAAGGATATTGTAATGTTACAGTGAAAGGCAATTCACTGATTGTTATTAATGCCTTTAAAAAGGAACACTGCTTGAAGTAGAATCTTCACTCCATTCTAGAGCAAATCCTAATAGGATCAAGAAGGTTGAGATATGTCATTGCTATATATAACAAAACAATGTTGCAGACCTATTGGCTAACCTTCGGATAGACCTAAATGATGCATCGTCTTTGGAAAGTCATGTTATGTTGGATTGAGAACGGATTGCTAAGCTCATTGAAATGGACTGTCCCCCGTGATTTGAAAGTGATCCCATTTACTGTCATAGGCTTTCATATATTTGTATTATTACTCAAGGGTGTTGGGCTGCTTTGGATGTACCAGACTTGCATGTGTTTCATCCAAGTGAGCTTGAAGCTTCTCATGCAATTATGTTAAAAATGGCTGATGAGCTAAGGATTTGTAGGTATTTCACATATGTGGCTCTCCATTGGGTGCTTTTGTCTACATCATGTGCTGGCATTTTATGTTTTGGGTCATGGTTAGTGTTGTTGCAGTGTGTGGCTATGTGCTGCCATTTTTTTCATGGTGAGACATAGCATTGGGTCTACCCACAATCCTCTCTACAAGGGAGGAGTCTCAGAGCATAGATTGAAGAGGATATTTCATTGCCCTAATTCCTAAATGCTCGAAGTAGTGAAATCTATCATGGGGCAAGATGGCATAGTGGATTGTGGAAGATATCATGGAGGGGCCTAGGCTTAGGGGTACAATATATGATACAGCCCCAAAGAGCTTTGATTGATGATGAGCTCAAGGCAATAAGGAATGAAAATCTTGCCCTAATCGTGATGTTAGTAATTTAACAAAATTCTCTTGGGATTTACAGCCAGAAATTAAGAACTTTGTGATTTCCCACAACAAAGGTTTATTGGAGGTGGTTAGCAGACACACTCCCTTGTCTAGAACATGACTTTTTGCAATTCTCTACACAACAAGTGGAAATTATCACAGGGTTACTAATGGGCTAAAAGACTCGACTAGGCAAATGAAGGTCACAGCTATGGTTGTTTCTGAGTCGGGCATTTACAATAGAACTTATGATAGATGGAGGACAGCCACAAATGGCTCCTATGTAGCACATTGGGGTTTATTAGAAAACTCTTGATGGGGTGCTCCTTGCAATACGTGTCAGCCCGTGTTTTGGATCAGCATTGGGTGGTTTCTTGGTGTTTTGGTTTGCTCAGCATTCTACTATGTACCCCCCAGCTACACCCATTAGGGTTCTTCATACTGGTCTTTCTCTCTATTGTCTCATTTATTGGCTGGTTATTCTACCTTTCTAGTTCCTTTGGTTAGCTTGTGCGCTTGCCCATTACACCCTAGTGTGGGTTGTTTACACAGGATTCTAGTTTGCTTTCTTGTATGTTTCTTCTAGTAATGTCATGGGCTCAGGCCCCTTAATACAACCCTAAAAATTCATCAAAAATAAAATAAAATAAGATAAATGCATCATGGAGCAAACCAATACAATCATTAATGCATTCTACAAACAAATGTGAAGATTTACAGTAGGGCTGAAAAAAAAATGTAACATATATAATGAGTGCTCATTCTATGATAGCTTTTGTAGTATCGCACCCTGCTAGGATATTTGCTAACTAATTTTTTGTTGTTTGAATCTTTTGTGGTTTTGAAGTTTTTGAAATATTTACCAAGAAGTGCATAAAATTGCAAAGCAAATGCAAATAGAGAAATGTTGAAAGCCAAACTATCAAATGATCAACTTAGATTATTTATTACTTTGAATTTACAATAAGATTGATCATACCCAGATATCAACTTCTGATCTGCTATCAAACCCTTGAAAACTTATGAAATTCTTCTCCAATGAAGCACAATGTAACCTCTGTATGAAGCCACCAATCAGCAAACCTCAGATGATCTTTCACACCCTCGCTAAGCTCGATTCAAGAAGAAGCTACGCTCTCCAAGATCGTTGCAACTGAAAACCCTAGGTCTCCACCTCCAAAATACAAAGCACAAAGCCAATTTGATAAATGATCAAGAATGAATGAAATGTCTTCAACATGTCTCTATATACTTCTCCTCAAGAGGTTGATTTCATATGAGGCCTCTTTACTTGTTAAAATATATTAAAATATGCCTTTATCACCTTTTTAATTAAATCCTCAAAGTGGGCGCCCATCATAAGTTATAATGACTTGACTTTATATCATTAAATGCACTCTTTATTATAAAGTCAATATAAGTCATTAATATATGCACTTTATAATTAATTATTATTAAAGCATAACTTTAATAATAATTATAATATTATAACTCCATTAATAAACATCAATTATCAACTCCATTAACACCATAGGCTAGCCCACTACATTCTCTACCCAGTTGGATGCCTTATTAAAATACTAAGGTTGGCCTCTATCGACATACTGACTTACTAAAAATAGTAAGTGTATTAAAACGGAGCCAAAACACCCTGAACAACATCGCCTCAGAACAGGCTAAGGATCTGGAGATGAAAGCACTGCCAATTGCCATCAGGAGAAAGCATAAGCTCCAACACTGGGCTCTCTAATCACCCCGATTGGCCGACAAGGACCCAATGATAGGCTAAACCACCAAACTCTGATGCTCACTCAAAAAGGGGACATTACGTCCACCCTTCATGAAATTGCTTGTCCTCAAGCAATCACAACTGAATAGATAACACCACCACAAGAAGCCCAAGGGAAGAACCATAGAATGACCCATATGACTACAAATAACTCTTGCTGCACCAGAAATACCACAACTGAATAACACACAAACCAAGGTCAACCCCTGTACCATGTGTCACAAAAGTATGATCACAAGGAAGAAGCAACCTGTAGAGTGCCCAACAATATATCCTCTGTATCCACCGAATAGAAATTAAACTATGCTCAACATCGCTATAGGTAACTACCCCAATGTCGAACAATCTACCAATTGTAACAACAATGCAACATGTTCTTGGATCCTAAACCCAGAATGGAAGTCTATCATGCATATCACCCACTGATTTTCGTGGTATTATTCTAATATCAACTTCACCATGTTTTGAGTGGTGAAGCAACACAATGGGTTCCAACCGAACTACAATGTCAAATCTGTCACCACCTAGATCCCAATATAACTAAAACTCACATCCATCCTTCATGCGAAGATAAGAATATCTGGAAGTTTTTGCAACGCAACATCTCTCTCCATCCTTTGCTAAACTCCCATGGATGTGCTGACTATCCCTCATAGGTGTTGGAAGATATGTAATGACTCCTCCCACATCAAGGGAATGATAAAACTCTCCTCCATCACCACTGAAAAGACTAAACATGCCATCATGTCAACTGATACCACAACCTCCGTGAAACCATGTATCCACAAGAAATCTCTATGTCAAAGAAGTGGCAACTCTATAAGATACATATCAGATGATGGTAATCTAATCTCTGACCTTGCAAGTAATCCCCTACAAACAACTAAATTGGGTACTTGTAGCCACTAGTTCCATCTTGCGAAGATGGTGACTCTTCATCCCACAATAGATGATATAAATCCTGAGCCAACCCACACCTATGCATCATCAAGTCATCAATGTGTGGACTAAAGGAGAAGTGATGAGCACTCCTCACTATGCAATCAAGATAAAAAGCACCTACCTATGTCAATGGTTGACCGTCATAGTCCTGGAAAACACACTCCCCATCACTCCCATCACTCGAATCAAAAGATGGCTCATGTCTCTAATCCTATATAGCTAATTGGGTAGATGCTCTGCCAACTCTCTCTGTGTTCACAATAGCAAAATTCCTATCATGAAGCAAATGGAGGTATTTTGATTTTATTGTCTCCAAAGCACTCCTGATAAACCTCAAGCTCCGAATAGGAGTACTTGTCAAGACCCCATACCGTCTCTCCTCAAACTCTGTTGTCCAAAGGAGGTACTCAACATACTTATGTGTGCAATCGAAGCAAGATAAGGTTGAAGCAATCTTCTCTCCAGTGACCTTCAACTGATCTCTCCATCTTTGTGGCTCAATAAGTTGTCGATCAAAATCAGTTGGATGAGATGTAATCCCCGATTTGATTCCAGGAGAGGGAAACAAATCACCATGAGAACCAATCACTCCACTAGATGACACCCTACATATCACTTGCGAAGGAGATGGAACAGCGTTGTAGCCAATCATACAACACTCTGTGGAATCTACCACCTCATCACAAGACCCATCAATAACATGCCTTGCATCACCTGTAACAGGACTGTCCTCAAGAACACCCAATGTAACATAGGGTTCCCCGCTAAACTCAACCAAAGGACTCGTCCCATCAGTGTCACTTGCACCTGAAAATAAAACGGATGTAGCCACATCCTCAATATGCTCATACCACTACTCATGGATGTATGCTCATCACCAGTAACTGTCATAGATAATGGAACTGTATCTGCCAAGTGATGAAGACTGCGCTAAGCTCAACTCCACAATAAGCTCATCTATCTATAACTTTGACTCTTGAAGGGTTGTTTGAGTGCTCTTCAAAGAGATCATGATGACCTCAACCTCATAGGTGAGCTCATCAACCTCCTCTTCCTTTCCCTTAAGAGCATCATAACAGATCCCATCCCACTCAAGAAGATAATCTTTGTCAGCTAATAACTGTAGGTAATTATGTTTCATTATCCCAAATGCTTCTCAAAGTGCATGAAACTTTGCAAGGGAGAATCCACTATCACAGTGCTCATCTGCCACGGAAATATTCCAACCATACGTTGCCAACATCTGACAAGCAACATCAAAATGTTCTAAAGCTGAAGCAATCATACTATCATTAACCTTCAATTGCCCTACCAAATGATGATACCCCTGTGACAAATCATTTCCACACAATTTTTTTGATTTATAATCAGTACTATGATAAGAGGCTGAATCATCATCACTCACTATCTGTAAACCACCTTTATGTGTGCAATCAACTTTGCACACATCATCAATAGAGGTATTGCTGTTATGTACCTCATAGGATGGCTCAAATGACATGGTAGAAGCTACTAATTCGATCTTATCAATGCACACTTCTTCCAATGTAGATGCATGTTCATCAAAAGAGCTATCCTGGGACCCATCACCAATAAGTGAATTTTTTAATTTATTTTCCAAGGTCTGATTTGCAAAACCCAACTTGTTGTGGCATGAATCCTCAACACACAATGCATCAGTAAGACCTGAATATTAAGTATTAGCATTGGATGACTCCACACAACCATCATTTTCATGCGTAATGGCCGTTATCTCATGCTGATGCAAAGAAATCAGACCTGCTATGGCTTGTATTCTCTTTGAATTCCTCGTGTTTTACACTAATATCTTGCATGTCAACATAGGGAGAACTTTCCACATCATTTTCATCATGTGCCACAACATCTTTTACATAGTTATGCTCAGTAGTATGGCTGCTGTTGCAAAAATCAGAATTGTTATCAGGGCTGATAACAACTCCTTGGATGCTGTGAGTATCATTTTGGGGTTCCACCATACCATTATCATGTTGTAAAATTTTCTTATCAATAACCACTTCAATTTTAACCCCATGTTCACCTATAGGTTGAAAATCATTTTGAAGCATTTCCTCTTTCTTATCCTTTCTTTTAGATTTCCCAAACATTCTTAGAAATCGCCATTGTGTTTCTAGATCACTCATCAAATCATACAAGTTCTACATCGAATCTAGAGTGGATTTATCTAAAGCCATCTTTCACCCTGAAGCTGGTCAAAGAGTGTCCCACCCTGTTTGACTGATTTTTTGATTTCTTTTTTCTAGTTTGACAATGATATTTGTCAAACTAATGTTGATTGTCCGATTTAACTCCCATATAAGCAATCGATATATTTCTCAATTACACAGTGATTGCAAATTCAGAGAAGACTATCATAACAATGCCTGAACTCATACCAAAGAAACTTGTATTCTAATTCACAGCATTTACAAGTATAAATTCTCAAGCTTCAATCGTAATCTTTTCAAGGTGATATTCAGATTTATATATCCAGATAGCAAATGTCTGAAATCTCACTGCTGTAACGGATGACAGTCTGATATGTCCTCAATTACATACAATATTTGCAGATTAATCTGATATTCAGATGCACTAGGAGAATTAAGAGAAATAACGATCTGAAAATAGTTTATTATATCCAGAACAACTCACAGCAATAATCATTTCTCAGAAAGGCGCAGAATTCACCAAGATACAGGAGATCACATTGAGATGTATATAATTTTTCATTACCAAGTTGGTAATACTGACAGATTTCAGAAACTGCTCAGAAATTACATACAGTGAACTCATATATGATTGCCAAACAAAAGAATGTATTCGGAGACAAGATACAGACTTCAGCCTTCTCAGATAGAACAATAACTAGAACAGATTTCATAGAACTTTGCACATTAAAAAAATTGGCGATTTCTTTCATTAGTCGAGTGCTTAGAATAAGCCAAAATTTCAAATTATAGCTGTCGACTCTTAAGTCAATCCCTACAGCATAATATTATTTTATCTTATCGATCCTGATAATAGACTCCTTTAGACCATACGAGCTTCTTTACATAAACACTTCAGTACCTCAATCAATATCATTTCTATATGATCTAGAAATTAGAATCTTATACCACAATTTGGACAAAACCATTAACTGCAAATTCTTTCAATTTTGAAATTACCCCAATATTCTGAAACTTTCATCAATATGGTTGATACTCTAAATTTCATCAAACCCTAACAGTCTGAATTTTCTCCTTTGAAAACCAACACACAATGGGAGGAAACCGCTTTGATACCACTGTAGTATCCCACCCTGCTAAGATATTTGCTAGCTGATTTTCTACTGTTTGAATTTTTTGTGGTTTTGAAGTTTTTGAAATATTTACTAGGATATGCATAAAATTCCAAAGCAAATGCAAATAGAGAAATGTTGAAAACCAAAATATCAAATGATCAACTTAGATTATTTATTGCTTTGAATTTACAATAATATCGATCATACTCGGATATCAACTTCTAATCTGCTATCAAACCCTTGAAAACTTCTAAAATTCTTCTCCAATGAAGCACAAATGTGACCTCCATATGAAGCCACCAATCAGCAAACCTCAGATGATCTTTCACACCCTCAGTAAGCTCGATTCAAGAAGAAGCTACGCTCTCCAAGATCATTGCAGCTGAAAACCTAGGTCTCCACCTCCAAAATGCAAAGCACAAAGCCAATTTGATAAATGATCAAGAATGAATAAAATGTCTTCAACATGTCTTTATATACTTCTCCTCAAGAGGTCGATTTCATATGACGCCCTTTTACTCATTAAAATATATTAAAATATGCCTTTATCATATTTTTAATTAAATCCTCAAAGTGGGTGCCCATCATAAGTTATAATGACTTGACTTTATATCATTAAATGCACTCTTTATTATAAAGTCAATATAAGTCATTAATATATGCACTTTATAATTAATTATTATTAAAGCATAAATTTAATAATAATTATAATATTATAACTCCATTAATAAACATCATTTATCAACTCCGTTGACACCATAGGCTAGCCCACTACATTCTCTGCCCAGCTGGATTCCCTACTAAAAATAGTAAGGTTGGCCTCTATCAACTCACTGACTTACTATAAATAGTAAGTGTTAAAATGGAGCCAAAACACCCTGAATAACATCGCCTTAGAACAAGCTAAGGATCTGGAGATGAAAACATTGCCAACTGCCATCAGGAGAATGCATAAACTCCAACACTGGGCCCTCTAATCACCCTGATTAGCCTACGAGGACCCGATGATAGGCTAAACCACCAAACTCTGATGCTCACTCAAAAAGGGGACATTACAGCTTCCCTTTCCATGGTTTTGGAACTTATCTCCACCTTTCTGATCTGCATCACATTGGACTGTACTATTATTTTACCTATGCAAGATGCTTACATGTTTTCAGAGCCCAAATTTTTCTAATAGCTTTTAAAGATGGTAATTTTGAGATCTTGATTCAGATTTCAGTTTCTATGTTTTAGAGTGAGCACTTGTCAGATTAATGATGGCTTGCAATTTTGGTTAAACACAATAGTTGTTTTGAGACTGTTGTTTGGCTTCCAGCACCTTCTTACATGTGAGGATAATCTCAGGTTTCTATTCTAATTTTTCCAAGAGAAGTCGTATTGATTTTTACTTTATATCTAACTGCATATCAAAAGTTTCTTTCAAAATGGCATGACAATTGTTTGAAGTTCAGAGGCAATGAGATTGAGTTCATGCTTGATAGAGATCCTAGTTGAGAATATTTTATGGATTCTACAGCTTCTTGTAGTATATATAGCTATGTGTACAAGCTTCAATATTTTATGTAACCAAAGCTTATCAGAAACTGCTATGTACATTTTTTTTTAATATTGAGAGAAGCCCACAAAGTGTACAATATATATGCTCAAACAAGCAGTGAGTACCACAATGTATATCAATAATCAGCTTCAAAGAGCTCCATACGAACAATAACAAAATCAAAACTAACAAGTCAAATGCTCCCAAAAGACAGCCAGCCTCAAAACCCACATATCACTCATATCAGCATCATATGAAGATATAGACATTGAAGTCTTAAAGGGTAGGATCAGCTCCCTTGCTCTGAGTGGAACCAACTTCCTTATTGTCAAGAAGATCAACAACATCCTGGAGTTGTGTAATCATTTTTTGAACATTTTCTTCCATTAGACTTCCAATCCATCTAGGTAGAACACCACCATATCCAGCAACGGGAAGGGAAGTCTCCCCAACAGGGTCAATCACTCCTTTACCAACAGCATATGCTTTCTCTAAGGCAAAGGTGGCTTCCTTGTTGAAGCTAGTAAGTCCCCATAACAAGCTTTTTGTGCAACAATAACTATTTTAAACCTATCACAACACTTTCTAACAGGATCAATAAGACCATATTTATCATTCAGCTTATTATAAATCTCATGAGAGAAGGCAAGTTTTGCATAGAGTTGTTTAGAGAAGAATTGGATCAGATATGACCCCTTAACCCATCTTTCTCTAGGGAAAAGATCACCGTTGAAGCCAGTAAGTGCCAACAACAAGCTTTTTGTGTAACAAGAACCATTTAAAACGGGTTCTTTTACATTCAGTACAAGATAACCATAAGATTTTAAACCTATCACACCAGTTTCTAATAGGGTGAACAAATCGCCGTCTATTATTCAGCTTATTTAAAATCTCGTGAGAGAAGGCCTGTTCTGCATAGAAATGTTTAGAGAAGAGTTGCAGCAGACATGGGGCCCTTAACCCATCTTAAACTATCCCAAGTTTTGTATCCAATTTTAATCTACCACCCTTCAAGGAGCAGGCTAACATGAATTAAGTTCTTCACTGGCACTTTAAATCATATTTAATATCTTTCTAGTGAATTAATTTGGCATTATGTATGATATTAGTAAAGCTTTTAACCCCTTTAGAAAACCCACTTCTAGCAAAGCATCTTTTCACCACAGCAAGAGCTTTATTCTTTATACGATAGGTTCCAAATGAGACCTATACACTTGACAACATGATCGTACCCTATTGAAGACATCATGCCCCACAACAAGATTTTTGTCTGATTCCCATTCTTTCCAAACGTACTCAAAAATAGGAGACCCTGTAGGTCAAACAGAAAATGTTCCAAATATAAGATCTAGTGGATGTAGCCCTTTCCAGTCATGTCTACTTTTATAAGTACCATGAATAATGTTATGCCCAAAAGAATTTTTCAAGACTCATTTCCAACAATAGCTTTTAAACCCCACTTAACTGCAAGGGTAATACCCTATAATCTAAGGTTTTTAAGGCCCGGTCTCTAAAACACTTGGATTTGCCACAAAATTCCCAAGCAATTGCATGCATTTTCTTATTTCCTTTACAATTTTACCACAAAACTCCAACAGAAAATTGTATATAAGTAGAGGCTGAAATTGCAAAAGAACTAGCAAGAAGAGGAGTAACTAGTAAGTGATGTAAGAAAAACAATTTTTTTGACACTCTTGAAATACCAACCATGGAAAGGAGACAATCTTGCTACTTAGAAACCTTTTATTAATTTTGTCAAAAATACACTGTAACAAAAAGAGAACACCAAGGTATCTAACAATTTTGTTAAGACCAACCCACAACTAGCCCAACTCCAATAACCAATTTGCAGGGAGAAAAACCAAACCAAAACCAAGAATTTGTGAAAGACAATCTTGGAAATTGAAGCAAAATAATAAATCTCTAATATGGAGAAAAGTTCGTGTTTGTCTTTTCCAAAACCAGGAACAAGGAAGTATCATGAACAAACTGAACTTCACTTATCTAGGGTTGGTATAGAAGAGCAATGTCTTTTACAAGAGGGCCAAGAGAAGAATCTCTTAACAAGTAATACCAGAGGGCAACCTTGTCTCAACAACAATTACGAAGAGAGAGGATTCCAGAGGACAACTTTGTCTCTAGATCCATGCAATAACAAAGACTCAGTATGCTCATCATTAACTTAGACTCAGGCAGAAGCATTCTAAGATATATAAACCCACTACTCTCCAAAAAGACTCCCCTAAACCCAAAATTCAACATTAACAAAATAAAATTGCCATTTGACTCTATGTTAAGCCTTTTCTAGCCCAAGGCATACTTTTCAGCTAGTAATAAGGTTATCCAAAACAAATCTGCTTTCAGCAAGCCTAATCTAGGTTGCAGTTATAATCTTTGGAAGCAACAAGGAAATCAACTCGTGGAGCAAAGACAATAATTAAGAATGGAAATAGAAATGAGCCTGTGACCAGGTTTACTTTTGAAATTCTTTCAAAAATGAATTATTTATGTCAAAATAAAATCAGATGCAAGCAATACAATTGACCATGAATGATATATGATATAAGAAGTAGCTCAATTTCAAAATTTGTGCTTACGTTTCAGCTTCACCACTAGGCATGATAGCACGGCCTGCAGACAGACCTGTTCCAACTACTAAAACTTCTTCATTCCCAACCCTCCATAGCTGCATGCATCTTACAGTTTCACCAGGATCAAACTTATATGACGAAAGAAGTGAACCACTTAGAGGATCAACACAGCAGATATCTGAAACAGGATTAGAGACATTTTCATGACACTCTGTCCGCATCACCAGCAAAGTCTTGCTATCAGGATGGTATAGAATTCTCCTTGGTGTGCTCCCTAGAAGATGCTTTTGTACATTCAATCTTTTTGTATTTACCATTTCCACCTGAATTTGAGAAAAACGTTATAACAAAGGAAAAATTCTTGTATTTCCCAATCCAGTAGAACTAGGAAGTCATTCTTAGGCACTCAAAGATATAGATAAATCATAAAAACTTTAAAAGCAGACATATAGTATGCACAAAAATAGATATCTCGTACACCATATAGTTTCTCCATCATAAAAGTGTTAACTCTTCACAAGTATCTCAATATCAGAGGTAGATTCTCCACAAGTATCTCAATATCAGAGGTAGATTCTCTAGTTATGATTGACTGCATGGATTTTGTCAAAGTTTTTTTGTTTTTTATTACAGATCCTTTATAAATATTCTGCTCGTTCAAGCAACTACATGAGACCAATATAATCTGTTGCAAGCACTTAACATAGACTAATAGAAGCTCCTTACAAGAAAACATGCTAGAAATCAACCATGGAAGACCAAGAGTCACTACTTGGAAAACCGCTTATTTAGTAGCCACATCTACATTAGAAGCCAACAATGGGAGACCAAGAGTCACAACTTAAAATTCCTAATTAGATGTCCCTATGGGATTTCAACTTGGGTCTCCACACTGAGAACTCATTTTTTTTTACCAATTAAGCTCAACCCCTTGGACGTTCTTGTCAAAGTTACATGAGGGTATTAGCATAAGTCAAAAACTTCCGAAGGACCATGCTCGTTGACATAAATTTTAAATTAAAAAGGAAGTTTGAAATTTCCTTTGAAATGAAATCCAAAAAAATAAAGCAACTAGACTGAAAATAAACTCAAAAGACAATAATGTTACTGGGCTTGAACACGCCAATACTCACTTTCTGTTTTTTCTTCTTGAGTGTTTCTGTTACAACACTTTTCTAAGTCGAACTTGCTACAATTTAAACATCAAATATTCATTTTTATGGTGGGGAAAAACATTTTTCTCCTGTCTATTGATTATGGGTTTGTTTACATTACCCTCATTCCCAAGGCATTCCTTTTCTCGAAAGAGTGATCCATAGGGTTATTTTGAAAATATTGATTTAGTGAAATAGCATAAGCTACATTATTTGTTTCGTTAGAGACTACTGCCTCTATAATTTGGCTGAAGGCCTCCTATGCATGCAATGCTTCCTAGGGCCAGTTCCCAGGCTACTTCCGCCTCCCCACCTCTCCAGTTGTTTTCTGCATTGTACCAAGAGTTCAGTTTATCATATTGTTACCTTCTTTTTGTAATTTCACTATATTGTTTCTTATGAAATATGGTTTGTAGTGTTGTTTTGAGTTTTCCCAGACAGAGATAGTGAAATAGCTTAAGCTACCATATTTAATTCATTTGAGATACTTGTCTCTCTGATTTGATTTTTGGTACTTTCCAGGCAGCTCAGTTCTACTTTTTAATCACCATATCCATTAATGTTTTCTCTTCAACTTAATCCTAACCACTTCTAAGTGTTTCTAACACACCAATTTAAGGGGTAAACTTATTGTACTTTGTAGCCTTGAGTCTTAGACAAGTATCTCCAACTTCCTCATTTCCTCTAGCTTTTAGTTAAATTTAGTACCATTCTAATGTTGACCCTTTGAGATTTAAAATTGTTGTGTAGATTTTATCTTCTTTACGAATTTCACATCTTTGAAAGAAAATGTCTAGTAACTTGACGTATGATTGATATGCCAGATTTCCTTTGGGTTCAAAGTCTAGTACATTGTCTCCTTTGAGTCCTTATGCCTGATGAGTTAGAAAAGGATGCATGTTTCTTCATTCATATTCACTTTTATATTTCTCTAGTCCTCATAATCATTATTCCATGTTGTCAGATTGCTTTTGAATGTGTATTTGAATTTTGTGCAGTACAATCTAATATATTCAAGGAATCTAGTATGTTTTCCACATTGTCTGATGATCTTTACAGTGCTTCAAACAATTGCACAGGAGATGTGTTTGGAATATTTGCATGGAAGATGTGCTCCAAGATACATCTATTATGATATTATCACTGGGCATGGTGCAGGATGGTGGAGAAAATCTAAACCCCGCTCTGACATGACTGTTATTAATCATCCCATTGGAAACCATTAGAGACAGAAAAAATACAGGACCGGAAGCTTAAGTACATTATTAATTGGTTACAGATAGAAGTAGAAGAGTCAAAATGCAATAGATAAAAACTGGATCAATATTCCTTTTAAACTTTCTTAAGACAACCAATCTTTCTGAAACTGAATATCAACAAACATAGCCAACACTAGGGATATCAGGAAATTGCAAAATTGAGAGATGACAACCAACTGGGGTCAATGTTTGATCTATAAATATGTGTATTGGCATATTATATAACAAGTATGCCAGTGTGGACTAGATCAGCAAGATCAGAATATTAAGTATGAAAGTTCAAATAATTTATAATATAAGTCAAATTAATGTGCACGGAACACCAAAGTAGGACAATGGGAGTCAAGAGAACGTCTAACAAACAATCACAAGAGATAGCCAATGAGTTCCAATGACTAAAAGGAAATGAAGCCGAAAGCTGAAAGTTACCAGAGAAGTGATGAATTTGATTGGTTTTGGTGTCACAAGATTATGTAAATCAATGATATCATTAAGAATCAAGTGATGCCATCTTTCAACTTGCATTCTACCTCTAAGTCATGACTTTGAAGACGATATCTCTCTGCTTTGGAGTGCCACTACTTTCAGAGTCATTTTTTAAATATCCCTTTAAATGTGCCTCCCCAAGGGCATGATTAAACCACTACGCTTTACAGTCAGAGATTTAGAGTTGTAGTTTAGTGTGACTTGACTAGGAATTGGTTGAGAGCACAAACTATCATGCACCAACCCATAGTTTACATACTCAGAATCGGAGAGTACTCATCAAGCCCAAAAATTTTGACTCGGGAAAAACTCAGCAAATGTGTGTGGATATTTATGTAAGTGTATACCCAGGACTGCACTGTGCACACATATATATCTATAAACATACACAAGATGCCAAGTTTGCATGCATATACACAAATAGACATATCTATACACACACAAACATGCCAAGTTCGTGGGTTTCTTGTGAGCTACTAGCGATTACTCGATAAATTGACAGGAGAAAATCTATCTGCATACTGCCCGTGAGTAAAAGCAGAAATTACTCGGCATGCAAACTTTTTGGAGATTACTCAGCTACTTGGAGAGTAATCAGAGAGTATGTAAACTATGCACCAACCTATGACTTATTGTAAGCAAAACCCTCAAGGCATTGTCCAGCCTAAATTTGATAGCCAAAATCTTTGGCTTGAGAGTGAATTCAGCCTTTTTTTTTTAATAGAACATGTCCTTTCTATAAAGAAGGAAACTACTAAAGCTATCGAAAAATTCATATACCTACAAAAATAATGCACAACAGCCTGTGTGCTACACATGGTATCATAATTATCAAATCAAGCTGGGTCTGGGCCTAGATTCTATTGGATCTAGATTTTTCAGACATACCAAATTGGTTCTGATGTGATCCCAACATTTTTTATCACTTTAGATTTAAATTTCATTTATCTAAATAGTAAAGATATGAATCCCAACTTACTTGTTCTGCTCAGCCCAGTAATTGATCTTTACATATATTTTTGTTATATGATATTTTTTACAGACTTTCCAAAAAAATTCTGGTATTCCAGATTTTTGGAAATTTTTCCCCCCACTATGAATTTGCATTTCTAAAACTTGGTAACTCTACTTTGTATTCATATCAATCTTGAGAAGCCTCATTGGATTAAACCTATTTGAAGCTTTTATGTTACGTATAAGAGCAGAAAATATACTACAAGGCTCTTATTTTAGCTATCAAGATTGTGGCAAGTATGGTCAATTTTAAAGACACTGTCCTTTATTCACCTGTTTTCAGGATAAAAGTTTAAACCATGACACGTGAAACGATAAGTTCCATAAGAAGAGTCCTCCCTTACAATACATTGCAACCTTCTCTTCACTCTATTCTGCTGCTAATGCTATCTCTTATCACCAAAAAATGCCTTTTCATTCATGGATAGTGGAGTCCAAGATTCCCAAAAGATCGACATTTAAAATTGTCAAAACTAGGATTGGCATTCACCCACACCGTAAAACATAAATGTAAATAAGCATCTTATGAAGTGAAAGGATACACCTTGCTTCTAAAGGCATAAACAAACTGCTGACTATACAAATTACAAGTTGAATGCCCTCCATTAGAAGAAGAGGATAATGTTGGTGTTCCTGTCAACTCCCAAGAACACCCTCGTAATCAAATTCCAGTCCTACTGAGGAGCACTTACAAGCAGATCTTTCACCACTCACATTTGGGACCTCTTTGTCCCACATCAACCCTCCTTATCAATCATGTTGTTTTAACCTTTACTCTGCTACTTCCCCCCTCTATCCCCCTCTAGGTCCCCACTACATACCATGATCCAATTTGATGGTAAGTACACCATTGACGACACTTCTTAGGTTTCCCAACTTATGTCCAGCTTCTACTCCCTTACACCTACAACTGCTGCCTTGTGTGATTTCCTTGCCCATGTCCTTTGGGAGGTAGCCCTTCACTCCTTTCCCCACATAAATCATCAACCAATTTGACACCATCTTCATGATAAGTAGGAGGTATTTTCCACAGCGTGTCAAATTGTGATATTGCTATCAAGATTCAACTGTGTAGTTTTACGAGTCAAACTCATTGACCCATGTTTCATGAGTAGTGGTTCACAAGAACCCATCTCTCATGATAGTGAATGGTCCACTTGGCACTCATTGCATCTAGGTGATGCTCATAGAGGTGAAGCACTAGGCCTTCCTAGGAGGTCACCCATCCCGGTACTACTCCAGCTCAAGCACACTTAACCACAAAGTTTCCCCCAAGGTTAAGCCCACTTAGCTTGCAACCCCATTTGCAAAAACCTTCAGCAAGTGTTGTGCCTTACGAACCATTCATTATAGAGCCTATTTAGCTCATCAATTGATAAGTAGGAGGTATTTTCCACAACATGTCAAATTGTGATATTGTTATCAGGATTCAACCGTATAGTTTTACAAGTCAAACTCACTGACCCATGTTTCATGAGCAGTGGTTCACAAGAACCCATCTCTCGTGATAGTGAATGTCCACTTAGCACTCATTGCATCTAGGTGATGCTCACATAGGTGAAGCACCGGACCTTCCCGAGAGGTCACCCATCCCAGTACTACTCCAGCTCAAGTGTGCTTAATCACGGAGTTTCCCCCAAGGTTAAGCCCACTTAGCTTGCTACCCCATTTACAAAACCTTCAACAAGTGTTGTGCCTTATGAACCATTCATTATAGATTCCCTTTAGCTCATCAATTGATAAGTAGGAGGTATTTTCCACAACGTGTGAAATTGTGATATTGCTATCAGGATTCAACCATGTAGTTTTACGAGTCAAACTCATAGACCCGTATTTCATTAGTAGTGGTTCACAAAAAACCATCTCTCATGATAGTGAATGGTCCACTTAGCACTCATTGCATCTAGGTGATGCTCACAGAGGTGAAGCACTGGGCTTTCCCGAGAGGTCACCCATCCCAATACTACTCCAACTCAAGCGCGCTTAACCACAAAGTTTCCCCAAAGGTTAAGCCCACTTAGCTTGCAACCCCATTTGTAAAACCTTTAGCAAGTGTTGTGTCTTATGAACCATTCATTATAGAGCCCCTTTAGCTCATCAATTGATAAGTAGGAGGTATTTTCCATAGCGTGTCAAATTGTGATATTGCTATTAACATTCAACCGTGTAGTTTTACGGGTCAAACTCATTGACCCATGTTACATGAGTAGTGGTTCACAAGAAACCATCTCTCATGATAGTGAATGGTCCACTTAGCACTCATTGCATCTAGGTGACGCTCACAGAGGTGAAGCACTGGGCCTTCCTGAGAGGTCACCCATCCTAGTACTACTCCAGCTCAAGAGCGCTTAACCATAGAGTTTCCCCCAAGGTTAAGCCCACTTAGCTTGCAACCCTAGTTGCAAAACCTTCAGCAAGTGTTGTGCCTTATGAACCATCCTCATGGTTTTTTCCCTATGAATCGTTGTTTGACAATAAAAGTGTAAATATATGCATTGGAGACTCTACATTCCCTTGTCCATGACCCTCCCTCCACTTTTGCCACTAGTAAAAAACTATCATTTCAGCACAAGAAACACAAGTTTCTTGCATCAAGGAAACACAAGCTATTTGCTAGCCTCTATCACTCCCCTAAGATCTTCTAGCATGCCCTTCTTCTAAGGAACACACACACTGCACGTATAACCCACTAGCCTAGATCTCCTATGTTAATTCTCTCAATGATCTACCTCACTAGCTTTCCTCCCCCTATCACTTATTTTCTACAAATCGCATCTAGAGAGCTATTTTGAAGCTCTACTCCAGCAATGTTACCAACTATAAGGGGCTTGAAAATGAGTTTCTCAAGTGTGGTGTAGAGTCACTTGCCTACCTTGTTTCACAACTATTCAATGAGGTTGCTCATTTTGGGTTCTCATTTGCTTGATCTGAAAATATTATACAGCCTTTTCACAAATATGGAGATAGCTTCAATCTAACTAATTATAGGATTATTGCGGTTGGACATCAATTTGCAAAACTCTATGCCATAGCACTAGACATACTACTTTCTAAGGTACTACAAGACAAGAGTCAAGGGGTAAGTTGTCTTCAAGAGAGACTTCCAAATTATTGACTACATTTTCACATTTTGATATATCATCAAAGAGGCTCATCATCAATCTTCTAAAGCCCTGTTGTTTTGTGGACATCATGAAGGCCTTTGATTCTAGCTAGAGGCATCTTATGTTCTAGAAGTTGCAAGATATCAGCAGTTATAAGACTCTCATTCCTACAACCATTAGGCTCTAATATAGTTGTTAAATGATTTTAGACTCCTTAAGCCTCTTTGACTTTGTCTAGAGTAATATCAGAGCCAAGCAAGATTGCTCTCTTTAACTAACCCTCTTCAACATCTGCATGCATGAGCTTGATGTTTTCTTAGACAACATATTAATGTAGATGATGGTTGCCTACTTCACCATGTTCTGATAGCTATATTGTTTGTTGCTAATGACGTGGACCAGCTCTATCACTAACCCAACAGCTTACAAAGGCAGCTTAATGCTCATCTTGAGTTTTGTGACCCTTCCCAATTTGTAGTCAACCTTAGTTTATGGCCTTCAACAACACCAAGAATGCTCTTTCCAAGTTTCATTTCTTCCACAAAGGAGGCCTAATAGAGATCACTACTTCTTACACTAATTAGGAAGTCTAGTTCATTGGCCTGTCTCTTTCTTTATAGCTTGCCTCTCAATCTCTTCTTTGCAAGGGATATGCATCACTCTCTACTCTAGATCGTCAATGTATTCAAAGACAACTCCAAGATATCCCTTGGAAGATGCATGTTTTTGATGTACTAATTAAGTCTATAGTGCTTTACAATTCAAAGGTTTGAGGCCCTAGCTTTGGTTATACTAACTAAGCTTGGGTTGAGTGGTTTCAAATGATTATACTTCAACAGATGATTCGGTGCAAACAGGCAGTCCCTTAATGTCTTTTCCAAGCCAAATTTGTTGCCCAACCCTTCACCTCAAGAGTATCTTGAGACTCACTTGCTTTATACAAAGCTTAGAACAATAGATCATTCTACTATAACCTATGGGAGATATAGATTTTGGCACCTTTTTCCTCACAAGGGATTGCCTCTTTCAAACCTTCCAGATGTCAATATTGTTGTTTCTCCAAGGTTAGTTTACTATTCCATCCTATCTGTATTTCTTTGGACAAGCTACCTCCTTTTAGGTACTATTTAGGTGCCTGTTGTGACCTTTTTCACACATCGCCCCATTGCAAATGGGGACCCCCAGTAGTTTGCTTTTATAGGGTTTTTCCGTAGCATAACAATTTCATGAAGTCATTGCTTTGAGAGTTTTGAGTTATCATCCGAGCCAAGTGGAGAATTCAAGCCCAAAACAGTGCCTAAATGTCATGGAAGTGCTCAAAAGGTCCAAAAGACAAGGATCGCCTATGCTTTGAGTCAATTCTGACACTTCCTATTTTTTAGGGATTTTGTTTTTTCTATTTTTAGAAATTTCTTTTTTTAGAAAGTCAACCTAGGGTTTGGGTCTCACGGGTCATGGAGTCAACATTTCCATCTTCAGAATCAAAAATTTAGGCCTCTAGAAGCAAAAATCAAGAAAATCAAGCAAAAAGCCATGAAAAATCACGAAAAAATCAAAAGAAAATCATATGGTCGGATGATCCAGAAAAAGATAAGCATGAAATTCATGGCACCCAAGGGTAGAGATTCAGCATGGCATAAGTTTGAAGAAATATGAGGGAAAAATAAAGATGGCAAAGGCACAACAAAGTCTGCCATGCCAAAGTGAGGAATGGAAAGGCATTAGGAAAGTCTGCCCAACCTATGGCAAGACCTTCTCAAAGTCCGCCTAGAGCATGGAAAGAAACTCATGAAGTCTGCCCCATGCCTTGTCCAGACTAGAGCAAAGTCCACCATAAGGAGAAGAGGAAATGGCATGAAGTCTAGGAAGTCCACCCTGCATCTTGGAAAGAAACCTTCGAAGTCTGCCCACCATTTGGAATGAATTTCACAAAGTCTGCCATGCCTTGGAATAAAGTCTCCAAAGTCTGCCTAGATATCAAGGGGATATGGAATGAAGTTTGTGAAGTCCGCCATGTCTTGGAAAGAAACTCACCAAGTCTGCCTAGGCATTGAGGAACATTTGGAAAAACATTTATGAAGTCCGCAATGAGGAGAATGCCAAGACAACTCCAAAGTCCAACTTAGCAAAGATAAGACATCCAAGCACATGGTAAAGTCCGACTTCTTTCAAAGAAGGATGTCCAAAGGAGAGTAAAGTCCGCCCTAGGCCAAGGAAAGAAAAAATTACCTAAGTGTTGATGAAGTTTCGCCTAGGGGAGAGATGGTTAAATGGCATAAAAGACTCAAAGTCTGCCCCCCCCCTCCCCCAAGCATGATAAAAGTTTCTAAGGCATGGAGAAAAATGTGAATGGTAAGGAAGCCTCCAAGTTCACCCTTGGAATGATGGAAATTGTCTAAGGCACTGTGAAGTCCGCCCTAGGCTAGGAGGAGAAAAATCTAAGTGTTGGTAAAGTCCGCCCACCAAGAGAAAAATGGCAAAGAAGTTTGGAAGTCCGCCCTGGCTAAAGGAGAGAAATAAAACAACGTGAATAAATAATTTCTTAGCCATGGGTAAATTAAATGGGTTGGAAAAGATTTAAAGAGGTTGAAAATTTAATACTTTGGAAAATTAAATGGGTTGGAAAAGATTTAAAGAGGTTAAAAATTTAATACTTTGGATATTTTATATTTCCAACACTTAGAAAAACTATTCGTTGTGCCTAGAGGAAAATGGAAAATGACACAAGAAATATCAAATGCCTTAGACAAAATCAAAATTTCGCCATCAATAAAAGATTTAAAGGGTTGGAGAAATCGAATTTAATACATTGAACATTTAATATTTTCCAACGTTTGAAATAAAGATTCAACACATAGGTGAATTTTTGAGCTCGGAGAAAGAAAGAAAATCTAAAGATTTTGGTTGAGGGTGGCGCTTGGATAAAATTTAGAAGTTTGCCTTGGAAATTTTTGAAGAAATTGGAAACTTGCCATAATGAAGAGAAGAAAACAAGTCAAAATTCAATGAACTCAAGAGAAAAGATGAAATTGCTAAAATAAATCAAACTTCTCAACCTTATAATGAGTTTTAGCAACTCATTCTTCCCAAGTTCGATTGAGAAGAAGTTAAGCTCTCTCTAAATTGCAAAAGATAAAATTTTGAAGGCAAAGCAGATTTTTCTCGGTGGAGGAGTAAATTCTTAAACTGGAGGACGTGATTTTTAGAAATAAATTGGAATTCTTGGCTGAAAGGCGCATTTCCCAGCAAAAGGCACATTCTTTTCTTGGATTTTTGAGTAAATTTTCAGAGGTTGAAATCGATTTGCAGCCACAAGATACTTTCAAAGGTTTAAAATTGGTTGGCTAAGTTCTTCTCTTCTTCTTTCATCTTATTCACTCTGGCAAAGGCTTAACCAAGTTCGCCCATTTTCAGCTTGCTTTTTCATTGAAATTCATTTCTTTTTAATAAGCTGAAAGTAAAAACTTTCGAATAAAGGCCCGGAAATAACCAGATTTAAAAGTCTCCACACTAATGTTAATTATTTTTATTTATTGCAAGTTAATGACCACCAGGGGAGAATCTTCAAGAAAGGCGCAAATGAAGTTTGCCAGCAAAGGATTGCAGCCAAAGTCTAAAATTAATTCTAAGTGGAAAAATATTACAGATACCAATCTCGGGCATGTGGACTTCACAGAATTCAGGAAGAGGATGTACGGACACAACGGACTCCTACCAACACCAATTGCTCCCCAGATGATGAGAAACGGCATCGTCTAGGCAGTCGAGTTTCCACTAGCAGTAGAATGTGCTAAATTAATGGTGGAGTACGCCATCCATTATAATGCACAGGAGAGGCAGATTATTGCACCTGATAGGAGGATATTAGCTCATCTCAGAGAATTGACAATCCAGGAAGCATTTGGCATCTCAACATACCATCGGACTTCGTACAAGACTAAGGAGGACACTAGAAAGTTATATGAAGACTAGTCCGAACTTTGTGCCACAAACATTAATAAGTCATGGCTGGACAAACCAAGGGCCTCTACCAAGAAAATGCCCAAGAAGCTGCTTCGTATAGACTTCAAGGAGGACTATGGGGGCATTATTTTATTGTTAAACAAAATAGTTGGCAATCCTCTAGGCACGTCATTTGAGACGTAGATGTAATATTTCATGGATGAAATCACCGCAGGCGTTAGGATGTTCAACTGGTCCCGGATGATTAGTCATAATCTCCACAAGCAGCTAATCAATCTAGAAAGGACAAAATCATTCCACATGAGTTCCTATATCATCTATTTGTTGGCTAGGACTCACAGATATTCAGGACTAATATGCAAAGGCGTGGTAGGCAATGGTGAGAACAAATTTAAGTCATATGACTGTTACCCGCAGCTGCAGCTCAGAGAGAGATCTCACTTCAGACAAGCAAATGATGCTTTTCTCATGTACATCACCAGAATACTCCAAGGAGGAACTCACCAAAGGCTAACTCGTGAAGCCAAAAGCCTGATTAGCAAATATGGATCCTGGTTTATCCAGTTTCCAAGATTCACATACATAAGGATTCAAGGATTCATTGGAAGTCCTTACCAACTTCCAATTTACCCTACCAATAGGATGATCTTGCTAGAGGTCCTTACACAACTGGAGACCTACCAAAACATCCAAAGGCCAAAGCAGAGGGCAGCTATCACTTTCCCATTCTTCATTGTAAACATGTTGGAGTCTTGTCCATTGGCACAAGCAGCTGTAAGTGCTAGGTTAGAGATACAATGGTATACATTCACAATTTATCGGTCCAGGGCCAACTTTGACCCTCATAACCACATTCAGACTGTGGATGGAAAAAGGTATAAACATAAAGTAGACCTGGAGGATTTTTGGGTGAATGCTGCAAACAAGTATGAAATCAGGAAAAGGTTATGGTCCAAATTGTCGGTGAATTTGATAAGAGCGACCGAAATTTGTCGAGTGCCTGATCAGTTGGAAGATGATGGAGAGTATGTCCAACCATGCTTCAATGAGAGCTGGCCTCTTCCTACAGTGAACTGGTCAGAGCTTGAGCTTGCAGATTTAGCCACATTAATGAGGTCGATGATCAAGTATACTCGGTGGTGGGTTGACCAATAGGTCCAAGAATTAAGACGAAAAAGAATGACGCTCACTTATGACTTGCTAAGTGAGGCAGAATCATAGTCCTTGAATGCAGGAGCATCCCATAGTGCCAAGTTGATTGAAATTACTAACTCCAAGAAGAGGAAAGACGCAGCTACAAACCCAGAACCTATTCAAAAGAGAGAGTGTGGAGCCATCTCATTCCGCTACATCCAGAAATGTTGACGAGATAGTAGCCACTGCAGACGAGTCATTGGCCGATATGATTATTCCTTTTCCAATTCATGAGGGTAATATTGAGCTAATCCAGCTAGATGATGACGAGCCCCCATCTCCTACGGGCACAGAAATACTTGATTTGGAGATGAAATGGATATCCACAATGATGAATTCCAAGAGGGTATGATTTTCGCTCTTAAAGGAATTTTGGATACTCCAGGTGGAAAAAATGTTCAAGAAGAGGACGGAATTGAACAGCCCACAATTGCTGACTGGTTGAAGGAAAGATAAGATACAGGTGCCAGTTGAGACTCAGGAGGAAGATGACACTGCAGACTTCTTGGCTAGGTTAGAACAAGTTGCTGTAAAGAAGCCCGCCAAGAAATTCTCCATGATCCAGAGGGACAAAGCCGGCAGCCGTTCCATACAAATTGTCCTGCCAACAATTGATAAGACACAGGATGATATCGCTCCCCATGAGTACGCCATTACCACTATGGACTTGGGCCCAACAACAAAAGGCCGGGAAGTTGAAGAGTTGGATAACTCAATCTCTACTATGAAGGCAAGACTGGAGAAAGAAGTGGCAAAGAAGAAAGAATACAAGGAGGTCGAGCACTTGAAGGAGTACATTCAACACTTGACCAAACCGCTCAATCAAGGTGATGAAGCAGCTCCTCCTCTTCTAAACTCCTCACAGGAAATAGCCAAGGACATTGACGAAGATATGGTCACGGCTAAGGAAGCTAAGGAATGGATGGTGAGTAAAAGCACAGAAGCGGCTACATTTATGGAGAGATTGACACTAGCCTATGGATAGACTTCCTCGTTGCTTTCCAGACTTGCTGTCATGACAAAAGTTTGGGACAACCCCTCGGATATTCAGGAGAGGACCATTCCATGCCTCAGAGTACTAAAGGGAGTTCCAAAACAGGAGTTGATTGATGGGAAGATAATTGCAGCAGGCACTACCTATGACTTCCACACTTGGTAGTGGACGTTACAAGCACAGAGCGAGGTCTAGGAAAGAGCAAAGGCTAATGGACTCAGAGTTGAAGAACAGATCAGAGAAATTCAAAACAAGATTCACCTCATAGCTTCAGATATGTTTGAGAAAGAGATCGTCCGAGATAAGGACATGCGGCTAGATAATCTAAGGCACAAAGTTTAGGAAATCTTCTACATTACAGGATCGATTCTGAGACAGAACTTCACTAGAGTGGTGAATCTTTTATCCATCCGTGATGACTTCATGAAACAAGAATTGGAATGGGAGAGTGCCTTTGTCAGATATGTTGAAGACTTGGACGGACTGGAATTTAGGATGAACATGCTGCCATAGGTCACGATGGAAGAGGTCATCCCGATCGTGTCCAAATTCATCGAACACACTACTGCCCAAGAGAATAGGGATGCACTTCCTTGAAAATAGCTCCAGGGGCCACTTCACTCATTGATTACTCATTGATTACTGATGTTATTTTTGGAAACCCTAATTAGGGTTGATGTGTATTGATCTTGGCCGTTAATTTGTTTCAATCTTGGCCTTTCATTTATTCTCAGAAACTCTATATAAACTCTTGATCTCTCATTTTCATTTTGTGAAGAAAGTGTATGAGATTGTTGCGTATTGCTACTTCCGATAATAAAAGCTCTTATGCATGATTTGCTTTGAATCCCTTTTATTGTCAAGTGGTTTGCAAGGTTGTATAGCTTCTTCAACATTAGATTAGAATTAAGATAGAATTTGATTTGAATGTTTGTTAAATGAATAAAAGATCTGATAGTATTGATTGGTGAAACTCAGCTTATACTTTCTTTGAATAGATGATTTTTATTCAATGCATAAAGTTAGCCTAAGCTCATGATTGTGGATGCTTAACTTCAATCTGGATAAGTATTGTTCAAGACATGAAAATTATAATCACACCCCTTGAAGATTGCACTCACTTTGTGTAGTTGTCCTAGGGAGGCGAAGCAAAGCGTGGTTACTGGTTTCACCTGATCTTTATCGTCTCTTGAACTCTTAGGGATAGATTAGAACTTCTAAACCCTTGTCCTTTTGCACTTTTTTGAAATCCCAAACAGAAAATCCCAAAAAGAAAGAGTACTTAATGTTAAATCCATCTAAGTCCTAAGCTTGTGAAAAATGCTTTAACGTAAGTCCCTTTGTGTATTACTAGCATATCACAATGCCCATTGAGCTTATCCACATGTCAAGACCTGACAAAAGAAACCTTGGAGTCGCCATTTGATCATCTCACAATCTTAGCATACGTGGTGATTTTGTTCAAGAGAGGATAGAGTGTCTTTGGACATTTTATTTTGTGTGTTCGGTGGATGATAAAACATAACCAACAGTTCCCTTTGTCATCCTCTTCCCAAGAAAGAGGTGCTTAATCAATCCATGGGAGAGAACATTTACAATCAGCATATCCAAATCACTTTGACCTTCCCTCTCCATTCTCTCAATCCCAAACAAGGTTTCTATGTTGTGCACATTTTACATGTTGCAATGAGACCATTGTTTGGCCCAACTATTCTCATGGTTTGGGTATTCCTATTGCTAGTTGAGAGTGTGCTCCCACCAGCTTCAAATTAAAAAACACCACTATACTTTACAAAGCAAAACAATCTAGAACCTACTACCTTTGTTCTCTCCAACAGGTGGAAACTAAGTAGCATTTTAGCTTCCAAATTCTATCTACTATGACATATGTGAGAGGTACCATTGTTCATACAAAGATTATAGTAGTCCTCGATACACTTTATTCCACTACCTTGATCAAAGATACTTGGCCCTTTTTCATGAGGTCGCCACTTTCAAGAATAGATCCATTTGTGAAGATCCTAGAGCTACCAAACTTATTACTTCCTACTTTCAACCCATCACAAATGATAGAGGCATTAATCATCCTTAGGATACTATTGATCCACACATAGAAAGGGGCAAACCAATGAAACTTTGCTCTTCCTCATGTTCTACTACTATGAGGGCTCCCTAATACCCCAACTCAAAGTCTAATAATCGCGGTCCTATCTCCTCTCAACATCAAGGACCCTTTGGCACTCCTCTATCACAATTCACAACACAAGTCGCAAGGGCAAGCTCACATGATCAATTTCTTTTATACAACCAACAATTCTTCAGCCTTGAGTGTTTAAGGAGGTTCTAAGGGGAATCAACTACCTCCTATGAATGTCCAACTATCATGCCCCTAAAATTACGACACTAAAAATCCTAATGTTGAAATACAAATGAATAAATAAAATGAATAAAAATATCAAAAATATAAAAATAAATATTAGCAATTTAATATTATTATAATTATAATTATAATATTGTCTTATGATAATTATAATTATCATAAGATAATATTATAATTATAATTATCAAATATAGCATTATAAATATTAAAATATAAATACTAACAGTTTAATTATTATTATGATTATAATCATTAAAATATATGACTAAAATATAAAATAATAATATATTTTAATAAGAGATAAATATAAAAACATAATATATTAAGGGGCAGCGATTAGTAGAGAAGGGACACCTCATTTATGAGAAGAGGTATACCATAGGAAAGATGTGACTCTTCATCCCTTCTTGAGGGATAAATAAGGTGGATCTCTTTATTAGAAAAGGTATCATGGAAAGAGATCAATCATGGAATAGAAAATAAATGAGAAATCTGGAATATATTTCTGAGTATTGGAACAGATGGAAGCAATCAGAAATAAAGTCTGAATTCAGATATGTAGCAGCAGTTGATATAATCAGAGATTAGTATTCATTTGAATACATAGGCATTTAATATATATATATGATAAGCATATACATATATGCAATTAATATCTAATCTTGATAGGCATACAAATATTTATACATATATATAGATGATTTTATAATGATTAGCATGCAATGAGTAAAGATATGTTATGCTTAAATTAGTAGATAAGTGAATAGTGCATCTATTTATACTTAACATCGTCCTTTTCTTAAAGGAGTATCTTCTGAATATGAGTGAAGAGATCAAAACAGCAAGGCAATTGGAGCAGATCTAACGTAATTATCTGCACTCAGCAGACAGGGGCAGAAGTCAGCATTGGCTAATATATTTACATCCAAAATATAGCAATCTTATATTGTAGCAAGTATTGTGGTATGCACTATTATGATTATTGTGAATGATGATATGCTTATTATCTCTATGAATCTGGATATATTTAGTGTTTGTAATTCTCACCAAGCAACCATGAGGAGAAGTGGGGGAAATAACAGTAGGGTGAGCAGGTACTAATTTTCTTCTAAGTACACCACTCCATGTTGGATGGCCAGGGTCTGCCACTTGAGGCCAAGGGGGTGAGTGTCCGCCCTTGGGCTTAGAAAGAGGAATCTAGGGCCTCCTATTGTAGTTTTTTCCCCAATCTCTACATGGATTGGTTGTTGGGAAGGATTCAAGGGGTCTCAATCATAAGAAGGATGGATGAGGCAGCATGGATAGGGAAAGCAGGTACAAATTTATCCACTAAGTACGCCACCCCAAGTTTGATGCCCACGTGTCTGCCACTTGGGGCCAAGAGGGGTGGTATATCCGCTCTTGGGCTTAGCATGGATAGCTTTGGGTGAACTTATCATGTTCCCATCCAAGTTCTATTATGATTAAACTTCCACTATTCATTATGGATATTGTGTAGCTTATATAGTTTGAAATAGTTATGTATTTTTACATGGTTTAAATAGATAAGACACTCATTATGTAAATTTTGTTCATATGAATTATATTTTCCATATTGTCTAACATGATTGCAGGACCTAAGCCAAGTTTTATATTGCTTCAGGCATCTAATTGGTTAGCTATAACCCTAACTACATTACATTTTTTATTCTAGGGCAAGATTTAGGGCAATCCCAAAAAGGGGACATCACAGAAGATTAGATTTTTAGCTGAATTAGTATAAAGATAGGAGCAAAATAGAAGATTTCTATTCAGAATTTCTTTTGAAGGAATGAAGGACTAAGGTTTTAAAAGGACTGGAAAACTGAATATAAAGTGAATTTCCATGCAGCCGTGAATAACATAAGTCAAGGAGGGTACTGTTGGTGTACATTTTATCATCCACCGAACATACAGAATAAAATGTCCAAAGACACTCTATCCTCTCTTGAAAAACCACCGCGTATGCTAAGATTGCGAGAAAATCATATGGCGATTCCAAGGTTTCTTTTGTCAGGTCTTGACGTGTGGATAAGCTCAATGGGCATTGTGATTTGCTGGTAATAAACAAGGGGACTTACGTTAAAGAACTTTTCACAAGTTTGGGACTTAAGTGGATTTATCATCAAAAGCTTCTTCAATTTGGATCTCAAAAAAAAATGGCAAAAGGATAAGGGTTCAAAGAATCTATTCTATGCCTAGGAATTTGAGAGACAGTAAAGATTTAGGCGAAAGGAAATAACCGCACTTTGTTTCGCCTCCTACAGGACAACATACGCAAAGTGGGTGCAATCTTCAAGGGGTGTGATAATGATTTTCAAACCTCGAATGAGGTTGAAGTTAAGCTTCCACGATTATAAGCTCAGGGTAACTTTACGCATCGAATGCAAATCATCCATTCAAAGAAAGTATGAGCAACACTTCACCATTGAATCCATACGATCAATCTCTCATTCACTTAACCAACTTTCAAAGCAAATTCTACTTAATCTAATTCTAACTCTAATCTATGGCGGAAGAAGATATGCAACCTCGCTTACTATTTGACAATAAAAGTTATTCAAAGCAAATCATGCATAAGAGCTTTCATTATTCGAAATAGTCTCAATGCAACAATCTCATATACTGTCTCCACACTTTACAAATGAGGGGCGAGCTCAATTTATAGGCTCCCCAATTACAATTCAATGGCCAAGATTGATTTCAGATCAAGGACCGAGATTACAAAATAAAACCCTAATTAGGGTTTGTCACTTTCGACCAATGAGAAAATTACATTCGAGGACACTTGTCCTTTTTGCTAAATATAAATCAACAATAAAATAGAAAGTTGTCGCATGTTGATTTGGAACAATTTGATTGGTTGGAAGATGACAAGGCGCCACCTCAGCGTGCTGGATGCCTTCCTTGGTCGCTTCTTTTCTCTTCCACGCACTTGCCTTAGAATATTTTCCCTACCCATGACTCTGTCCTTTGTGCTTGTTCCTTCCTAGCTTTGATCTTGAATTTGATTTCTTCCTCTTGCCTGTATTGGAATCTTTGGAGTCTGGAAGTCTCCCCTTGGAATAGGTGTCTGGTCTTGAAGTTGGTTGCTTTGAAATTCCTCTTGCTTGAACTGGGTTGATGTTATTCCTTTGGATTTCCTCTCTGAATTCTCCAATTCGTGTCAAGAAATTGTCTAAGTATGGAGATATGTTTGGAACACTCTCCTTGTCACCATCTGATTCTGATTGGAAGCTTGTTTTTAATTCTTCAGGAGATGAAATCCCTCAAGAAGTTGTCTCGATTGCTTTTTTCAAGTGCCTAGAATTTGGAGAATAATGCCTCTATGCTTTCGCCACAATGGAGGAAATTGGAATTTCCTCTGTGAAGTATTTCCCAGACTTAGCCAAATTTTGGCTATTCAGGTTCATTTTGTAACATCTTCATCTGGACCATTCAACACTTAGCCAAGATTTTGGCCATCTCCATGCTCGAACGAACTTTGTCTGTGGATTTGCCTTCAATTCTGAATTTGGCTTGTGCTATGTAGGACAAATTCCACCTCTGGACAAGGATTTTATTCATTTCCTCTTTACTCCTCTTCATCCTTCCTGTTTTCTGTCCAACACTTAGTGAATTCTTCTCCCCAAGGTATCAACACTTAGCCAATTTTCTGAGTTTTAGCCAATTTTCTCATCCTCTCCTTGGGCGGACTTCACATGAGCTTGGATGTTTTCTCTCTCGGCCTAAGTCGAACTTCAAGCCACTTTGGACAAACATCTTTGGGGAAAAGTCAAACTTTCTCTAGTGCTTACCATCTTTTCTCTTACACTGAAGCGAACTTTCTCAACATTTTGACATTTCTTTTCTTGGTCTACGTCGGACTTTGCATCATGTTTGCCATTGTACTTGGCGGATCTTATGGATGTCCGGACATACCTTCCCCAAGCAAAGTCAAACTTTGAGATTTCTTGCCAAGAGATAGGTCAGACTTTCCACTAAGCTTGCCATTTTTCATCTCCCTTCTAGGCACTTCATGCCTTAGAATATTTTCCATCATGATTGAGGGCGGATTTTGGACTGTCTTGGACACTTCTCCAGGTGGACTTTGCACTTGTCTTGGACATCCATCCTTGGGCAAACTTTGCTTCATGCTGGACATCTTCACCTTGGGCGGACTTGAAGCTTGCCTTTCCATCCATTATTTTGTCCAAGGCATTTTATATTTCTAAGTATTGGAAATAAATTATTAAAATATAAAATATTTTAGTTTATTCCAACCCGTTCATTTTGGACCCATGGCTATTTCAATTTTCTCTTCATTTTCTCTGGCTAAAAGTTTATTTTCCAATTTTCGTCTAGCCAAGTCAAAATTTTAGCCATTTCGTCAATAAATATTATGCCATATCCTCATTTTCCCCTGCCATGGCGAACTTTGAATTGCACTGGGCACATTTTTCTATACCAAAGTCAAATTTTCTCTTGCTCGGACGAATTTTTCTAGGCAAAGTCCTGGTCTGGATGTCTTCATTAGGCGAAATTCCATGATGCTTGACAAATTTTTATCTTCCTTAGCCAAGGGCCAACTTTCTTGCTTCTTTGCCATGTGCATTTTTCTCTATATACTTGGCCAACTTTTCTCTAGACATCCATACTTAGGCGAATTTTTTCTTTTATCTTTCTCTTCTTTCTCATTTTGGGCGAATTTCATTCTTCCCTTTGCCATGTCCCAAGCAGACTTTCCAAGGCCTTTTCCATCTTTCCTCAAAGTATGGCGAACTTTCTACTAGGCTTGCCTTTCAAATTTAGCACTTCTCCCCTTGGAAACATTAAAATACTTAGTCATAATTTCAATTTTCTCCCTTTCTAGGCCTCTATACTTAGGCAAATTTCGGATTTCTACCTCAAGGCACCAAACACTTAGTCAAATTTTCAATTTTTCTCCTTCCTTATGCCATGGCAGGCTTCCCAAGTGCTTGGCCAAGTGAAGGGTGGACTTCCTTAGTGCTTTGCCATCCTCCTCAAGGCTTGGGCGAACTTTCCAAGGTCTTGGCCAAAGCTAGGTGGGGTCTGGAATTTCTTTGTCAAGTCCCACTTTTTAAGGGCCGACCTCTTCAAATCCTTGCCATTTTTTCGTACATCCCACTTTTTAAGGGCTGACCTCTTCAAATCCTTGCCATTTTTTCGTACGTCCCACTTTTTAAGGGCCGACCTCTTCAAATCCTTGCCATTTTTTCATACGTCCTACTTTTTAAGGGCTGACCTCTTAAAATCCTTGCCATTTTTTCATACGTCCCACTTTTTAAGAGCCGAACTCTTCAAATCCTTGCCATTTTTTTGTACATCCCACTTTTTAAGGGCTGAACATGCTCTCTTGAGGGCGGATTTTCCAGACTTAGACAGAATTTTGCTATGAACTTCATATTCTTTGGTTGATTTTCTTGCTGATTTTCTCTCAGATCTGACTGATTTTGAATGATTTTTTCAGAATTTGATGCTTTTGGGGTTGATTTTTCTCAGCGTTTTGATTGATTTTCCATGCTTTTTGCTTGCTTTTCCAGATTTTTTCACTGATTTTTGCTTGCTTTTCCAGATTTTTTACTTGATTTTTCGATTTTCTCTTTGATTTTTTTGATCTAAAGATGGAAAGTTGACTCATTGACCAGGGTTGACTTTCTAAAAATAGAAAAAGCAAAATCCCTAAAAAATAGGGAACCCCATTTGGTCCAAAAATGCCAAAAATGAAAAAGCGAAAAAGCAAAAAAGCAGATTCCCTCCAAATGTAATAGGAAAATATACATGCAGCTTTTCTTTCATATAGCTTTGCAAGTACCTATGTAAAAATATGTACATTCTGGAGCAAGACACAGAATCACTTGCATAGTAACAAAGGAAACTGAATTATCAAGCACAATTTGAATTTGCATAAAACAACTCAGTTTCACTTTGAGTTGACCGTTGTTCGGATTGTACTTTTAGAACATTCGCAAGAACAAAATACCAAGAAACCAAAAATGGCTGTTACACAAATCCTTGTACAATGATTAAGGTAGTAGTCTGATGTCAGCAATATCACACCAAGCAATGGAAATCTACTAGAATTATATTTTGGTGCTTAGATGCTTGGCCAGGATAAATTTGATTATAACTACAGCGAACCGTACCAAAGTGCAATTGAACCTTCCAAGAAAATGGTTTGTGACAAAATATCATAATTTGTATGATATATCTAAAAAAGAATTATAGGAAGCTTCCTAGTGTTCAAGTGACACTTCTAAGAGACGTATAAAAACTTTAAAACTTCCTGAGAAGTCTCCTGACATCTAGAGATGTCCCCATATGTATTTCCAAGACAAGACACATGTTCAATATGGGAAACAAGCATTAAGTGTCAGGATACAAGCCTCCATGTAACTGAGTAAGAATTAAAAATAGATATTAAAAATAGTTAAAGAAAGGCAATCTTGAAAAAGGATTTTCATCTTTCAAATTACCATCCTTGTGGAGAAAAGGAAATAAAATAATAACAAATTTTGCAATCATTGTTGGGTACTAAAGAAATTTTCAAAAAAATTATGAATTGAAGCCTGAAGGTATCAATCGAAGAAGCTAATGTCAATTATTCAAATGTAGACACATGCCAACCATTCTGTAACTGAAAAGATTAGAGAAATTACAAAGGATTGAAATCCCATATTCTTATCTATGACGTTCCCCCAAGCATATACACTCATATCCTTGAAAATCAATGATCATAACAATACTCCTTTAACATACAATGTTTTAAAATATCAAGTGAATTATATAATACTTTTTCAATGGACCAAATTGACAACATAGAGAGTATTTGAAGATTCTCAAGCATGTTCTCAAAGAGCTAGATTATCATGTAAATGACTTTTTAAGTGGTAATTTACAAGTGTGAAATATAAATTCCATGCGGTCATGGAAGAAAATGTTTCTATTGTATTTTGACATTGATAAGACCAAATTCCCCCCCAAAAAACACATGGAAGACATGAAGAAATACAAATCTCTGAAATGCAACCACAAACTTTAAACTTTGGAAGGTATTTAATGTCTAAATTACATATTTCTCTGACTGTTACTATTCTTGGGTGTACTTTGCAAAAAACATGATAGACACAGAACTTACACAGGAATAAAGCTACTCACTAAATGTAGACTGCAGTCAGCCACAAAGAGGATACCCTTTGGGCAATCAACAGCATTCACAGGAGTCACATGTGTTGCAGGTTGGAATGAAATTGATGTATAAGCAATTCTTTGGCTATGCCTTGCCGTCTGAAGAAGCCATGGCCTATCACTAAGAGCAATTATATCTGATTGTAATGACTCGCGGAGTGGAACCAAGAAAACTGGAGTTGTGCCTACACGACGTACAGCTATCAACTGAAGCTGAACAGGAAATGAACCTTCTGCTATATCATTTTTGCTAAAAGTATACTTATCTTGAGTTTGGCAGCACTCATATGCAACTGTGTAAGATGATGTGTTTCCATCCAATGGACTCATAAAAGCAGGGAGTGAAGATGAAGATGGCAGCTCTGAAGGAAAAATAGAACTTGCTGGCCATTCATAACGAAGCAGCATACCATTTCTCAGACCTGAAAGAATATAAAGACGATCAAAAAGAACAAGCCTCACATCTTGTGGTACACACCCACTGACAGCAATGCCCATTGTATTTGTCAGCGAAATAGACCCAACAGCAAGGGCTGTAAAATTTTCTCCAGGCACAATTGACAAAAGCTCCACAGAGGGCTTGTGTGTTCCAACTACACATATTTTTCCAATCTCAACTCCGCTTGGAAAAGGACCATGCGAACCATCCCCAACCAGACCAATAATAGATGCTGGCACAGAAGTTGGGCTAAGTTCTTCTTGAGGAATAGATATGCAGGATAGCTCAGCCTGAAGTTTTACCTGCTGAATCTCATAAAGTTCATGATCTCCAGATGACAAGGTCCTTATCCCAAGCATAAGTAAAGTACCTGGAGAAGACATTGCCAAAATTATAGTCCGACGAGCAATTGCACCCAAACTGATACTTGCATTCTTTGGGCTCCAAGATACACAAAATGGAGATGACAAAGGCAAGCCCGCTGGGTGAGCAGCTGTTGTTGGGGCGCACAGGTGCACTTCATTTTGGCAGACTTGGACCAACCACCCATCCTCTACCAGGCCACATGTTAGTGTGCAGGCATTAGGATGAAAACCAACAGCATCTGTTATATCCACAAAGTTCAATCCAACAGATAAAACACGGGTTTCCTCTACAAAAGAAATCACAAGAAACGAATGGTAACAATCACTGTGTTTCATACATATAGTCCATGTACCAGTTATGCCCTCATATATTGGAGGTGTACTGAGAAGCTTCTCTACATTTATACCATTCCGAATGATTCTTAAAGAGCCTTCACATCCCACACCACAACAAGCAAACATCTGATCTTGCTGTTCATTATGATAATCAACAAGAGCAATATCCAAAATAGGTGCAATGTTCTGAATCAAGCTCCTGAATGATAGTATGCCCTCTTCAATCTTAAGAACTTGACCATCCCCCATCTCTACAAATGCGGCAATAAAACCACCCTTGGTCCATAGCACTGCCTTACAAGGTGAGCACTTGTAACGGGAATTACTGACATTTATCTTAATTCCATCCTGACCATCATGTAAAAACTCAGCTGTAAGAATTTCTCCAGCATCAAGACAAAGGACTAATCTTGGATTGCTAGAGGGGTTTGGTTCCCAACTCCATGAGCATACAGAGATGGAGGATGAACTTATTTTTCTTTGGTCACTGTCAACACACATAGCTTCACCTCTATCTGCACTACTTGTCCCAGAATCACTTAATTCTAATAAAGCAGATGCTGCAACATTAAAGCTTCCTTCTTCATCTCCTTCATGACCTCCACAAAGCAATCCTTTGTCACCTTCTATAGTGTTCCTTTCTCCATCCCCACTCAGTTTGCTTAGACGAATCCGTGAAACAGGACGAGGACTGCTTCGATCCCTTAAATCAAGGAGGATAAAGTCACCTTGCCTAAGTAGTAGTGCAAAACCAGGAACATCAGGAATACCTACAACATTTGATGCTAGAGGTCCGTTTGCACCAAATCGTGCCTTCAAATGAATAATTCGCTCAGTGGTATCACACACTAATAGTTGTAATTCATTTTCAACAGCTCCCCTTCTGCATTTTCAACAATTCATAATAAATAATAAGTAAATAATATAAGCAGAGAATCAGAAAACAATGCGATCAAGAAATATAAGAGACATTAGTGGAAAATAATCTCACCTATGTAAGAGTACAGCCAAAACTAACCGAGACATTCCTTTACATGAACCCTCAGATTCATTTGAAACAAAACTCATGCTCCAAATTGTACCCCAAGCTGTGATTGTCTCCCTTCCTTTCCTTGGCCCTGCTTCTGTCTCAACTTGTATTACTGGTTCCCTTGGGTATAAAATCCTCTGAAGTTGGAAAAGAATGTACTACTTAGAAATAGAAAGTGAATTTCCTAATAGAATAAGAAATTTGATAATCTGCTCCAGTAAAAACATATTTGAATGGGGAGAGAGATCATTAAAATAATTTCAAAACAGATATAAACCTTTTCAACAATGTTGTTGCCAGCAACAACAGAGACTGGAAACACTGCCACTCTATCCTCAAATGCCCCAACAGCAACAGCACGACCCCTGTTTCCACATACAAGTTGTTCGAATCAGACTTCCTTGCAAAGATGCACTTGCAAGGTATATCTACAGATACAAAACAGAATGAACTTATACCATTTTTCAATCTATCACGTCCACTGCACAGAAAAATTACGTATATTGGCTCAAGAGAAGGTTCAAAGACCTAGACCACTATTTATTATCTAGAGAGAATTCAGAATGCATATGGCTTGTGAGGATATCTCATGGCACTACAGTAGCAAAATGATATGGTCCTCCACAGCAACAAAATTGAGATAAAAGTCAACAGTAACCCTCCTTCACAAAAAATAACTGACACAATTACATAAATTCTGATGACAAACTCCTATTTAATAGATTTTAAGTAAAATTAGGGCCTCCGGTGAGGAACCATATAGGATAGGATCAAAAATAATAACTGCATGTACTTTTTTGACTGCTCCAAATATAAATGCTTTCAGGCAGTAGACAATTGCTTCCACATATGAAAGGATGTGATAAATTTGAGATACACTATCATGAAAATCTCCATTTCAATATGATTCCTCTATTTCCTATTATTTGTTAGAACATTTGGAAAAATATAAAGATAGAACCTATGTGATTAGAATTATGTGGATACCAGAACGAAAAATAATGTAGCTTTGCCCTCCAAAATATAGTGCTTCAGGTAACAGTGGAGCAGAATAACTCTATTGTAATGTGAGAATGTAGCAGAGAAGATGCCTTTATATAATATTGCATCATGCATGGAACAAAAATTCATCTGTGTTGACATCTGCACTGCACCATATCACATTCAACCACATAGTTTTCTTCACATAATGGTGGTTGATAAGGAAGGATATGGATTTTTTATCACCAAGATTTATATGGTGTATAGATACATCTTCTACCTCAAAGTTTCCATGACACATTACACACTTCCTCAATGCATTATATGTCATAGAATTGGGGCTGCTGCTATAATCAATTTTGATTGTTAGTGGGAATTACAAAATTTGTTTAAATTTCATTTATTTTAGTGCATTCCTTCTCAAGAATCTCAACAGCACATCAAAAGCTTCTAATTAACATCCAAAGCATCAAATGCTTATGATCTATTTACAAAAAGAAGGATCTTTATAAATCACAAGTCTTCCATACGTTACAACCTTTTACCAACTATGAATACTAGAGGGAAGCTGTGGAGGGTTTGGTTTTTTTAGTGTTTGATGGGAGAAACAGGTAGACTGACTAGTTTTTCATGCTGGATTCCTTCACCTTCTAATGTGGAAAAAAGAAATTATAATAATATCCACAAAGTTCAAACTCAGTCAGTGAGACTCAAAAGTACATCCAGTAAGAACAAGAAGGATTCAAAAGTAAGTTTTAATACTTTAAGTAAACAAGAGTGACAGAGTCTACAAGCTTGTAATGTCCCTAAAAAATATTAACTCAATATATTTCTTGATACCCTCTGCAGATATTAATTTAAACAGCTGCCAGATATACCTTAATGTCATGAGCAAATATTTAGGGTAAATATAAATTCATTATAGATGTATTTATATTGGAACATTTATAAACTCCAAATACATTAATGCTTACACAGCATTATTCACAGGTCAGTATTATACTCTAGATCTCCTTATTTTACCCTAAAATAACAAACCCAAAACTATTATAGCTGAATCTAGCAAACCCACAAAATTTCCATTTCATTCATACATTTACATGGATAACCTAGGTTATGAACTAGACCCACAATGGAAGATAACTGAAAAATTGTATATATATTAAACAAGTTGAAAATACTTTACAAAACACTGCTGCAGTTGCAATAATATTATAATAATAAACCTACGGCTACACAGCTGCAACAACAAATTGAAGATACAATGCTTATATAGAACCCAGATTACAAATCATCTATTATATTAAATGGCACTGTAAAATGTTATAATACTTGACTACAACAGCTATTGAAAACTGAAACACAAATGCTTACAACACGAGGGCTCACAACAAGTTTTTGATTAGGGTTTGTGTATTTTTCCATAGACAATATTTTGTTTTGACTCTAAATCCTTAAACCCACAGAAGGAATGTCAAAACCTGCAGTTAATGCCAATATCTCCTGAATGGTACGCAACAGAGAGCGCCCATACCTAATGGGCATCGTTTTTCCCTTAAATTGTGCCACATATGCTTGGATGTACCCAAGAGGCATGGGGGAAAAGTTTCCTGCAACCTACAATATCCTTTGCAATAATTGCGAGAGGTCCTGTAGGTTTGAAACCCCTAACTACCTTATTAATGGCAGCCATGGTCACCTTCTTTATTTGCATCACTGAGATGTACATGTGGATCCACACCCTAATATTAAATAATATTTTTGAGGCAGGAGAAAACCTTTTTCTGAAGTTTTCGCATCAAACTTGAGCATTAATGATGTTCTAAGACAAGTCAGGAGGTACGTGAGATGAATAGTGCAAATAGGCAAGAGTTTCAAAGTTTGGGGATCAAAGATACCTCATGACATATAATACTAGTTGAGGATCAAAGTTTGGGCAGGAGGCATGCTAGCAAGGTCAAGTCTAGAACTCTAACAAGGCAAGGGAAATGAGCGGAGTATGGACGTGATGTATGCCTTGATGAGGAAGTCCAACTTCCCAACAAGAGCCAAGGAATGGGCAAAGCTGGAAAGGAAAAGCATGTCGAGCAAAGGAAATTTGAAAGTTCAACAAGCATAAGGAAAAGCAGAGTTGAGAAAAAGAGCATGCCAAGATGGTGAAGTCCAAAAGTCCGATGGAGACCAAGCAAAAGTCGAACTTGGATGAGAGAGTATGCCTGGACAAGGAACACCGAACCTCCAACAACTAACAAATACTTTGAAAGTTGTGCATGCCACCTTGCTTATAGAATTCAAGAACCTGAGACTAACATATTGGGAAAGAAGAACATACATACGAAATTGGACCCGAGGAGATGTGGGAAATTGGAAATAAGCATTTTGGTCCATAACACAAGTTATTAAAAAAAAGGGAACATGACAGGTTCACCCAGCTCAAAATTGCTTGCCCTCAAGCAATACAAATTCAAATGTTCCAGAATGCTTGCTTCTTCCCATGCAACATCTTTTGTAGGTAGGTTCTTATTATAGAAGTTTGCAACATGGCACAGACATAAACAGTGATTTCATGGCCAGTTGTCTCTACCACATTGGCCTTTAACTGCAACAAACTTGCTCTTCAAACCAGCAAATAGCGAGTATAAAAAATTGTCTCTAAGGATTTCTATCCTCTACAATCAACTTGTTGCAAAATATGTTTTTAGCTTCACGGCTCTTCTAATACATGGGTCTCTAACCCAAACCCGAATTACTACAATCATTCATGGTGGTTGGTCTATGTTACATCTAAAATAAACAAATTCAATACTTAAAAAACCCTTTTTTTTAATTTAAGAGTTTTCTGTGTTGGGCCATAGGCGTCCCCTGCGCAATCAAGGAACATCTAGACATCCCCTGGCCATCCTAGGAACAGCTAGCTATCCCCTAATGTACCTTGTCAACCCCTATTGAAATTTTTCCATACTAGAAACATTTCCTAGATTTTTGTAAATTCGGGGACATGGGAGGCATTTCCTACCAGTTCCCACATCCCCAAAATGTCCTCTATAGGGAATGGGTCTAGTTTTGGAAGGGACACATACCTAGAGTACATAGGCATTTTTATATAATAATATCCATAATATATACATTATGGATATTATAAACATAAAAAAACACCCATAATTTTATGTATGTATATATTGATATTGCATGGCCAAACTCAAGGAAAAAAATTGTCATACCAATGTACTCAACTAACAACATAGCATACCGGTATTATGAAATTGTGTCCTTATCCCATTGACACATTGCAAACAGCAAATTCAAGAGATGGAGAAATCAGCATGTTGCAATAAACCTACTTAAGCATAGGATGTTAAACAATGCATGTGTACTCCATAGAACCCTCTAGGGGATGGCCATTGCCATCTCATGACAATCTTGAATAGATGTCATTTAGTGTTAATTGTCCACCTTACTTTTGAACACAAGTTCACTAATTTATAACTCTAGGCAACTACCTTCTATGGTTCTAATCAACTACTCAAAACCTACTTTGCCAAATTGAGGATTTTTTCCAAGTATGAAACATATCATAATCAGAAACAAAATGAATCTACTATGGGTGCGTCCAAGGTTCGTTTTTTTGTATGCCAAAACATTTCAATGAACAGTAGTTCATTTCGGCATGATTCCATGGATGATGTGGTGATTTTTGGACTGATTCCAACAACATTAAAAGAAAAAGAAAAAAGTTAAAAACAAAACCTCTACCCTCCGTTCGAAATTTTCATTCCTTTCTTTTACACTGCCAACATGAATGTGAAAGAGGGTTGCAGAAAATGACGCTAAAGTTCACGAAAATTTGCAAAAAATGTGCCTAATCAAATCAGCGGATGCCATTAACTTATGCGCACATTTCCAAGTGCCTTCAAGCTTGTTAACGTTTGTTTTAACTCTTTGTAATGGCGGTTTTTTTTTCATTTCAACCTGCAAAAAAATCAAAACCCTAGTTCATGCCAGCTTTAATATTTAAAAAATTATAGTTTTTAACATTTGAACTATAGAAACATTAAAACCAAACTATTAATAACTAAAACTTCAAACTTCAAAACCTATTTTATTATTAAAAACAAAAACAAAAACCTCTAAAATGGAAAACCTAATTAATAGTTTCTATATATAATATAATGTTTCAATGTTTCATTGATTTATATAATTTTTATTATTTATACAATGTTAATAATATAAATAACAATATTGTTTTATATAATATGAATAATTGTATGATTAAAATTTTAAATATTAGTAGTAAATGTTATTATTATTATATTTAATATTATTAATTTATTAAATATAAATACATAGAAATATTTATAGTTTATTTATATCATTAGATTTTTAAATTACACTATTAAAATATAATTATATATGATATAATTTTCTAAAATATATTATATTATAGTTATATATTTTAATAAATTTATTAAATAATTATTTAAATATCAATATTAAATAATAAAATATACAAGGTTTAGATGTTATGTAGATTATTTAAGTTTAATTTGTTTTTCAAACTTCTCTTGACAAATTGCAAGCATGTTGCACATAAAGAAACTATTACATTTTTACCATGGCAACATCAGCAAACCTCATTCAAAATCGACCCGGCTTCACCGCTATGGAGGCATGTAGAAATGGTAGAGCAAATTCCAAGTGGGGTCATATATTTGGATATGTCCCAAGTGTGTGTATAAAAGTTCCTACAATTGGATAAAAGGCCATTTGTGTGTGATTCTTGGATTGGAATCAAAGCATGTCCAGAAAAAGATGGTATACCCATACAACCTTCTAAAATAGCAAAATATATTAAGGAGAAAGAGGAAGCAGATGTAAGGGTTGAAAATAAGACGAGGCATCCATGGAATAGAGGAAGGGACTCACAGAGGTCACCTACTTCTCCATCTCATACACATAGTGTCATCCCTAATATTGTAGTAGAAAGCCATCCATTTTTGGGTAGGAATGAAGATGAGGCTAATATTCCAAAGACAACAAAGGGACCACCATTGGAAAGGGCATTTAATAATGTTTCCAGAGTTATTATTGACTGAACCATTTGCAAGATGCCTCTATGCAAATGGTTTGTCCTTCAATATAGTTCGATCACCCTATTGGAAAGACAAGGTGTTGGCATTTAAATTCACACCTCTAGAATGTGGATTTGAAACGGACAGCTATGCATAGTAAAACTGCTCTTCAAATTAGGAGGGGAAGCTCCCTCTTGCTGATGGTGTGAAAGAAAGTAAATTAAATCTAATTTGGCTATCTTTTTGGTTTAGCTAGAGCACAAGGTTTATAAAACTCAAACGCTGCAACTGAGATTTTCTGATTTAAGAATTCCAACTACGACTAACCTACGCTAAAAACGTTTCTAATTTCTCAAGTAATACGCAGAGCAAGAGAATTAGAAATGGACAAAATATGATTCTCTAACAAAGTACTTAAACAAACTCTCCTTCCAACACACATCTACTTACTTTCAATGCAAGTTCAAATTAAAGATCATATAAGCATAAGACAAATAACGGAAGTTTGAGACATTATATCGGGGCAAAATAGGCTCAAGACTTTATTTCTCAAACTTCTGGAACAAAGGTTACACTAAACACATGCATGGAACAAGAACTTGCAGCTAAAAGAGACTTGCAATCTTGTTCTTACACAAAGAGGACAGCAACTACAATAACAACTTGTTGGCTAAAAGAGACTCAGCAATTCGCTATCATAAACACAATTGAACACTGAATAACAATAGAAGGCACTATAGGCTCAGCATTTGTTATCACTAGCATGGTTCTAACACAAAGTGAACTGACACTGAATAACAACTTGTTGCATTACAGGCTTGCAATTTGCTATCACAATAACCGTTAAAGAAAAAAAAATGCGCAAAGGCTCTTATTTATAGGCATGCAGAAGAGTAGGGAACCCTAAAATCTCCTTGCTTTTACAACTAGGGCCTGCTCAACAAGCAAGCTTTATTTCTAAAACTAAAACAAGATAACATCTAACACCTAAGAAAGCGAGAAAAGCAGGAAACGCCAACTATTACATTTTATCTTTTGTCTCTTCTTCAAAAAATGGATAAGAATTGTTCCAAGAATAGAAAGAAAGCGGAAAGAAAGCTTCTAAATGAAAGCCGCTTTAAATCTTGATCACATCCACTAAAAAGCAAGAAACTGTGTCCCTATCAGGTGCATCAATACTATCAATAGAAAAGTTTCGCTTTTCTAGGATATCCTTTACATCTACAATTGATCTCAGGAAATCTTCAACATCATTGGCCGCTTTCTCAAACTTTGCTGACATCATGGAAATGTGAGTTTGGCAGAGTCTATGTTTTTCTTTCATCCATTTCAGTGCAATCTTCTTGTTGTATTTGTCCTTGTGCATCTCCCATATCCTTTCACATTCGCCCTTAGAAATAGTCACACTTTCAGGCCAAGGGGGAATTGAGAAGCGTTTCTCAATCGTGTCAGGTTTCAAACTGCAGATCACTCTGCCATCTACTGACTAGATCTCCCGTGTCGCCAGATTGTAATGCTTGATGCAAGTGATTACAAATTTGAGACTCTAAACTGATATAGGAATAGATGTTGCCGCAATAAATCCAAAATGTCCTAGGTTTCTAATTGTAGTGTTCTCTGCACTCTCCAAAGCACGTAAGTCAAACACCAGCTTGATGTGATGCAAGTCCGTCTCAGCTGTTTTGATGAAGTCATGGTAGAGCTGATTTGGTCTTGAAATCATTGGGAGTGTATTCCATTTTGAAAATCTTGAAGAATGACTGTAAACTTGCCTAGGTTCAGACAAGTTTTGAGCAACTTACTATTTTTAGAATGTTGGTTTTTCTTCTTCAAACGGACAAATTTTTGGAAATTTTTCTGAGATATGGGTTTTGCTCAAAATTTCGTTGCAAGACAACCCAAATCGTCCTTTTTGAAAATTTTGAGTTTAGACTGAAAAAGCGACAAACCCTAATTTCTTCAATTTTTCACCGAAAAAAGTTGGCACCTGGGTTTTGTTCATAATACATTTTGGAGTGAACCCAATTGATCAAATTTGAAAAATACTAAGCGATGATTGAAAAAGCAGCCAACCCTAGAATCTGAAATTTTCTTGAAAAAAAGTTGTGATATGGGTTTTCTTCAAAAGAATGTTTCAAAAGGACCCAAATGATCAAAAATTGCAAACTCTGATGATTTCTCTAACATGCAAGGAAAAAGCAGCTGCTACAATTTGATAAATTTCCTCAAAAATTCTTCAGAAAGATGAGTTGAGAAGACCCAGATGGCTGAAAATTGAAATCTTTGACCTTCTCCTTCAAAAAATTGATGTTCTGAATGAAAAAAGCATTAAAAAGCAAGGGTTTATATTGCTGGTTTGAAAATTATTCTTGAAAATCAGCAACCTTGAGCTCTTGAATCTTGAAATAAATCCTCAAAGTTGCTGCTCCACTTTTCTTCCTTGGACGCCACCTACAATAATGATGAAAATTGAATGGAAGAGATGTCTTAAATAGATTTAGGGTTTGAGATAACTCTGCTTTCTTTTGCTTTGATCCTCCAAACCCTAAAATCAGCCTATGCATTGAATTTGGACATTCATCTTTCATCTTGCAATTTTGAAATTTTGAAAATTTTGACTAAGGCATGGCAAGATGGGCACCCTTCTTGGCTAGAGGCGCCAACTTCTCTCAGATTTTTCTGAGTTTATTAACTTTTCTCAGTTTTGACATCCTACTTGACCTTCGATCTCTGGTTCCCAGGTTGATCCGACGAATGAGTTGGATAGTTCATCGCAGAGCCTAATCGAATATGAGAAGATCACCCTGGAGGCACTTTTGGCTAAAAACTTCATTTGATCCTTCAAAATCATGAGTGCACATTTCCTTCTAGGGCACTGAACCTTCACAGTGTTAGCCATTTTTGCATGATTTTCAAGTTCTTCATTTCCCTTTGATCTTCTGATGAAATCTCAATTTTGGGAGCTACACTGATCCAATTGACTGGCCGTCAATTTCGTTGGATAGCTCGATTGAATCTGACGAGGTGATCTTGGAGGCTGCATTTGCAAATTTCATCGTTTCAGGGTTCAAAACCTTGGACGCCCTTTCTCTCCAGGGGTGCCCACCTCAACTAGACTTAGAAACTTTTTCAATATTTCATCAACTCTTCTCCAAATGATCTTGTCAGATCTGATGATCCGAGCGTCCAATTGACTAATGGCTGGACTCGTTACGGAGCTGAGAAGATTCTAAGAGGGGTCTTCTAGGAGTAACTTCATTAGAAAGTTGAATCTGAGGCATCAAAAGCTTGGGCGTCCCTAGCAAGCTAGGGCGCCCAACTTCACCAAAGTTAGTCATTTTTTGGTATTTCCTTCTTTGCTTTTGACTTTCGACATTTAACTCTTCCCAAACGCTCTGTTATGCCTCCTGTATATAACGACTAACAACTCCGAGTGACGTGCTGATGGTCTCATTGGAAAGCCTGAACAACTCTAAGGAAGTCACGTTTGAGGCCTCACTGGCAAAATCATCTGTTTAAGCCCTTAAAAACTCAAGTGCCTTTCTCCTCTTGAGGCGCCCAAATCCTCGAGACTTAGAATATTTTCATCTAATTTTCATTCTTCAAACTTGATCTTCATCTTATACCTTCAACTTTGATCTGGATTTGCTGGAGATTGACCAGTCTAATGTTCTAATGGAGATATTTGTTGCGAAGCTGATTGAATTCTGAAGAGATTGAGCCTATCTGCAAACCCTAACTGCTGAGTTAGGCCTCTCAAAAGACTGGGCGCCCCTGGGCACCTGGGGCACTGAAAGTTCCTAGACTTAGAATATTTTTAGTGATTTTCCATGATTTGCATTCGGTCTTTTGGTTGAAACCGCTCTGTTTGATCTCAAATTCCGGGTGACTGGATGATCTAACGACTACACCGTTGGACTCGCTCCGAAGCTGGGAGGAATCCGAACAACTTTGCCTAGGAGCTCAAACCCTAATTTCATCATTTGATGCCCTAAAAAGATGGGTGCCTATCTCCTCCTGGGGCGCCCATGGTTGATAGACTTGGTCAAAGTTTTGCAGTTTTCACCTTCCTTCTTCATTCATCATGCATGTTCATCAACTCACCTTTTGTTCAATGCTTGATTGTTGAATCTAACACCTGGCAACTGACTGACCTCCATTGATGACTTTTGAAGCTCCTGAAAAAAGCAAAATAGACCCACTAGGGCAAAACTGATCATTCTGTGATTCTAACTGCACTAGCCTAATAAGGAAGTATTTTGAGCCAATCAAAATCAATTTGAACCCTAGTGGACAAACTTTCTATTTTTAGAAAATTTTGCCAATATCCATTTTAAAAGAAACCCATAAAAAGTTCCTATTTTCAAAAAAAAATTAAAAATAGCAATTTTCCTAAAAAATAGGGATGAAAAATTGAGATCTAGGTTTTGTAGATTAGGTCGCTCTAAGCAGACCCAGATCATCAAATTTTGGAAATTTCAAGTTTTAACCCCTCATGCAAGACGTGCAAACCCAAATTTTGACCTTTTTTGACAGATTTGACAAGGTTTTTACTCATTTCTTCAAAATGCCTAAGTGTAGCAAAAATTTTAATTTGGGATACAACACAAGGTAAGAAAAATAAATGAAGCTCCAAAGAGTTACACAAGCCCAAGTTATGAGAAGGTGTGTAGCACTTTATTGTCAAAGGAGGAGATCAAACATATAGAAACTTCATTAGCTCCTATTAAGGCCTCATGGAAAGAAACGGGTGTGTTTATTATTTCTGATGGATGGAAGGATGCAAAAAGTAGGCCACTAATTAATGTGATTGTAGTGTGCCCTAAAGGGGCAATGTTTCTAAAAGTTGTGGATTGTGAGGAGACAGTAAAGGATGCACAATTTATTACTAACATCCTTATATAGTGCATTAACAAAGTGGGCACTCAAAATGTTGTCCAAGTTATAACAAACATTGGAAAGGATTGCAAAGCGGCTGCTATGTTAGTTGAGACACAGCTCTCACATATATTTTGTACACCTTGTATTGTGCATTCACTTAACTTCATGCTATAGAAGTTAGGTACGAAAATAGATTGGATCAAACAAGTCTATGTTGAGGCTAAAGAGATCCAAATGTTCATCACAAACCACCACATGTTGCAGGCTATTCTTAGATCATTCTTGCAACTAGAGCTACTGAAGGTAATTCAAACAATGCAACTTTTTAATTTTATGTTTTACTTTAGTAATTTATTTTTAAAAAGTTATACATATACTCTTCTTTGTTTTAAATTATTTGTTTTTTATTTTGAAATAGGTTGTTGAAACAAGATTTGCATCCAACACAATCATCTTGAGACGACTTGTGAAGGTGCAAGAGGCACTTTTTGGTATGCTCATTAGCCAATCATGGTCCATATGGAGGAAATCCAACACTAAAAGGGAAGCAAATGTAAGGCAAATGATTCTAGATGACACTTGGTGGGATCATGTGGAATATCTTCTTAGTTTCATCAAGTCCATCATGAGTATGATCCGCTTTACTGACATGGATAAGCATGCTTGGGGGAGGTTTATGATGGAATTGGCTCAATGATTGAGAAGATGGAATCCATAAAAAATGCAAAAGAATAAGATCTTGAAGAAACCTTCTTCAAAGATGTGCAATCAATTTCTGTTGAGTGATGGAACAAAATGACCCCTTCATTCCATCTTCTTGCCTTTGCATTGAATCCCAAATATTATAGTGAAGAGATCCTTGCTATGCCAACAAGGGTGCCACCATACCATGATGCAGAAGTCAACAAAGGGTTTAGGAAAGCTCTTACTAAACTTTTCCCTGATATCAATATGGAAGATGTAGTTACAAATGAATTTGTTAATTTTGTAGCCTCTCGTGGTCGAAATATTTCTGCTCTCCATGACAAGTATAGAAAGAATGCTCATTCTTGGCGGTACCTCAATGGTCACAAATTGCCACACCTCCACATTCTTGCAATCACAATTTTATCACAAGTTTATGAATTTTTACCCACTCTAAATTTGGTTTTATCATTTAAAAATCACTATATTCAACTTAGAAGTTTGATTTACATTTTTTTTTAATTTAACAACTCTAATGAGAGCTCTCTTTGCTTCAATAGGTTGCTTGTTCTTCTTTAGCTAAACGGAACTAGAGTACATACTCCTTCATCCACTCAGTGAAGCACAATCATTTGGCATCAAGCAAAGCAAAAGAGCTAGTTTACGTGCATTCCAACTTGTGCCTTCTTACTCACATAGATGATAAATACAAGGGGCAAAAAAAATTCTGGGATGTAGAACTGGAGCGAACTAACTTGGATCTTTCTTTTGTTGCACAATCTTCATTTTTTGAGGAGTCGAATAGCTAGCATGCTTTTAGTGCAAATGGCAATGAGGTTCCATCGTCTAATGTTAAGTTGATGGCGATCTTGGTCTTGATAATGACCCATATGATGTTGATTAGTGAACTAACTACGAATTGTATTATTTAAATGTTAAACAATGATTGTCTATCATGACATTCAAATTTGATCCTTTTGATATCAAAAACTGAATTTAAATTAGAGTATCATGTTTCAAAATTTGAAATAAATAATGGTTTTCTTTAGCATATGCATTGGTATATGACATTCTCAATTAAATATATTTAATTTTATTTTTGTACGGACATACCTAAAATGTACCCAATCCCCCACTCTAAATTTGGTTTTACCATTTGAAAATTACTATATTCAAATTAGAAGTCTAATTTACAATTTTTTTAATTTAACAACTCTAATGAGATCTCTCTTTGCTTCAATAGGTTGCTTGTTCTTCTTCAGCTAAATGGAACTTGGAACCAGAGTACATACTCCTTCATCCACTTAGTGAAGCACAACCGTTTGGCATCAAGCAAAGCAAAAGAGTTAGTTTATGTGCATTCCAACTTGCACCTTCTTACTCACATAGATGATAAGTACAAGGAGCAAAATATATTGTGGGATGTAGAACTAGAGTGAACTAACTTGGATCTTTCTTTTGTTGCACAACCTTCAATTTTTGAGGAGTCGAGTAGCTAGCATATTTTTAGTGCAAATGGCAATGGGGTTCCATCATCTAATGTTAATGTTGATGACGATCTTAGTCTTGATGAAAACCCATATGATGTTGATTAGTGAACTGACTACTAATTGTATTATTTAAATGTTAAAAAATGATTGTCTATCATGATGTTCAAGTTTGATCCTTTTGATATCGAAAACTGAATTTAAATTAGAGTATTATGTTTCAAATTTTGAAATTTGCAATGGTTTTGTTTAGCATATGCATTGGTATATGACATTCTTAATTAAATCTATTTAGTTTTATTTTTATAAGACATACCCAAAACGTACCCAACCCCATCCCCGCCCACTCCGTCCCCCTCAAAAAAAAAAAAAATCTGCCATACCAGCATATTGTACCCACACTCATACCCGATCCAGAAACTTAGCTCAAAACTCACTTGTTTGAGAGACTAATGGAACCCATAACCTCTATCCAACAGAGATTAAACAAGCCCACAACCTTTTATAGTTTAACCAATATTCCTATCTTGACAGTAATCAAATCCACAACTATCGAGCTCAAATCAAAAGACCAGATCAACCAATATTTATTTCATCACAAGAGTAAAACACCAACACAAATGCCATCCTAGGCCATGCATTCTAAGTCATGTGTTGCAATTATTCCATGAATCAAGACAAAAAGAAACAAGGCAAAAGATGGGCAGATATTAAGTACACCAAATAAATGAGAAAATAGCAAAATGTGTGTCAAAATGTCAAGATGCACCTTCATAACAGGAAATTCATGTATGATAATAATAAATTGAATGGTCAAATCTCTTTTCCTGTGTCCACATAGAATACTTCCTCCGAAAGGCTAAGTATGACATAATTTTCCTCATAAAATGTCAGTGTTCCACACTTCTAACATGCTATTGATCACTCATGTATCCCCCATGCTATTGATCACTCATGTATTAATCTAACCCTTAACCTAGTACCAATTTCCATGATATCAATATACTTTTGACTTGCGTCTTACAGGGTCCCTTTTTTAGAGTATCTTGTATTTAATATCATCAGTTTCAAATTAACGAGCTTGAAATTAACATTTTCTTATCACTGCAGTGTTGGTGAGTATTAACACATCTTTAACTTTTTTGTTGGCAATTTAGTTGTCAAGGGTGTGACGCAACATCTTTATCATCCATTTCTACATGTTCTGATCATGTTGCTAGCTTTAAGCCAATGCATCTCATCAATACACAATAACATAGACCTGCAGTTTGTTTAATCAGGCATCTTTAATCAAAGGAGCAATATAAAACATGACACTCATCTGCATTTGAAAAATGTATCGATGACCATACAGCACTTCCAAATTTCAAGTGAAGACATGTCCCAGACTGTTAACAAAAAAAAAGAAAGTCTTGGCTACAGTTATTAATCGTCATATGAATATTTGCTTTACAAGGTAGTAAGTCTAAGACCTCTCGGTCTACTCAACACATATATAAAATCACCTTTCCACAAACAGCATTAGCATACATATCACAAGGTTCCTCAGCAAAAATGGCTCAGTAAAAAGTAATGAAATAGGAAATGATTACATTAACCATTATTGCAGATTTCAAGTACATAATTTTACAAGTTCCCATACAGCATACATAAACAAACACAGTTTTCAACATCAAACAAATCAGCAGCTAACCTCGCAACTAAAGAGTAGCTACATTACAGTGGGAAGCAAGAAAGCAAATTTATTCCAACACTCACTTGCATTCAACAGCTACCGACCAACCCAACTCTCGCCGCATATTTCCAGGATGAGACAAGTGGATGTGTGTCACAGCTAAAAACCTATAAAATGCACAGTTAAAAGTATCACAAAGTGGGAAGCATGGTATACTGTAAACTAGGAAATAAAAGATGAAGCAATAAGAATGATGAAGTTCCACAATGTTACTTGGTTCATTTACAACATTTATATGATGAAAAATAAGCAATAAAAGAGAAGAGGACCTGTGCATTTCAACACTGAAAGTCAAGAAAGACAACTTCCCAGAATCTGAAAGCACAACGAGGAGGTCTTTCCCATATGTCTGCATATAGAGGGCATAACAGAAAACATAACCTCTGTCAAGTCAACCACATCCAAATAATATCAACAACTTGTCTTTCAGAAATCAGCACAAGGACACAGTAAAAAATGGTGTCCTAGAAACCATTAAATATCAGATGAACAAACCTGTGCCTGACGTACACGGTACTGCTCATTCCAAGGAAGTACAGAAAGATCTTTAATGGTGCCAAAGACTGTCTGTTCGCAAACTGATTGTACAATCCCATCTTCACTGATAACTACTAGCTCCAATGCAGTTTCCTAGAATCAATATACATGCAAATGTTACTAGATACACCAACCTTTTCTCAGTCATCACTTCCCAGCATATTTCATTTTTCTGTAAAAAGTAGCAGCTAAATGTTAAATAAAATTAAAATCCTAATGCCTGATAGCTTGCAGATCCTAGAAATTAAATATTTTCCATTGCAAGTTGTAATGTATGAAAGAATTTTAATGACAGTGGACTGATATTACAGATGTTAAAGGGTTGAACATGCAGTTACTCCCAAATAAAAATTGAAGCATGCATTTTCGCAGCTATAAATAAGTATTGATCCTTGCATTTTTTGACAAGAAAAAAGCTTTGCCACATGGGAAGCTCATTTCATATTTGGATTCTTACAAGTTTGATCAACCTCTGCAATGTATCAGTGATGTTTCAGTGCTTACTGCAACCTTGTCAGTCCCATTAATAAAGGATAAAATGGATTAATATCTTGGTTAACCAAAAGAAACAGAAACACAACCAATCCAATTGATGGTGGTATTGACATACACAAAGTGAGCAACTTTCCAAGAAATGCCTTGTTGACTTCAATGAAGTACTCAATAAATTTCTCATAACTACCCACCCATCATAGGTTTAAGTTCATAAATGAAAGTAAAGGCAATGGCCTGAAATGAATCTCATCAGTTTGTAATGTCCCCTCCTTGCCTCTGAGCAATGGAGTGTCCATTAGCCTATTCCAGAGTTCCTATAGGCTAAGTGGACTTTGGTAAGGGAACTCAAAGCCAATTTCTTTTTGTGGAGGTTTTTAGTGTTTCGGATAGGACTTTCTATTTTTAGCAGGGGGGTAATTCCATCACTTACTATTTATAGTAAGTTGAAGTGTTCTTCAGTTTCTATGCCAATTTGGTGTTTCAGAGTATTTACTATTTTTAGCAATTGCTAAAAATAGTAAGTCTTTTTCTGGCAACTGGTCCTGGCCAAGGCTACTTCAGTAGTGTCCTTTCCAGTTTGGGTGTTGGGTTTGCTAAGGTTTTATTGGCGTTTCAATTTGTAACTCTGGAATGTGGATTAGAAACGGACAGCTATGCACAAATAAACTACTCTACAAATTAGGAGGGGAAGCTTCCTCTTTGCTGATGATGCTTAAAGAAAGTAAACTACACTATTTGCCAATCTTTTTATTCTCAGCTAAGAGCACAAGGTTATGAAACTCTTTGCGTCGTAGCTGAGATTTTCCCTTTTCCAAAACTTTAACTACAACTAGGCCTACTCTAATGATGCTTCTAGCAACTCAATTAAACTCGGAGCTTGAGAGTTAGAAGTAAACAAGGAATGATTTTAACACAGATGCCTAAACAAACTCACTTCCAACGCACACCTAAAGACTCATTGTACTTTTAGATGCAAGCTGAAATAAAGATTATATAAGCAGAACACAGAATACAAAACTTGAGCCAATAGATCAAAGCAAAATAGGCATAAGATTTCCTTTCTCAAATATCTAACAACAATTACACTTCTGGGACAGCAAGTTTGTAGCAATAACAGGCTTACAATTTAGCGATCAAACCAGAATACACTTGGCACAAATTACACATGAACCGAACAATAACTTACAGCAAAAGGCAGGCATGCATGCAAGCTTCCTCTTACACTAAGTGAATAGACACTGAATAACAACTTGCAAGCAAAAGTAGGCTCAGCAATTTGTTATCACAATAACAGTTGAAAAATGTAGTGTGCCTTGCCAAATCTGCTGTAAAAACCCTAAATTTCTGTCTTAGACAATTTGACAAACACTTTGCTTCCAACCTTTATAATTGCTGGTTTTGTGTTTCAGTTTGATTGTTCTTGCTCCGATTGGTACCAAGTATGTTTTGAATGCTTGCAAATGATCACTAAGATGTCTAATCAAATAACTAAGATGCAGATGCAATTCTTTTTGTATTTTCAGATGCATATATATGACCTACACATGAAAATTGTGCACCTACAGCAACTAGACATTAATACAAACACTTCGCATGCAAACTAAAGATGCAGATATGCAAGTAACAATTTTGGCATTTAATCAAACATATTGCAGCCAACCTCCCATTCCATTATTTGATATCATGAATAAGATATAATGCTGGAAATGAAGCATAAACTCAGACCAAAAATCCCTTATATCGACTAGCATGAATGACTGAAATACAAATCATATGCAAATGCCAAGACTCTTGGCTTACAATGCTTTTAACTAATCATGAACTCAATTGCAGCATACATTTGCAATTTCATTGCTATATTGTGACTGTAATTACAATGTCAAGATGCCAACTAAGGCAGCAAATAATGCCTATATGAAATATGAACCTACATGCAATATAGCTTCAAAATGGAGAACCTGATGTAAAGCTGCTGCCAACATAAATCAGATTGATTCTCCTTTGAAGAGGCTGTATCTACCCTCCAAAGTGCTGCACCATGACTTCTTGATGCCCAACGATGCCTTGAGAATTTTATCAAAAAATTTGGTGCCTCTCTTCACAAAATCATACCACCTAGTAGTGCACCCAGCATGTGGTGAAGTTCTGATTTATATCAGACCAGCAAAACACAAAATCGTCCCTTATTCCAACCATCGTCCTTGATGCAAAATCGTCCTCTCACAGGACTGTAAGATCTCCACAAAGAACTGAAGTAAACCAAAAAATTTGGAATAACAAAGACCAATCGATTTGCCTCTAGTGATAAAATATGCAGCTCTTGGACAAAATCAAATTTCTTCAAAATGCTTTAACAAGCTGATATAAAATCTCTTTCTCCGAAACTTGGCCAAAGGCCACAAAGTTTTCCAATGCAAGCACAGATTGGGCCTTTGAATGAAGCCCAAAATCAGGCAATAATCTCAGCTAATAGTTTCATAGCCTCAAAATTGCACAACCTATAAGAGTTTTTGTTCCCAAAGGCTTAGTAATGGCAGAAACCCTAGCTGGCTCCTCCTTCAAGCAATCACATCAAAAACAAATATCAATTCCTGGATGACGAAGCTTGGCTGACCCCCTTTTAATACTTTTCTCCCAAGAAGAGGTTGATTCCTCTAGAAGCTTCCTTTTCATCATTTAAATTAATATTTTGTTTGCACTTTAGAATATTAAAATATGGCCTTATAAATAATAAACTGAAATGGCCCCCTTTTAAATGATAAATGACCCCTCAAATCATAAAGTGCAAATACAACGTTATAACATAATATTAAACTATTAATTATTATTAAAATCACCTTTAATAATAATTTAACGTTATAACTTATGCAAAACTCCTTATTTCACCAAACCAACTGAATATTGGAATCGACACTGCCAATATATCACGATCAGGTGCCCTGCTATAAATAGTAACCCTGGCTAAATGACTTATTATAAATAGTAAGTATGTGAAACTAAGTCAAACAAAGGCTAAACCTAAATCCACTAAGCTCTGAAGGAGAAAACACACTGTTCACTGCCAAAAGGGGACCCTCTAACCATCTGTGTTAGCCTACGAGGGCCAGAAATAGGCTAAACCATCAAAAAATAGATGCTCGCTAAAGATGAGGACATTAAAAAAAACTAATGGGCAAGGCTTCCCTTATTTATATACAAACAAGGAGTAGAGAACCCTAAAATCTCCTTGCTTTTACAACTAGACTTGCCAACTAGCAAGCTTTATTTCTAAAACTAAAACATAACTAACCAACAACCTGCTGAAAACAAAAAACAGGGAAAGTTCCAACTATTACAAATTGATTTTTCCTCTTTCACAAAGAATAGATAAGCATGAGACACAAATAGCAAGAAAACTCGGAAAAGGCATCGAGTTAACTGTTGCTTTAAGTTCTATCTTGGAAAACATTGCTTCCCCAAAAGGTGACTTCAAACATGCTAATTTTGGCGGCTCTGCAACTAGAGTGATGACCTTTTATAAATATATCCTCTTGCTTCAGCATATCTTTTTACCCTATGTGTGACCATCTTCTAATATTCCTCTATCTCTTTTGCAGCTTTTATGCTTCTGACACTTCTCTTGATTTTTGAATGGAAGAGTACTATATAGCAAAAATCCTAAATTTTGACAGTGAACATGCCTATGTCTAGAAACTTTTTGCACAAACTACTAAAAATAGATTGCTGATTTTTCTTAAAACGCATATTCCCAGAAAAAAGCTATTGTTTGGGTTTTGTAGAGAATCACGTTCTGAAGAGACCCAGTTGATCAAATTTCGAAAAAGTTGAGGGTTTCCCGAAAAAGCGCGAAAAAAAGTAGATTCTTGAAAATATTAATTTTCTAATCTTCAAAAGGATCAAAAAGCAAGCGGACCCAGATCGATGGAAATTGAAAAAGATGACCCCCTTTTTCTAAAATGTGATGCCCTAGAAATTTAAAGCATGAAAAAGCGTGCCTCTGTGCTTCCCAATCCCAAAACCACGAAGAACGCTGAAAAAGCACCACGTTTTGGCCTCCAAATCTTGATGTGAAGAAAATTCTATGTTTCCTCCTCTAGATGCTAACCTGCAAAATATGTGAATAATGAATGCCAAAGCCTCCTTAAATAGGGTTCAAGTACAAAAAAGTGCTTTATTCTCCAAGCTTTAAAACTTTGAAGCCAATCTGAAGCCAGAAATGTTGAATGTGGACACTATTTTGAATGACAAATGATAAAAATTGAAAAAATTCTAAGGCATTGAACCTTAGGCCCCCTTTGCTAGTTGGGGCGCTTTTCATCACCAGAGTTACAAAATTCTCAAGATTTTCAACTTTTTCTTGATAAAATGCCTCTGTTTGATCTTCGATTCCGGACGTCTAATGAATACTGTGAACTTTGACAGACTCGTTGAAGAGCATGATCAAACCTAAGAAGAATATCTTGGAGGTTGCAAACCCTAAAAACAGCTTTTGAGTGCTCAAAATCTTGGGTGCCCTTGGCTGACTGGGGTGCCCATGTTTGCCAGAGTTCACCATCTTTTGAAGATTTTCAACTTTTCAAATTTGTCTTTCTTCGTTTTCCATGCTTCATTCTTCGTTCGATTTGCAATTACCAGTGGCTAATGAATCTTCTAGTTTGGCTGAGATATTCATTAGAAAGTTTGAAGAATTTTGAAAAAGATGATTAGACTTGCAAACCCTAGAAACTGCCTTTGACCTCCCAAAACCCCAAGCGCCCTTGGCTAGCTAGGGTGCCCATGTGAGCTAGAGTTAGAAAATTTTGAATGTTTTACACGATTTCCACCTTGTCCTTGTCATAGAACACCTCTGTTTGATATGAGATTCTAGCCGTTTCACAGATCCAATGATCTTGTTAATGGATCCGTTGTGAAGCCTGAAGAAATCTGAGAAGAATCCCCAAAATGAAAAACCCTAACAACTAGTTTTGAGCCCTTGAAATCTTGGGCGCCCCTAGCTAGCTACGGCACCTTTATTCTCCAAAGATAGATTTTTATTCTGAGTTTTTCAACTTTTTACTTTGCTCTTCGTCTTCTCCTGACCTCCACACTTGCCAGTTGTTCATGCATCAAATGTTGGGAACTGAAAAAATATTCTAAGGCAAAGAATCCTTCCTTGAATTAAGGCACCTGGACTCTCCAGACTTAGTTTTATTTTCACAATTTTCAAGATTTTCAGATTCCCCTCCTTCATTCTTCGTTCCTCGAGCATCTTTCACCATTTCTCGTCATCTATGCAGCATTGAGACCTTGAATCTGACACCTGGCAATTGACCATCCTCCATTGATGACCTCAAAGCTCATGTTTTAGCTTTTGAAAAAACAAAATAGACCCACAGAGAAAAACCAATATTTTGATGATTCTAATTGGACCAGCTTGATCGAGAAGTATTTTTAACCAATCAAAATCAGTTTGAGCCCTAGAAACAAAAATTCTATTTTAGAAACTTTCTATTTTTATAAAATTTTGCCAATATCCATTCGAGAAGGAACCCAAAAAACCCCATCAAAAGTCTAATTTTAAAAACTTTCTAAAAATAGAAACTTTCCTAAAAAGTAGTGCCGGAAAACTAAGATCTAGGTTTTGTAGATAATTTTGTTCTTAAGAGACCCAAGTCGTCAGATTTTGAAAAATCTTAGTTTTTAACCAACATGCATGACATGCAAATTTCTATTTTTTTAATTTTTTTGACAATTTCTACAAGACATTTTACTCTTTTACAAAATGCCTTAATGAAGCAAAAATTTTAATTTTGGGCATTACAATTGGCTCTGTCTGGGGAGCATGTCGGATACTTACGGCATAGGAGAACCAAGAATCTCTGGACTTTTGAGCATGGAACGGTGTCTTATCAGTTGGGCATCAAAGTCAAGACCATTTCCTAATCACCTATCACAAAACTTTTTCCCTAAATCACCTAGGACAGGACTTCTTAAGTCACCTAAAAGTTGGAACTCCCCTAAAATCAGCTAACAAGACCACCTAATCACCTAGAACACAACAAAACTTCACGGAAAGGGGAAAAACATCAAGACATAATGCATGGAAATATTACAGAAAGGGGAAAGGGGAAACACATTATGAAAACAGAAAGGAAATTACTCCATCTCCAAAAGAATGAAGTGCTTCTGATCTTGCCCATTGTTGGCAGTGGGAAAACCCTTCCAATGATGTCGTTTATGCCTGTAAGGCTTCACTTCTATTCTAATGGGTATTGCAGGAGACAATTCTTTTGGGATGAAGATTCTCAGATCTTCATACACTCAAGCAAAGGCACCCTAACAAAAGTCAGAATATGGTGCAAAGAGGGAAGCAAATACCACCGAGGCATCAATTTTGTTGTCATCCATCCTCGGGATGTCAAACGCTTCAAACCAGTCAATTGCGTTCCAAACTCAGTTTCTATAATGTCGTAGGTCATCCTTTCTGACCTGTAAATATCCTTTGATTAGCTCATCAATCAGCTCTACATCCCCTTTTACACATAAGAGTTTGATTCCCATGTCTTCGGCATTTTTGAGGCCTAACAAAAGCACCTCTTTCTCAGCTTTAATGAATTCCAATTGCAAGCAATATGCAAATGGGTACAATCATCCTTTAGGGGAGATAATTATTTCCCCTACTCCTAAACCTACAGTTGAACAACCCCCATCGAACTGCATTGTTCATAACTTTGTATGCTCTGTCAGTCTCTTTTTAGGACAAGCAATGTTCTAGTCTTCAGTTTCTATATCTGACAGCATCACATAATTACCAAGACCCATTTCTTGATATGGAATTTGGGTTGAGGGGCCTAGGGTTTTCACCACTATAATCAAGATTTGGAATAAGGTTTTATCCTGATTTTTCCCTCCTTTACAGGAATGTTCACAAACAACCAATCTAACTGTATCTCACCACCAAAATCTCTGCAAAAACTCCAGCTCAACAACATCCCATAGCTGGCTAGAATGTCAGCCACTAGGATAGTCATCATTATCTTTTTCTTCGGACAAGCCGCCAACCTTACTTGAGCATCGTTTGATTGTCCAACAACCGGCACCGACTTAGAATCAAGTCAGCAACACTTGTCCTATGTCTTAGTGCACAAAAGTCCTAATGCATTCATCACTTGTAGAGGAATGACATTGTCTGAGGCTCCTGAATCTATGATGCAATTGCTCAATTTGAATCCTCCTATATATAGGGATATATAGAAGGGTTTGGACTTTTCTTTCGCTGGAACAGATGACTCGAGCAACGTAGGCTAAATTGAAGCTTCTTTCTTTACATATTGTATTATTTTGTCCAGTTGTTCAGGATGATCACAAAGACACTCCAACTGTGAAATCTTAACCTTGGTCCTCATCATGGAGTTAACAATGTCAAAATTTGTTGAAGATGGGTCCTAAGCAACCGCTTCCTTAACTCGTTCTTTAGCTTTCCGCCTCTCTTCTTCCTTTTGTACTTTCAAGTGCTAAGCATGTGGAAACATAGGCATTGAATGTCTTTTGTGATTTACTGCAAGAGAGTAGTGGTGGAGGTCTTCTTCTTATTCAATAACAAGTTCACTTTTCAAGTATCCCATAGCAGAGTCGATGTTACATCCCTTTTTGTTTTGAACAAGATTATGGCCATAATGATATGGTCGTTATGATTAGTTGTAATCAACTACATTTCATGAGACTGTGAAAATTGGGAAAAAGAATTTTTAATTTATTTGATATAATTGCAATTATGAATGATTTTTGTATATATATATGTGTGTGTGTGTGTGTGTGTGTGAATGTGTTGATGTGTTTTAATATTTGAAACAAAGAACGGTCTAACCCTATTTTCTTTGTTAAGTCCATGCAGGATTGTTAACACCTCGAGGGAAAGGGAAATATCATCAAGGAGAGGCCGCAATCTATAAAGAACCAAATTGCCATCGAGTCGTGAGTTTGGTGTAAGCTTGCTAATATGGTGGTCATAACCTTGTGTCATTTTAGCTCATAATAAAATAATCTTAAAATAAATAATTGACTTCAACTTTAATGTTAGAGTGGAGCTAGGCTCACCATTTAAAAATATACCTCTGCATCCATCATTCTGTGAATGTGCCTAGTATTTTGTTAAAAGACGGGTAGTTCCCTTTAGGAGTAGAGGATTGGCAGTTTAACATTCCCACCTCTCTTAAAAATCACTTCGTAACCTGAAATTTGAATGTGTGACTCCATGGTAGTCACATTTTGTGTTGGAAGTGGGATGTTAAATAGACAAGGCGTCCATTAAGGGGGGGGACAGTAACCCCCCACCTCGATTGCCACCTCGTCCTATTAATCCTTCGATCTACATTTCTAAGGGATACTGGTACCATTCTTCTTCACCCTCCTCAAGGCTCGCTTTGACACACTTTGATTCTCTAGGGCTTCTCATCCGTCAAGATATGGCAAGAAGTTTTGTTCTGAAGATTCTCAATTTCGGTCTTTTGACAATTCATCCATAAGGGACTGAAGCACAGGTATCTCAAATCTCTTATCGCATTCAATTTCTAGAACTCACACTGATATCTCTTATTGATCTTTGCCATTAAGATTGCTTGAAAAGCTCTTTTCAGTGGATTCCTTTCATCATTTCATATTGGGCAAGTCATTCATCCATTTCGCTGGGAGGTCTTGCAACAAATCTGAGGCAAATTGGATCGAGCATTCATCAAAAGGGTCCAAGCTAAAACTTAGTATTTAGAGCTCAAAACATTTCTTCTTTTCTAAAATATTGGTAGAAACTCCAGAGGTTCAAGGAGTACTTCAATGAATGGGAATCGCATAGATGTTAGCATGCCTTTCTTGCAACAAATCAACCTCCGTCTAATCTGATGAGTTTTGAAAAGCCATCGTTTAATCCAATAAAGGTTTGGGTCAGATGCCTTTGTCACAACAAAACATTCAATCAATGTCTTCATCGGCGGAATATATGTACCTATATGCATATACTCAATAATATGATGGAGCTATGTGTTGATTCAAGTTATTTCTTCTTATAGCATCGGCCTTGCTATAGTAATTGCTCAAGCCTTACTTTCTTAGTTCCTTCTATTCTAGTTCTTTAGGGCTCTCTCTCGGTTTCAACTGTAGACGCCCGAGTGATAACTTATAATAGCTGCCTATGAACCTTCTATTTTTAAATTTTCATTGCTCTAAGATTTTCATCCTCTCCTCTGTTTTCTTTAAACAAACTTTATTGCTATTCTAGATTGTGTACTTTGGTCACCTCTATTATCCACAATTTCTGGCTATTGAATCAGAAGTGAGCCTTGAAATCTTGAAGTCTTATGAGCAAATCTCTTGCCTTGTGTAGATTTTGTTTCTACTTGTTGAAATTAATCTTCCATTTGGTTTCTCAGACCATCTTTGGGTCCTTAGAAGCCTGGAAGAGTGTGAAGGGTTTTTCAGCATAAAATCGTGCGTAAGATAAACTTTGGCTAAGGTTATGATCAAAATTAAGTCTCTATTAGTTTACTTTCTTTCAGAATCAGCCGAGAGGGATCTCCTAGTTTGACAGCCGTTATTGCAGGTTTCAATGCCCAAGGTCAGATGATGCCAACAAGCATGAGATTAGCCATGTGTATGTGTGGTGTGTGGTCTCTCTTCAGTTAGAAGAAACATGATTGAGTAGACTTTATTGGGCAAAGAGCCCTTGACTGTTATTTATTTTCTCCTCCATTTGCAGGATTGTGTCACTCAGTGAAGGGTCCTCCAGTTGAGAGATACCGCAGTAGGTCTTCTCTCTCTCCCTCTCTCCTTGATGTTTTCTTTTGTCCTTATAATAGACAGATTTCATTGCTTCAATTTAATGTTTCAATTCCTAGTAAGAATCGCCATCCATCATACCATCTCTCTACAGTCATATCTCTAACTCTTAATTGTTCCTTTCATCTCTCTCTGAAAAACTAGGAGTCTCTCTATTTCAGTAGTTAATGTTCAGAATGTTTATCTTCATCATGTACGTAGTAATGCAAATTCTAAACTCATTTCAAGAAAAATTAATTAGTTAATTTCATAACTGGTTTACAGTTATACCAAGTTCTTAATAACCTTAGTTAGCAATGGACATTCATGAACTAGGAGCAAACCGTTTCAACACAATGTTAAAGTGAGCCCATTTCCTGTTTAAGCTTTCAGTTCGTTAATGCAAAGGAAACTCTTGCAAGAAAACTGATTATGTCTAGTGCTAGAATCTGGTAGTTAGTTAATTCTTTAACAGTAGAAGACTATTTTTCCTATATCTTACCATCAAGAGCATGATTAGTTAAGGAGACTAAGTGCTAAGCCCTTAATGAGAAAACAAAACAATTTTGCTAAGCATGTTGTAGTTTGGCTAAGGATTTAAAACTGGACTTGAAAGGAAACCTTGGCTTAGAATTAAAAATCAGGACTAACTGCTAGGGTAAGAGCAGTATCTGCACACTTACCATCAGTCATGGTTCTCAAGAGACATAAGGATGGGACTATCCAGAAAAATCTTCAAGAGCAAAACAATTTTGAAACTCCTTCAAGGTTTATAGTGGAATAAGGATTTTCTAGACTTAGAGGTAGTTAAGAATGTTAACCTTGGTCAATGGAATTAATCAGACTAAGACAATAGGTAGAGCAGTGTCTGTATGAGCATTCAAGATGCAATCTTGTTCAAAGAAAAACATATAGATGGGAAGGATCCACATTTGTAATCACCAAAATGCAAGAGAAATTCAGTTGTTGAAAATCCTAATTAAGCAATTAATCAGACACATGGATAAGATGTGTTCTAGTCTGACTTCTAGGTGGTTTGGAATGAACCGAGTGGAATAAAAGGATCAATAAAGGACAAGTGGTGATACATTGGCATGGAATGTTGAGAAAGATGGTATAGGACCTGGAAATACATTTGTTCACCAAAATTCATGAGAAAACCAATTGCCATATACAAATAATTAAGCATAAGTAAGGCGAATACGAGATCGTTAATACCTCATGAAGCCTTTTGGAAAAGAAGTTAATGTGTGGAAGAGGACGTAATTAAAAAGGATCATCTTGGGCAATATTTTGACGAATAAAGATTGGGATTAGAAACATTCTTGAAACTTTGTTAGGAATTTGCTTAGAGATTGCAAGATAAATCATAACCGTTGTAAGGAGAAGATATTAGTTATTCACATGGCATTTTGGCCAAATGGTTGAGAACTACGAACTTTTCCTTTGGAGGAACTAGAAAGTACAATTACAATGGTGAATATAATCATCACCAAGGTATTTAGCTAAAGTTGTTTATGTTTTGAACAAGTAATCTATTCAGAGAAGTAAGGAGTAAAGTTTGGGTTAAGCAGAACGAAGGAAAGAAGTTTATGTTCCAACTATAATCTTTGTGTGTTGCAATAGCACAATCTTATAATCTCATCTTACCAATGAATGATAGATACTCCAAGAAATAGGAGTGAATGTGTTATAACCTTTTTAATTGCAAAATTTTTTAGTATGATGAAGTCTTAAGAAACTTATTTGTTTGATGCATTTGAAACACAACCTCTAACCATTGCAAGTTTTTGGAAAATCCGAATACAGTGCAGCAATCTACTCCCTTGATAGTGACTTAGTTAAGTCATGTAGTGCATAAAAGGTGTTCCTTTGAATTTTGACACTTCTTTGGATTTTTGGTAAAATTCCTTTTAATACTGGCAAGGATTGTCATTGTTTTATTTCTTTATTTTGAAATGGTCTAGCCACCGAATTTTGAAGATTGTTTATCTTATGGCCAATTGGTCAAAATTCGATTTATTGTCGGAAATGAGCTCATTCTTTTGATTTATTGCTGAAATTAAAACTGTTTATATTTTGATATTGAGTTAAGTTTTGTGGTGGCAATACAAGAACATTTTGGTTGTTCGCTATGTTTTATGTAATGTTCATCTCTATCATGTCTTGGATGGGCCTCTGATGGATTGTGTATGGGAGTAAATTGTAGAAAATGCATCTGGTATGTCCTTAACTTTATTGAAGAAAGAAACCTTGTGTGGAAGGAAATTAGTTTCAAACCCTTTTAGGGTTACATAATTAGTATGCAAGCTACTGAAAGGAGGTCTTATGCTGATATCACTTTTCAAACCTTGTGTTATGATATGTGGGGGGACGAGTGGTCTAGTAGCCCAACTAAATAGTCTCTCCAAGTCGAGCAGAGTGGTGAACCATGACCACGTTCATTGTAAAACGTATATGTATGAAAACTATGGCCATAGTGAATGTTGTTGCCACTACATGCACTCATTAGTTCACCGTACTCCAAACACTTAGCTAACCAGAGTTGTCATACTTAGTAGGAGGGTATCCTTAGTAATGCGACAGAGTTGGTTAAGTGGGGGTACACACCAAAGCTCAGATGGCAACTAAGAGGGTTTCCAACACAACCTTTCGTTGGAAGGTAGGACTGTTTCCAGGCAGAAAGTGTGCGGAGGGAAACCGCTTAATTCCGTGATTGGAAGGAAAAACAATCGAGTGATACTTTCCCTCTTATCAGTGGCATGCCGAGTCTTGGAGGACAATTGAACTAGGAAAGGAATTTTGATCCTTTCTCTTGAATTTACTTATCAGTATATTTTAATGATGCATGAAATAAACGAAATTGGTACTTGATGAATAACCTTTTCAGTCAAAAAAGAGAAAGTTGATGTTACTCTTTGTATCTTACATGATGAATAGTGATACCTTATGATGAGACCACAAATTGTCTCATATTTTATCAAAGAAAATCATCTATTTCTTCCTAATGCATTAGTGTTAAAGTGGATTTGAGTAATGATTGAAAGTTCTTTAGTTGTTTAAGATAGAATGTGCAGTGAATATTTGATTTATTTTTAGTAATTAAATGTGATCCAAATTGCCTCTAATATGTCTCCATGAAGTGTTTAAGATGATATAATGCAGATAAATGAGTTATTAAATAACTCACGGTAAGAAGAAGTTTCATAGACACTTGCAGCAGAGAGCTCTAGACACTTGAAACAGTTAACTCCTAAAAACTTTAGAAGGCTTTGAAGAAATAATGAGAAGATAAAGAAGACTCCCAACACACTCCTACATTTATGCAAAATCATGGAGCATCATTCATTCATAAATTAATGGGATGAGTATTTGTTTCATGTTGAGTTTTAAGATCTCTCATAGTTATTAAATTTCATGCTTCCTTCTTCCAACCAAAGATAACTCAAGTTACCACATCACTCACATGTTGTTGCATGATTATAGCATGTTATTCATGCTAAGGATCAATGATTTGGTCGACTAAACTGAAGAATAATTCCTTCATTCAAGTTCAACACTTGAAGACTTCCTAAAAAATCGGGTGCCCAGAAATTGTCAAAACGCAGTCTCAGTAAAACAGTGATATCTCCCTCATTTCTCAACGAAATTCAAAATGATCTGAAAAATAGATTTGAAGGGCTAAAAACCCTTTTGAGCATTTGGCGTGATTTGCATCAAGGAGTAGTACATGACAGAAAATGAATGAGACAAAAGTGGCATGATGGAGGACAGCAACTTTAGTATTTTAGAGTTTTGTAAACAACCATTCAAAAATAGGATCTTGGATCCACATTCTTAGTGGATTGGTTGGATAAATATAGAATATGAATTCTATAAATACAATGTAATCATTTGATCAAAAAGAGGGGATTAGAAAGGCTTGTTTTAGCATGAGAAAATAGGATAGTTTTAGTTTCATTTCTAGCAATGTATTTCCAACTTTCTAAGAGTAAATTTGAATTCAAGCAAGCTTTTCATTTCAAGCAAGTGTGAAGTAGTTTAGCCTTTTCAATTCTTGCAAGTGTTCCTTAAATTAGTTCCCTTTCATGCAACTTTCCTTTCATGCAAATAGGATTTATTTTTGCAAGTAGAATAGACTGTCAAACAAGTTTTCTGCTTTCTCTTTTGCATACGGCCATGGACACTACCTTGGATTGATAAATTAAATGATGAGGATTACAATGACCCCATCACCTTACTCGCTTAATGTTGTTAACCTTTGGTGAAATTCTCTTGGTAAAACCTGTGTTAAAAGTGGATGATTGCTACATGTGGAAAGAGTGTCCACCTTTTATGGAGCTTGTTGTAACAACTCTATAATTTTGCTATCAAGATGACTCCATTTGAAACATTGGACAGAAGAAGATGTTGAACTCCTATGAGTTGGGTAAGCTAGAAGATAGGATTAGCATTAGTCCAAAAAAGTTGTCAGAAATGGATAAACAAATCAAATCGATCAAAATAGATTGGTGGAAGCTAATAAGAGATAGAAAAGCTATGTAAATGTCTATCGTACATTAACACAATTCTCAGCTAGAGAAGAAAAGTTTCATAAAGTAAGGAATGTATTCCAAACCAGCTTTCAGAACTAGGCACGGTCATTATGAATTCACAGTTTTGCCATTTGGTCTCACCAATGCCCCAGCCGCATTTATGAATCTAATGAACAGTATTTCTAGTGATTGTTTGGACAAATTTGTGTTGGTTTTCCTTGATGACATTCTCATTTATTCCAAAAACGAGGATGAGCATCTCCAGCATCTTCGGGTGGTCCTCCAACCATTGAGAGAACATAAACTTTATGGAAAATTATCAAAGTGCACCTTCTTCCAAAAAGAGGTACACTACTTGGGGCATGTAATATCAACTAAAGGAATAGCAGTGAATCCAACAAAGATAAAAGCTATAGTGGAATGGTCAGTATTGAAAAATGTGCATGCTCATGGAAATGGCTAGGTATTACAAAGGATTGTGAAGAATTTCTCTAGAATCGCCCACCCCATTACCTCCCTTCAAAGGAAAGAAAAAAGATTTGAATGGACAGAGAAATGTCAAGAAGCATTTAATACATTGAAGGAGAAATTAACCTTTGGTAGTACCAGACCCTAATGGTCACTTTGTAGTTATAACGGATGTAGCTGGTGAAGGTATAGACGGAGTATTAATGCAAGATGGGAAAGTAGTGGCTTATGAATCTCGTAAGTTGAAGCAATATGAGCAAAACTATGCATCCCATGATGGAGTTAGCAGCCATTGTACACAGTGAGAAGACCTTTGAACTCAAATCAGATCACCAAAGTTTAAAGTATATATTCATCCAGCCTAATTTAAATGCCTGCCAAAGCAGGTGGATGGAGTTAATTTCAGAAAAGCCCTGTGCATGAGCTATTTAATTTTTCTCAATACTTTGAAGACTACAATTGTGAAGCTGTTCTAAGCATTACCAAGCTAATAGAAGCCTCCAGACTATATAACTTCTCCACCTCTCTCTCTCCTCTCTCTAATTTTGATTCTCGAGTTATAGTTATCACTCTATAAATTTGTTTATTATACATTGATCTGTAATTGCATACATGCTCTATCTGATTATGATGATTGAAGTAATGAGAAAAATGTTGAGGTTCATAATCCAACTGTGTGTATTACTATGTTATATAAACTGTTAAATTGTTCCTTTCAGCTGAAATTGAAAAACTAGAGTTTAGTTAGAATCTTGAAATGTGAAAATAAAGAATTAATTAATCTTCAAGATTGTTTATCTTCATCTTGGTTCATAAGTTAATGCAAAGGAGAAGCTCAATTGGCCTAAGAAAAATTAGACTTAAGTTACAATGTTCAACTAAATCTTGGTTGAGTTAGTGATACCGTTCTTAAACTGATAGGGTAGTCTAGTATATCAGCTACAATTGCCATCGAAGTTGTTCGTCTATGGTAAGACAACATTCGAACTTGGTGTAGGGACAAAACTTAAACTGGGTGCAGCATCAACATACCCCATGATCTGGTTCATTCTTAAATTCTCAAGGCATGTAGTACCGATATTTGTGTCGATCTCATTGAAAGAACAAAATATTGCATTTTGTGCAGCTTCAATTGTTTGTTTTGGTGGAGGAGCTGGCAACCGCGGCCTATAATTATTGAAAAGCAGAAAATTATTTCTCTTAGGTTGATACGGCTACTAAGGTTAGTATTGTGGTAGTGGTAGTGCAAGCATCTCATTGGCTACCTTCAATAGCACTGGATTTAGAGAACTTTGAACCAGAGGCCTGATAGAATCCTTCTTTATTTTGTTGGAAGTGATCATATTATCCTCCGACTCGATGGCATATCCTTGTGCATTCGTCAATTATGTTTCTTTTGTCGTCTTCAGAAAGAAGGCTACCTCTAATGGAAGAGCATTTATGAAACAGCTCATCAAAAACTCCAATGATGAATTAAGTGTAGAAGAAAGTCGTGTAACAAGACGATTAAACCTTGCTACAAACTCCCTCATGGGTTCGTTGTGCTCCATCTTTGAATTTGCAAGTTGGGAAAACAACAGATGACTATCTTCAATAGGCTTAAATCTTGCCAAAAATTTCTCGCTCATAGTTGCCTAGCTTGTAATAATGCCTAGTTCCAAGTGACTTGAACCAGTTGGAAGCATTCCCAACAAGAGTCTCCACAAAGAGACACACTGCAATGTCTTCATGTGCCACATACAACACAGTGCAAGCCATTGTGAACACAGAAATATGTTCATCCGGGTGTTGAGTTCCATCGCCATGAAATAGGGGAAAGTGCTTCCTTGACCTTTTAGGCAATTCATGATTTTCCTGCAAAACCAAAGGTCCAATGTTGTTACCCCAAGGTAATGGGGGTGGACGTCTCTAATTATTGCCAGCATTATTATTGTTATCACCCATTGCTTCTGGCTGGATCACACAATAGGATGCCCGATGGTCATTCTCATGTAAAGTGTAAGCTTTCTTGAAGTTTTATGCCTTGTGCACCACGATGGGCTCCAAAAAATTGTTGGCGTTTCAATTCGCATCTCTAGAATGCGGATTAGAAATGGACAGCTATGCAAAGATAAACTGCTTTTCAAATTAGGAGGGGAAGCTCCCTCTTTGCTGATGATGCTTAAAAGAAAGTAAACTAAACTATTTGCCAATCTTTTTGTTCTCAGCTAAGAGCACAAGGTTATAAAACTCTTTGCGTCGTAGCTGAGGTTTTCCCTTTTCCAGAATTTCAACTACAACTAGGCCTACTCTAATGACGCTTCTAGCAACTCAAGTAAACTAAGTGCTTGAGAGTTAGAAGTAAACAAGGAATGATTTTAACATAGATGCCTAAACAAACTCACTTCCAACGCACACCTAAAGACTAATTGTACTTTTACATGCAAGCTAAAATAAAGATTATATAAGCAAAACACATAAAACAAAACCTAAGACGGTAGATCAAAGCAAAATAGGCATAAGATTTCCTTTCTCAAATTTCTAACAATTACACTTCTGGGATAGTAGGTTTGTAGCAATAACAGGCTTACAATTTAGCAATCAAACCATAATACACTTGACACAAATTACACATGAACTAAACAATAACTTGCAGCAAAAGGCAGGCATGCAAGCTTGCTCTTACACTAAGTGAACAAACACTAAATAACAACTTGTAGGCAAAAGTAGGCTAAGCAATTTGTTATCGCAATAAGGGTTAGAAAACAAATGGGCAAGGCTGCCCTTATTTATACACAAACAAGGAATAGGGAACCCTAAAATCTCCTTGCTTTTACAACTAGACTTGCCAACTAGCAAGCTTTATTTCTAAAACTAAAACATGACAACTAACCAACAACATGCTAAAAACAAAAAGCAAGGAAAGTTTCAACTATTACAATTTGATTTTACCTCTTTCACAAAAAATAGATAAGCATGAGACAAGAATAGCAAGAAACTCAAAAAAGGCATCGAGTTAACTGCTGCTTTAAGTTCTATTCTTGGAAAACATCACTTCCCCAAAAGGTGACTTCAAACATGCTGATTTTGGCGACTCTGCAACTAGAGTGATGACCTTTTATAAATATATCCTCTTGCTTCAGCATATCTTTTTACCCTATTTGTTACCATCTTCTAACATTCCTCTATCTCTTTTGCAGCTTTTATGCTTCTAACACTTCTCTTGATTTTTGAATGGAAGAGTACTGTATGGTGAAAATCTTGAATTTTGACTGTGAACATGCTTATGTCTAGAAACTTTTGCGCAAACTGCTGAAAATAGATTGTTGATTTTTCTTGAAAAAGCATATTCCCGAAAAAAAGCTAAGGTTTGGGTTTTGTAGAGAATCACGTTCTGAAGAGACCCAGTTGATAAAATTTCGAAAAAGTTGAGGGTTTCCTGAAAAAGCGCAAAAAAAAGCAGATTCTTGAAAATATAAAATTTTCCAATCTTCAAAAGGATCAAAAAGCAAGCAGACCCAGATAGATGGAAATTGAAAAAGACGACTCCCTTTTTTTGAAACGTGATACCCTAGAAATTTAAAGTATGAAAACGCATGCCTCTGTGCTTCCCAATCGTGAAACCACGAAGAACACTGAAAAAGCACCACATTTTGGCCTCCAAATCTTGATGTGAAGAAAATTCTATGTTTCCTCCTTTGGATGCTAACCTACAAAATATGTGAATAATGAATGCCAAAGCCTCCTTAAATAGGGTTCAGGGACGAAAAAGCACTTTATTCTCCAAGTTTTAAAACTTTGAAGCCAATTTAGAGCCAAAAACGTTGAATGTGTACACTGTTTTGAATGACAAATGTAAAAAATTGAAAAACTTCTAAGGCATTGAACCTTGGGCTCCCCTAGCTAGCTAGGGCGCTTTTCATCACCAAAGTCAAAAAAAATTCAAAATTTTCAACTTTTCCTTAATAAAATGCCTCTGTTTGATCTTCGATTCCCGATGTCTGATGAATCCTATGAACTGACTAACGAACTCGTTGAAGAGCATGATCAAATCTAAGAAGAATCTCTTGGAGGTTGCCAACCCTAAAAAGAGCTTTTGAGTGCTCAAAATCTTGGGCCCCCTTGGCTAACTAGGGCACCCATGTTTGCCAAAGAACCATTTTTTGAAGATTTTCAAATGTCTTTCTTGGTTTCCCGTGCTCCATTCTCCGTTCGATCTGCAATTACCGGTGACTGATGAATCTTCTAGTTTGGCTAAGATATTCATTGGAAAGCTTAAAGAATTATGAAAAAGATGATCAGACTTGCAAACCCTAGAAGTTGCCTTTGACCTCCCAAAATCCTACGTGCCCTTGGCTAGCTGGGGTGCCCATGTGAGCCAGACTTAGAAAATTTTGAAAGTTTTTCATGATTTCCACCTTGTCCTTGTCATAGAACACCTCTGTTTGAGCCAAGATTCTAGCCGTTTGACAGATCCAATGATCTTGCTGATTGATCTGTTATGAAGCCTGAAGAAATCTTAGAAGAATCCCCAAGATGACAAACCCTAACAACTGGTTTTGAGCCCTTGACATCTTGGGCGCCCTTGGCTAGTTGGGGCACCTTTATTATCCAAAGTTAGTTTTGTATTCTAAGTTTTTCAACTTTTTACTTTGCTCTTCGTCTTCTCTTGACCTTCACATTTGCCAGCTGTTCATGCATCGAATGTCAGGAACTAAAAATATTTTAAGGCAAAGAATCCCAAGTGCCCTCCTTGAATTAAGGCGTCTAGACTCTCCAAACATAGTTTTATTTTCACAATTTTCAAGATTTTCAGATTCCCCTCCATTCTTTGTTCCTCGAGCATCTTTTGCCATTTCTCGTCATTTGTGCAACATTGAGACCTTAAATTTGACACATGGCAGTTGACCATCCTCCATTGATGACCTCAAAGCTCATGTTTAAGCTTTTGAAAAAGCAAAATAGACCCACCAAAGAAAAACTAATACTTTGACAATTCTAACTGGACCAGCCTGATCAAAAAGTATTTTCAACCAATCAAAATCAGTTTGAGCCCTAGAAACAAAAATTCTATTTTTAGTAATTTTCTATTTTTAGAAAATTTTGCCAATATCCATTTGATAAAAAAACTAAAAAAACCCTGTCAAAAGTACATTTTTAGAAACCTTCTAAAAATATAAACTTTCCTAAAAAGTACAGCCAAAAAACTGAGATCTGGGTTTTGTAGACAATTTTGTTCTTAAGAGACCCAGATTGTCAGATTTTGAAAAATCTAAGTTCTTAACCAACATGCATGACATACAAAACCCAAATTGTCAGATTTTGAAAAATCAGAGTTCTTAAACAACATGCATGACATGCAAATTTCTATTTTTTTGACAATTTCTACAAGACTTTTTACTCTTTTACAAAATGCCTTAGTGAAGCAAAAATTTTAATTGTGGGCATTACAAGTTTGACTAATTCATTATTTATATTCCTCACTTAAGACATTTTTATAAAGTTACTTTAACTTAAGTGATGGAGTCGGAGGGTCATAAAAAAGCACCTTGGTGCCTAGTGCAATCACTTAAGTTGTTTTTAAAGCAACAAAAGCAATCTAGTTGCATGTTTAGTGAGACACCCAAGGGAGACATAAGGGAAGTTAAATTATATAATTAAAAAAAGGCTTATGAGGAGAAAGGCATAGCTTTTGGAGGGAAAGTAATTTAACTTGAGTTGCCCTAATTTCTCCTTGGCATTATATAACTTCATTTTGGGCCTCATTTTGTTATCTCTCAGTTGGCTACATAACAAGATGCTACTGGATTTTCTCCAGAGGTCTATTGCTATGTGTTGAGGACGAAAAACCCTCTTCATTGGGAGCTGGTTTCAGTGGTGAGAGACCCACCCTAGCCGGGTTTGGTGTGACTCCATTCAGGGGTCATCTTGAGCTTCACAGATTTCGGATTTCATAGTGTTTTTGCAAGTAAAGATGAAAATTTTTGAGTATTATTGAAGAGATGTTTTTGGGATTTTTATGTGTTGTAGCGTGGTTTCTTTTTGGTTTGGTTTGGCGTTGATTTCAAGGTGAATTTCAGAGGTTTTGAAGCTGTTTCTTGCGACTTCTGAACATTACTTGCGAGGGTCAGAATTTAGAAATAAGTTCATAACTTCATTTGGACAAGTGATATCGTTTTGGGTGTTGTTTCTTTGGAAGCCCCTGTAATGTCCCCATTATTTCGCGAGCATCAGAGTTGGTGGATTAGCCTATTATGTCGATCCTCGTAGGCTAAGGGTTCTGGTTAGAGGGTCACCTGTCCGGGCACCTGGTCGGAAAATTGCTTATTTGGTATCTGGAGTTTGGTGACATGGTGGAATTGTGCGTTTGGCGTGTTACGGGAGCTTGAAATATTGATCTTCATCATTGTTTCACCTTTCCAGACTTTGGGGGCCATGTGCCTATTAGTTCAAGGGGTTGAATTCTATTTTTCAGTTACTATTCATTGATAAAGTGAAAAAAGAAACAACTTAAGTGAATAGTGCCATTTTAATGAATAGTGTTTTCAATGAGAAATTATAAAAGGAAGAAGAGAAGTTCGACCCTCTTATGCTTGATGATATTTTGCTGATTGAAGTTTGGAAGTGTGGAGTTTGGGAGAGAAGGAAACTAGGGTTTCCTGATTTCTGCAGTGGGTAAGCCTGGTTTGGGGCTTGTAGTTAGGATTTTATGCATCTTGAAGGTGTGAAAGACCACCCTAAAGTGCAGGTCTGAGTTTTTATTGATTGTGGGAGCCATATCTTGCTGTTTTCAAGTGTTAGAAGTCATCCATTGCAAGGGAAATTGCTGGAGGTTCCATTCACGTTTTTGAGGTCGTGGCTTGCTTTTGAAGATTGTTGGATGCTGATTTTGACCACCTACAGCCAGCCGCCATCAAGTAAGGGTTTCAACTTCTCAAATAAGAAAAACGCCTTCTCTAGTTGCTGCTATCTTGTCTAAAGGGGGCGCCCTTGTATTGGAACATTTTCTTCAATCATTTGGCGGGAGAAAGTTGTAAGTTAATTTTTATGTGTATTATGGTGGCCGCGGGTACTGTAGCAAGCACTGTTCACAGTGCATTTTTGGCTGCAAGTTTGTCTTTGTTGTAAATGATGTCTCTTTCGAAATGTATGAAGATATATATGATTTTAGCACTCTTTGTAATGCAAGAAGTCTCTTAACTAGTGTTTGGAGTTACGTGGAAGTTATCCTTTATAAGTTAGTTTAATTTGAGTTTTTTATATGCATATGGTTGTAAGAAAATTATTAAAATCATTTGGCATCAAACCACAAAAACACCAAAACAAGAAAAGCAGATTACAAACCAAAAATCAGACCTTTAACGAGCAAAAATCAAATCAGCATTGAGTTTGGTTCATCACAAGTGGTGTTAGAGTATAAGCATAGTGGTAGCAGAGGGGATCACCTGAGTGTGGTTCATTACAGTGGTATCAAAGCAAACCTTTCCAACCACCTTGTGTAGGTTTCAAAGAGAATTTCAAGAATTAAATTTGGGGGTTTTTGAGTCAAGTCCAGTTTGGCTCATCACAGTGGTATTAGAGCGGTTTCCTGCCATCCTGTTGGGTAGGTTTCAACTGCAGTTCGGAGGTTTCAGTGAACATGGCCACTTCCCAGATGCAGTGGGACAGCAACATAGAGATGCTTAAACAAAGATTGAAAAGGTTGGATGAAAGTCGGAATGGGATGATGAAGTTGTGTTCTTATTGCAGAGAGCCGTACAATTTAAACCATGATTGTCCCTTGAGACCTAAGGGCAAGGCGCATAGAATAATGTGGGTTCCCTATGAGGATTCAGAACCAAAGAAAACGGACCTTGCAAAATTAGATCGAGTAGCACGGCATGTGGCTGCCATGTTTAAGAGGTCTACATCACATAACAAAGAGAAGAAGGAACATGAGGTCACTACAGTTGCAAGAAGCCTTCATGATGAACTCTCAGCAGTTAATGACCAGCGTACAGCTGATCCATTGGTGAGCGAAAATCAGACCTTAGCAGATCTACCCATGGATGATGGAGTTGAAATTTCTAAGGCAGCTGTAGAGGAAAAGCACTTGAGTCCTCTTGAAAAAGAAGAAGAGTCAGAACATGAGGGTTTTGAGCTCCCTATATCTTGTGTATCAGCAATTGCTGATGAAACTTTTGATCATTTTGATGATGCCAATCCAGAGTATGTGCAAGAATTGTCAATTCATGATTCACACAGGCTAGATTTACAGGATCCTTTGACAGAAAGGGATGATAAAATTGATCAAGCATTGATACGTGTGGATTCTACATCGTCTGTTGAGACATTCTATGAGACATATAGCAGCAGTGCTTTAGATGATGATGTGTGCGACGATGATAGCATACATGAGGCTGCTGATCATGATGTGAATGAGGTTGACTCAACCTCATACTATAGTGCAGATTTGGGTGAAGAGCAGGAGGCGGATCAGGAGATGGAGTGCGAGATGATCGACAATCCATTGTTCGAGATAGATGCTTCTTGGTCATATGATAATCCTCTCTTTGAAATAGATGTTGATCACCAACTTGACCCGAGTCTTGAGATGAGCATCGATTGTGGATCGGGATTCCAGACGGGGTCCGCAGTGGAGTTTACGGAGGACGTATACCATCCCTTCTTGGATGGAGTGTTACCATCTTCAGTAGACAAAACTAGTGGTTGCCAATACCAGACTCAGTTGTTGGCGAGTGAGTGCTTGCAGGATCAATATTTAGTCTACCACCAGGCTGAAGTGTACCCAACCAGGTTTGTTGCTCCTTGGTTTCAGAGACTACCAGTGGACACAAGGTTACAGATGGATTATAATGTCAGCAGGCTTGATGGCACAGGTGGATATCACATCCATGAGAGTTTAGCGGAGGTTATAGAGAGATGTTATGTAGCAAATGCTTCTAGTTATCCTTACCTCCTCATGATGGATGGACACGAGTTTGGTTTATATTGGGATCCAGGTGGAGACAAAGTTGGCATGACCGTTTGGGTGGGTCCCAGTGCATTACTTCACCACTTCTGGTATGGTGGAGTTACGATCAATGTTGAGGGAATCTTGAATGATATTCACAGCATTCAAGAAGTTGTTACCAGCACCCATAACAGCCTTGATCTTCGTGACAGCAGTGATGAAACTGGGCATCAACATGAGAGGAAAATGATTACACCAGGAAGTGATGTTTCTACAGAGTTGTCACATGTTGGTACTCGAGATTCGGGTACTAATTATGCAATTCATGATGACGGATCAGGCCATAGTGAGTCTGATTTTTCATATCAGATCATAGGGGATCAATCAGAAAGGTTAATCATGGGCAATGAATCCCGAGATCGTGAGTTAGGTGGATGTGCAGATGCCTTGGAAGAAGAAGTGTGCAAAGATAGTAACAAAATGACAACTCCAACCATATCTGTGGAGCCATCCTACGAGGTATATAGCAGCAGGACCCCTGTTGATATTGTGTATGAAGTTGATAGCACACATGACGCTGCTTATCAATTAGGGAGCGATGATGATTCAGCTTCATATCAAAGTGCAGCTTCTGAATTAGAGAATTCGTATAGGAGTGATGAGTTTCAAGGTCCTCATCATGTAATAGGACAACTTGAGGCTAATGACCATATGATTGCCACAGCCATAGAGCATTTTGATGTTGCTCGTCAGATGTTGGCTACGTTGGATAGGAACACTCCTATGTTAGATGGGCACATTGATAGTAGTCTCTCCTTTGTTAAGTTGCAGGCACTTCGAGAGGCAGTTAAAATGATGAAACAACATTACCTACAGCTTCTGGCGGACAGAGATTTCCTTCTCGAGTGGGGTTGCATTTGTCACAAAGCATTGAAGGGGAAGGAAGAGGAGTTTGATGAGCTCACTTATGAGCTTGAGATGACTATGGATTCTTTGAAGAGCACTCAGTTGGCCCTTCAAGAGTCACAGTCACGGGTCGAGGAGCTCACCTTGGTATCGGGATTGGCACAGTCATTCCCCCCTTCTGATATAGTTCAGGTTTCCATGGTAGTTGTTGGTGAAGGACATATCTCCACGGATTGTGGATGCGAGCAGGTTGATGATGTGGTTACTACATCCTTCACAGTTTCAGGTGCTATTGATACAGATGGGATGAGAGCGTTAGTGGAGAGTTGCGGAGAGCCATGTGTTGCACTTGGTCCTCTTGAGTTTAGTCCCATGACAGGTGATGTGGAACAGGTTAACGATAGCTCTTGTGACTTGGCGGTTGACTCACCAGGGAGTTATATGTCAACTCACGATAGTACTACATCCACTTCACAGGAGATATGCAGAGCCACATCAAGTGGGGAGGTTGGTTCTTATGTCGATTTGTTTCCCTCTCCTAGAAGCAAATCAGTTTTTATATCCCGTACAGTTGATTTTGGTTGGCAGTTTGACGAGCCTATTCAGGAGTGCAAGTCAATGTATTGTTCCAGGGACTCAGAGTTGGATGGTTCAGATCAGCATGGAGGGATTGCACAGTTCGTTAATAATCCCTTATTTGAGTTTGATGGTGCATTGATCTATGATAATCCACTCTTCGAGTTGGAAGCCGATCATACTCCTGATACTAGTTCCAGGTTGAGTGGCAGTCGCAGAGATTTGGATCGTCCTAGTGCATCGGGATTCCAAATAGGGCTCATGGAGGAGTTTAATAGTGTGTACATGGTGAGGAGTGCTTATAGTTTTATCTTTGATCCACCTGTACATGATTCATATTCGATGCATAGTTCTTGGGCGCAGGGTGATTCTCTTGGTGTAGTCAAGGGGAGTAACTCTTTATGGTGTCCGAAGTTACCATCTTCAGAAGATGGGACTAAAGGCTGCCAGTACCTGATTCAGTTGCTTGTAGGGGATTACTGGCAGGGACAACAGTCCTTTATCCGTCATGCTGATAGGTATCCGACAGTGTTTGTTACTGTAATGTCACAGGGATTTCACACGGATACATGGTTACAGGGTGATTTCGGTGTCAGCGGACATGATGGTTTGATTAGCTATCACTTCCATGGGTGTTTTGGAGAGGCTGTAGAGAGATATTGTGTTGCGAACGTTTCTAGATATTTTTATCTCTTCATGATAGATGGATGTGACTTCAGGATGTATTGGGATTCGGGTGGTGACAGTTCTGGCACTGCAGTCTGGTTGGGTTCCGACAAGTTGCTTCACCATTTTCAGCGTGGTGAAGTTGTGATCAGAGTTGCGCAGCGGAAGTCAGAGGTTAACAGACATGGCAGACTTCCATTCTGGGTTTGGGACCCAGGGACTTTTTGCGTAGGTGTGTTTATGTTGGTGTGTCAGGAGGTAGTTAACGATGCATGGGACATTCCACAGTTCTTCTTTCAGGCCTTCCGAGGAGTGAGGTTTCTTTGCAGTAATGATTGCTTGGGGACAAGCAATTTCAGGGAGGGCGGACTGTAATGTCCCCATTATTTCGCGAGCATCAGAGTTGGTGGATTAGCCTATTATGTCGATCCTCGTAGGCTAAGGATTCTGGTTAGAGGGTCACCTGTCCGGGCACCTGGTCGGAAAATTGCTTATTTGGTATCTGGAGTTTGGTGACATGGTGGAATTGTGCGTTTGGCGTGTTACGGGAGCTTGAAATATTGATCTTCATCATCGTTTCACCTTTCCAGACTTTGGGGGCCATGTGCCTATTAGTTCAAGGGGTTGAATTCTATTTTTCAGTTACTATTCATTGATAAAGTGAAAAAAGAAACAACTTAAGTGAATAGTGCCATTTTAATGAATAGTGTTTTCAATGAGAAATTATAAAAGGAAGAAGAGAAGTTCGACCCTCTTATGCTTGATGATATTTTGCTGATTGAAGTTTGGAAGTGTGGAGTTTGGGAGAGAAGGAAACTAGGGTTTCCTGATTTCTGCAGTGGATAAGCCTGGTTTGGGGCTTGTAGTTAGGATTTTATGCATCTTGAAGGTGTGAAAGACCACCCTAAAGTGCAGGTCTGAGTTTTTATTGATTCGTGGGAGCCATATCTTGCTGTTTTCAAGTGTTAGAAGTCATCCATTGCAAGAGAAATCGCTGTTGGAGGTTCCATTCACGTTTTTGAGGTCGTGGCTTGCTTTTTGAAGATTGTTGGAGCTGATTTTGACCACCTACAGCCAGCCGCCTTCAAGTGAGGGTTTCTACATCTTCTACTAAGAAAAATGCCTTCTCTTAGTTGCTGCTATCTTGTCTAAAGGGGGCGCCCTTGGTATTAGAAACATTTTCTTCAATCATTTGGCGGGAGAAAGTTGTAAGTTAATTTTTATGTGTATTATGGTGGCCGCGGGTACTGTAGCAAGCACTGTTCACAGTGCATTTTTGGCTGCAAGTTTGTTTTTAGTTATTAACCGTCTCTCATTTCGAAATGTATGGAAGTTATGCAATGTAATGCACTCTATCATGTAATGAAGAAAGCCTTTAGCAATCTTATTGAGTCTCTTCTTAGTTTATGTTTGAAGTTTAGTTTATATGAGTTCTTTATATGCATATGGTTATAAGAAAATTATTAAAATCATTTGGCATCAAACCTCAAAAACACCAAAAACAAGAAAAGCAGATTACAAGCTGAAAATCAGTCCTTTAAACGAAGTGAAATCAAATCAGCAGTGAGCACGGTACATCACAGTGGTATCAGAGCAACATTTCCAGCAGGCTCGTGTTGGTTACAAAAGAGAATTTCAAGAATTAAATTTGGGGGTTTTGAGTCAAGTCCAGTTTGGCTCATCACAGCCCCTCTCCTAGGTGCCTCATTTCATGTATTCAATTGCATTTGTTGAAAGAAGTCTCATTTTCTGGGGCAGATCGCCCCTCCTAGGAGACTGTCCAGTTTAGGGTGATTTTCATAATCTAGACCTGCCGATGTATAGGCCACTCTCTGCCCATGTGGGAGATAAAGAAACAGGTTTTTGACACTGGCCTTGCAAGGAGTCCATTGGTGTTCTCTTTGGTGATTGCTGGTGCAAACTCTGTATTTGTTAATGCTGCTGATAGAGCTATTTTCCAGGTCTGTTCTGCTGTTATCAGATCTGTTTATGTATGTGTAAATGACTGATTTGAAGATATTATCAAATGAATAATATAAGGAGTGATTTCTGTTTTGAAAAGTAGATATATTTTCCCATTTCTCTTCTTTATGCTATCAATTATATGTATGCATATGTAAACATGAAAACCAAACACAAACATCATCAAAAAACAGTGCAAACAGCAAACAGGGATATTGTTATTTTCAAAACAAATCAGGGGCAGTCATTACACAGTTCCAAACCATAAAATCTGCAGCACTTAATAGTAGTTACATCAAGTGTGATTGGCCAATTCACCTATATTAATTTCTATACAGTTTTATACATTTCAAAAAGGTTTAGGATTCATTTCCACACTTTACAATTTTAATATGTAATGAAATTTATGATCACATACCTAATGATTCCATAAAATTTACCTTACCAAGACCCTGTTTTTGGTCCACAAGGTCATAAGAGAACCCAAATAGTTACAGCCATCATGGATAACTAAAGTCAAACCTCTTTGAATAAAAGCCCTCCAAATAGTAAAAATCTCCTTGCTTTTACAACTAAGACTTGCCAACATGCAAGTTTTATTTCTAAAACTAAAACAAGATAAGCATCTAACAACCTATGAAAGCATAAAACAGGGAAAGTGCCATCTATTACAACTTTTTTTTTTCTCTTTCAAAGAATGGATAAGCCTGAGACAGGAATAGAAAGAAAGCGTGAAATAAGAATGAAAAGAAAGCTTCTAGTCTAAGTTACTGGTTCGGGTTTGAGGACAGGTGCGGGTACGAGAACCTAGTACATGGGTACGTGCAAAACAATTTTAAGGGTTTGGGTATGCATGTGTGTATATATATATGTATATGTATGTATGTATGTATTATATATACAAAAAAATAAGAGAAATATACAAAATTGTAAAACTAAATCATTTCATAGTATGATACTTGATCATTGATCAATGCCAAATGCCAAAGATAAATATTAAATGCCAATTGATAGTTGAAAAAAATTCAAATAAGCCATATCAATGATATCATATACATCTATGTTCAAGATTCCAATGGAAATGAAAATCATCACAATTACTGAATTACAAAATGTAGTTCATGAAACATGATTCAATGTTCATTGTTCATCAATCATCAAAAGGATTATCAAAAAAATCATCATGACTTGGATTTTCAGCGGCTTCAACTTCAAGATCATCATCATTTGAACCCAAAGCAGTTCCAGCACCATGTAGTATGTCATCATTATCATCCACATCATCCATAGTGGCTCTAGCAAGATCCTGAATGACATCCCAAAGCTTCACTTCCCCCTACTTGTATTGAGGATTCTTATGTGATAGAAGACGCAAATTGGAATGAATATACACCAAGTCTTCAGCTCTTTTTGCAGCCAACCAGTTACGCTTCACTAAGTGGATAAAGGAGTATGTACTCCAATTCTATTTAACGAGAGAAGAGCTTGCAACCTAGAGAGATGTTGTACCCAAACCAAATTTTTTGCTTCATCAAGGCATTTTGCATTTTAAAGTCTAAATCTTGCTAAAATGTTGTAAAACACAGTTTTGGGCAATGTCAAGCATGGAGTTTTTGTCAATATTTTGTCAGTCAAAGTCAGTTATATTGGTCAAACCTGAAGCAGAGACTCAAAATGAAGATCTTCACGATGGAGGAGCATCTCACGACGACATTTCATATTGCAGACGGTCATTTTAATGATCGGAACGGAGTTTTCAATGATCAAATCATGGAGATTTCTCAGAGGAAAAGCACAAAAGCGCAAGTATAGCCCAGGGGCGCCCAGCTTATTCAAGGTCAAGATTCTGGTTAAAATGTTCAAGCATCCAGTCAATCTCTTCAGAATCAGTCTGGCTATCCGTCGAGCTATCCAGCGAAGCATTCCGAGACTCACAGCTCCGGTTATCAGCGACAGAAGTTGAAATCCTTAAATTTCCAGATGTGAGAAATTTGCTCTTTTCAGGCACAAGCGCGCCTCTAGCCGGAGGGCGCCCATCTCAAGAAGGGGGTAGATCTCGACAGTTTCGATGCCGGATACAGTCAATTTGTTGCCAATTAGTCTGCTTATCCAACGAGATATCAAGCGCAGTCATCCGACTCTCAGAGTTCAGGCAGCAGTCATCCAAAGATCAAGCTTAAAATGGGATTTTCCGTTTACAGGCTTCTCGTTTGTTCCCGGTGCAAATTACAGCCCAAAGGCGGCAAGAGACCTTCCAAATGGCAAAATTTGCTGACGGAGTCTTCACAACATCGATAATACTCTAGTCGGCTCACATAGCGCATCATTGACTTGTCAATCCGACGTTCCAGGTGGTCGTGGCAGAGATTTTACCAAACACGTAATTTTACGGGCGGACCAACAAATGGTTTTCAGTGTATTTTCACAGTCTAGAGGCACCTAGCCTTTAGGCCTGTCAGATGAGCCCGTTCGCGTTCAAAGTCTTCACGACTATTGAGCGTTATCATTTTATCTTTCCAACGAGCGGCCGTCGGCCTTCCGGGATTTAGCGTTAAACCGTACGTCTGAATCTTTGGTGTAATCGCAAAGAGAAGGCGTTAGAAAAATGGCCAAGTGTCGGGGCTGATAATCTTAAATAAAATCACATACTTTGGAGTTTTGAGGTCTTTAGAAGCTGATTTTTCTTAGCCGTCACCTCAATATTAACTTCTCTTGTGGGCCTATACGGTTGTCCGTTAAAGCGGATAGTGCACGAATGGTCATCCGGCTCGATTATCGGCGTTCAAGTAGGGTATTTTGACGACGTTTGATTTTCGTTGAAATGTCCAAAGTGCAACCATGAGCCAGGGGCGCTTTTCCTTTTGAGGCCCTTAACACAGCTTTCAACTGTCGTGCATACAGTCGTTGGATGCAGAATATCTCCAGTCATGCAGTGAGCTTCGTCTCATGTCAGCAGGGTTCACCGTTCACCGTCAGCGTCGTTTGAAGCATCAAATGGCGGTTTAGAAATGGCTAAGTCACGGAACGTAAAGCAATTTAATGAGATGCGCCTAATTTTCCAAAGAGGGTTAAACGATGGATTTTGCAGTTGTGTCTCCCAGCAGACATTTCTTCCTTGTTCAGTAGGCTTTCCGATGAATATCTCAGAATAGTCTCAGCATCACCCGGTCATCCGGAAATCAGTGTCGAAGTTGGCCAGTCGTGACAATGCTGTCAGCTATAAAATAGGGAGTTAGTAAAAAATGAAGTATCTTGAGCAAATGGACGCCTATGTGCTCATATGATGACTTTTCGGAATCAGTAAAATCAAATGATGAATCTCAGAGCTTCAACCGGGTTGTCAACTGAAGTTCAAAATATGCTTATTTAGAGATGGCGATTTTCTATTTTTAGCGCCATTGCATGATAATAAATATTTTATTATTATTTTCAAATTCGAACTTCCAGTCAGTGACAGTGGAACTGAAGGGCAACCAATCAGAGGATTTCTATTCTTGTTAGGGTTTATGAATTCTTACAGTTGCTAAGTGCTGCGAATTTCTTATTATTTATATGAGGCGCAATCTTCATTGTTGTTCACAAGCTTTCAAAGAGAATTCGTATTTCTCAAGAGCAAAATTAATCTTGAATGAAATTCGTATTTTTCTAAGGCAAATTCATTATCTTCAAAGGAAAAAATCGAAGTTTATTAAATTCAAAGCAAATTCAAGAATAAATTCGTATTTCTTCAGAAGAGAAGGGCGCACTTCCAAAGCAATTCGCAATTCCTTGATTCTCAAAGGCGTATTCCAAATTCTCAAAGGCGTATTCAATTATCAATAAAATTCGCAATCCTTCAAAAGATTCAAAGGCGAATTATCAAACAAATCAAAAGGCGAATCCTCAAATTCAAATTATAAAATTCGTATTTTCTTCAAGGAAATTCGAATTTCTTCATATTTCAAAAGCGCAAATTTCAAGAGGAAGATTCGTGGTTTTCAATTCCAAGGCGAATTCTTCCAGTTCAGAGGCAAAATCTTCATCAATTCACAGAGGCGATTTTTCCTAACATATCTTTTTGCAGATCAAAGTTCACAATTATCAGTTATTTGAAGAAATCTTGAGCGATTTTCACAGAAGACATAATAAAAACGTCTTTTGCATCCTTTAAATCAGAGATTTCTCACAAAATACAAATTGCGTGTTCCTGAAATTGGCGAATTCTACAAGTTTCAGTATCTGGATCATTTCCATATAATTTCCTCGAGTTGAATTTGTGCGCTTGATTTTTCACGAATTTTAGCTTTAGAACATTCATTCTCGAATTGCTGATTTTCTTAAGTGAAAAATCTCTGTACGATCGAGTAGAAGTTGAATTTTCGCAAATCTGACGTTCTGGGTTGTCTTAGAATCCTTTTCTGGACAAAACCCATATCTTGGATTTTTCGCTGAAAATAATTCTTTGAAAGGCTATTTTTAACTCTCGCAGGCTATTTTTAGATTCCAGAAATCTTGTCAGAACATAGCCGAGTTCACAGTCAACAGGCTAATTTTTCAAAATGCAGTTCACTCAGCTTGAATACAGGACCAAAACCGTCCTTACCCATGATTTTCGCAGGCTAGTTGAGACAGATCTTCACAAAGTATTGCCAGAAGCAGTGCTAGACCCAGTTAAGATCAGAAGTTCAATCATTCAGAATATTGAGCAGTCTGGCTTATTAGAGGCCGCTTCCATACCTATCTCCGTTCACTGTGTTGAGTTTGTAATGGCTTGCATTAAGCATTACAATCCTACTACTCGTGAGATAGCGTCAATTGACGGACGGGTCATTTGCAGTCTCAAGCCTTTGGACATCAAAAGGAGTTTTGGCATTCCTCAACATCCGAACAGCCTAGTTGTTTCTATGGAGCAGTGTGCACAAGCGTTTGATGCTGATGTGGACAAGTGTCAGAAGAAGATGGCAGAAAGATGGTTAAAACAAGCAAAGAACAGATTGCCAAATAATGTGGGTCGTGGTGAGTACAAGGATGAGTACACGATTCTAATCACACTCTTGAATCGTGTCTCAGGTCAAGCACATGCAAATGTTTTCTAGCCTTGGATGTATTACATTATTGGTCGCATCATTTCTGGGCAGGAGCATTATGACTGGGCATCTTTCATCAGCGACATTCTCCACACACAGATCACCGGTTTCCTAGTTGCCCATGAGTTTCACATGTGTTCATATCTCATGTACTTGATCGCTTATCAGGGTCAGTTTCGAGGACTTAACACCGTGGGCATTCTCACTGTTCAGAAGGTTTATCAATATTATGATCAGCTTGAGTTCACCAGAGCTGAACGTCATTTCAAGCGTGTTCACGAAGCTTTCTTGACTTATACAGTGAGGAACTTGGACCGGGAATTGCATGTTCGTATCTCGGCAGTTGCTAGGGCAGCGATGGATGGATGGGCAGATTGGTTTATTCAGTTCCCAACATACACCTACATCCGAGTATACGGCTTTACAGGAAATCCAGCTATGCTTCCACGTTATCCTTCGGATAAAACAGTCTTTCAGGAGTTCCTTAGACAAATGCATGATGTTCATCGTCTTCTACGCCGCAGGCACAGACCATCTCTAAACTTTCCTTTTCAATTTGGAATGTATTGGTGCAAGTCAGCAATTGATGCAAAGATCGCAGGACAAGAACTTGAGAAATATCATCTTAAGTATCTTGTCGAAGCACGTGCCTATGACCTTTCAGGTCATTATACAGCTCGCCTCGCTGGAGGCACATATCACGAGCCTTCTATGGAAGATTACTGGGCAAATTGCGCAGATGACTTCGAGGTTAGCGCAGCGATTCACGCTTCTCTCTCTCCACAGTTTCTGTTTTTTTCTTGTCAGAAGATGTGGGAGGTTTATCAGATGATGAGGGAGAGGTTCTTCCTCAGTTTTTCAGAGAGCAGGTCGATACACAACCATTGCCAGCAGTAGATTGGTACGCCAAAGAATATGCAACGGTCAAGGAGAGGTCAAGTAGAGTTATCCAGAATAGTATACTTTTCCTCGACAGCAAGAAGACAAGGAGGGTAAGTGTTCCTAGAGCAGAGCCGCCAGTAGTGGTGAATCCTTCACTACCTTCTTCGTCAAAACCTAACAAGAAGAAGAGGAGTAACCCTCCTAAGAAAGTACAAGCGCCAAATAATTCAAAGGGAAAGGCGCTTGCCACTGTTTCACATACAAAGCTTGACAGACAGCCGCTTACAGAGCCAGTTCAGAGATCAGCTCAGAGCCCACCAGTACCAGAGGTTCAGCCTCAAGTTCCTATACCAGTTTCAGAGCCGTCACCAGTCCCAATTCACATTGAATTGGATTTAGACTCTCCACCTCGCAGTGGGTCTTCTACACACTCACTCTCATCAATACCTCCTGTCGCTAGTGCAGACCCTTCTAGTAGCATTAGCCGAGATCAATCTTGGATCGAAGCTCAGCTAGGAAGGAAGAGGAGGCAGCCATCTTATGTTCTTAATCATTCTGATTTTGATGACATTTACCAAGATGCGCCGGATAAGAGAGTCAAGAACATGGTTCATGTAGAAAGAAACACTGACATGGAGATTGTCATTGAGACCGCCGTACCTCCACAGGGGAAGAACTTGGCTGAAATAGAATCTCAGGATTTTGAAGTTATCACAGTCAACCTTGGTCGCAGCACACGCCAGACTCAGGTTGATCTTCTACAAGTTGCTACGGACAATGCCAGGGATAGAATACTAAAGGACGGAGAAGACAAGGCAGCCCTCAAGGCTGAAATCAGACAGCTTCGCCAGTACATTTCTAGCCTTGTACACAGACCAGAAGCCATTAACACACTCCCACCGATGCTTGAGACTCCAGTAGAGCAAAGTCAGCTCAATCACTTAGTTGCATATGGCAAGCGTTTGGAGGAATGGGAGGAAGATTTCGTTGCTAGAGGCCGTGCTATGCTTACAGAGTTATATCAGTTGCGGTACAATGCACGAGAGCTCCATATTCGTCTTCAGGATGAAGAACGGGATATGGCTATTAACAAACCCAGGGATGAAATTATGATTGCTCACCTGAGTTTGGCTTATGACACAGTCACAGATGCAGAGGATAGAGAGGCTATCTACTCTTGGAAGACACAGTTGGTTTTCAGAGCAAAGATAGAAGACAGTTTGGCATCAGAGTTGGCTGAGAGTAGAGAGCACGTCACTATTGCACTCCGGTTTGTGAGGACTCTTGTATCTCGCTTACCGTGTCGTTATCAGATCAAGGGTGGTGCCTACGTGGAGCTTACCGACGTTCAATTAGAGCTTCAGGCACTCATTCATACCATTTTCAGTGGGGAGACCGTTGGTTGTAAGGTTACTCAGCTTACAGTCATGTCAGCATTATTCGATGAAGCAACAAGGAGCAGAAGGGAACTTCAGTCTCAGATCACAGCTGGTGAGGACATGCTGCATCGACATAGCATCCTTCGTCAAAGTTTCATAGCTCCAGATAGTGATACAGTTAACAATCTCATTGAGGGATTGATTGCTCGAGATCACAACCAGTAAACTTCAATTCCACCTCTCAGGATAGACATTATACACACGAGTTGAACTGGGTGTTACCCTTTCCAATTAACTCGAAGTTGTCATCACATGCATATCTATTCTGAGATTCGCCCTTCACTCTTGGAGTTTCTTTTAGGGTTTTACGTTAACTGATGTTAGTCTTCCAGTTAACTTGCTTTCAATAAGGACGTGCATGCTCGCACAATTGTCCATTTTTAGATTAGATATTTCAGTTAAACTTAGGGTAGTTTCCCAATTGACTGTATAGTTTACTTAATTAGGGTTTGGCGCATTGCTTGCATGCATTGCAAGAACTGTAGATGACACAAGGTGATTTTAGGGTTCCCTACACCTTGATGTATATAAATAAGAGTTTTTGCTCATTTATAAATAACTTTTGCTTGAGAGAGAAATATATGATGCGCCTACCTTGCCCTCAATATTGCTCTTTTTGGTATTTGTTCATGTGTCTTCGCTATTGCAATTGATTGTTATGCCACATAGGGTTTCGAAAGATTGTAATGGTGAATTCTTTCCATAGTTTAGAGAAATCTGTTTGAACATCTTTATCATTAAAGTCAATTGTTATGCCACATAGGGTTCCAAGAAACTGAGATGATAAATCTGTTTTGTGTTAATTTACCATTGTGATCAATCGTTATGCCACATAGGGTTTCGAGAAGTTACAGTGATAAATCTGTTTCGTGAATCTTTATCATTATAATTAAAGGTTATGCCACATAGGGTTTCGTGAGATTGTGGTGATAAAGGCTGTTTTGTGAAGACTTTACTTTTTCAATCGAGTGTATGCCACATAGGGTTCCATAAAATTGTCTTGGTAAAAGTCTTAAATCTGTTTTGTGCCCAATAAGCTTGTTTAGATTGAGATGATAGTTGTGCCACCTTGCCTTCAAGTAGAGAGTCTAAACACGCTTATCGTCTGATAGTCAAACCTTGCTCCATTTCCTCTTGCTCTGTTTTCCTGAGGAGATTGGATAGATATAAGTTGTAGTTAGTAGATCTGCAAAACCAGAGAAAACTCAGCTGCAACGTATAGGTTCTTTCAAGAAAGCCTTGTGCCTCTAGCAGCTGAAACAAAAAGACAGGACATAGTTTTAGCTTATTTTCCTTTGCAAGTATATTTGTCAAAGCACAACGAGGGAGCTTCCCCTCCATAATTTGAAGAGCACTCATTGCGTAGTGTACATAGGCTGTTCATAACAACTTCTACTCCACAGGTGTTAGTTGTTACGCCAACAAGAGAAAACCAACAAAATTAAAAATTAAAAATGCAAGATAAATTCAAGAATGTTAAGTGTTAAATTCTACAATACAAGTGGCAAAAAAAGAAAAAAAACTTACTTGTGAAAGGATCTTGATTGCAAGAGCTTGGAGGTACATATAATCTTGACCATGGAGGTACCACCATGTAATAGAATCCATTTTGTATTGGTCTTTGACAACAGAAGGGGTATGATTTTTTCCTGAGATAAACAATCCAAATTCTTTCATAACACTTGTTTGCACTTCTGGATCACTGAAGATTCTACTAAATGCCCTCTTATACCCATTAGCAACTTCAGAATCTCTATATGGCGATATTCTCCTTGGAATAGAAAGTACTTATGTGGTATAGTACCTTGGAGATAGGGCATATGCAAGGAGGTGCAATGGTGTTGTCATCTTGTTCCAACGATGAAGAACGATTGCTTCCACCCTTTTGTAAAAGGTGTCTTCAGGATCATTCTCTCTCTTTTGTATTCTATTTTTGTTTTCTCCAACATTGTGTCCATGCGATCATAGACATCCCCCAAGCATGGTTCATCTGTATCAGCAAACCGAAGCATAGACATGATAGGTTTGGTGAACTTGAGACATCCCTAATAAATCTAACCCCAAAAACTCTTTTTTTTAGAGTGTTGACATTTCGTCAAATAGTTGTTGTGCAAACTCATGAATTTGGATTTTCTGGCTGTTGTTCTGATTTTTTGAGTTTCGTTTGATTGCTTTTGATGTTTGGTTGGGTGTTTTCAATGCCAATAACATAAAGGAAATGCATAGAACTGATATATAAATAATTACACAACATAAATTGATAAAGCCACTTCCATTTATGCCATTAAATTAAAGATATAAGGTCTGATTAAAATGACAGTTATGTCTGATATGAAAATGATCATACTATAACAGCTCTATTAAACCCAATACAAATGAAAGATTTGAATACCCAATATGCCAATAACATACCCGTTCTATGCCAACATGAAAATACAATGTATGAAGGCTGATATGAGCATGATAACAATGGTAGAAGACTGAAATAGAATGTGAAATATGCAGCTATAGGTCTGATCGTTGTTATGGAAGTGTTGATATAAAATTGGTTGCCAAAACAGTACAGCCAACAAGTAGAATGTAAATATGTGATAGTATTGGCCTAGTTAAGACTCAATCTATCGATGGCTGCACTTGATCTGAAGAAATATGCTGATAGAATGCTGCTGCAAACTCAGATCTGCAAAATATATACTTGAAACTCATTCAATAAAGCCCAAATGAAGAGCCAAGGTAGGCCCTCCCCAAAGGTGAACTGGGTTCTCGTCCAATCCACAATAACCTTTGAGAGTTTTCGTTCCCAGAAGGCTGAAGAAATGTTAAAACCCTTCTCCAGAGGTCAAACCTGCAAAGTGTTTTGTAAAAATGAGAGTAGAATGCTCAAAAAGGAGCCCAACACATTGCTTTATAACCTCACATGCACTTTTTTAATAAAAGTCAATAAAATAATTTTCTTGAGGGTCTTTCCACATCCAAATAAAAGGGCCAATTTTTAAAAACAACTTGAGTTGCTAGGATGGGGGCACTTTTCACTATTCACCTTATGATTTTCGATTACTGTTCACCTTTTACTATTCCACTAAAGCAAACCTTAAAATTTCCATTTTAACCCTGGATTCATCAACTGAACTCCAAACTGAAAGGCTCATAAGGTTCCCAGCTAAACTCCACAACCCTCAATTAGGTCCCCTAACCATTCTACTAACCTACAGAAACCCTAATAGTAGGCCAACCTCCACTAGTCTGAGCTGCCTAAGGAAGGGACATTACAGCACTCCAATACATAATTCGCACGATCCCACCAATCGTCAGCCAAGATTAATGCCTTGACCTTTTGGGCACTCTCTGAATTTGATTGCTTCCATATACCCCATTGGTTGCTACAAACCATTTGACTCAATGCCTCTTTCACCTTCACAAGTCGTCTTAGAACAATTGTGTGAGATGCAAACTAGGTCTTAGCAACCTACGAGCATGTTAATAGTAAGTTAATAACACATTTAAAATATGTAAATAACGCAAAAAAATATTTTATTCAATAATGTAAGACATGGCATAAATGAAACTAAATAAATTAAATTTGCCTTCAACAATTCCAATATTGAAAAATTTCTAAAAATTGTTTGCAACATATGGTGGTTTGTCACAAACATTTGGATCTCTTCGCCCTCCTGGTATATTTGTTTCACCCACTCTATTTGGTTGCCAATTGCTTGCATCACCAAATTAACAGATTGTACAGTGCACGGTGTCCAAAAGTTGTGCTCATATCTAGCCTCTACCAAAGCACCTGCAACCTGTTGGTGCGTGTTTTATGACATAACAAACATTTTAGAACAAAGTGTCACAGACGCTCTATTCTCTCTTGAAAAACTACTTCCTATGCTAAGATTGCAAGTGAGGTCATAGGGTAATTCCAATGTTTAAGATGAATGCGGATAGGCTCTGTGGTATGGATGTGATTTGCTATGGGCACAATTAAGATTTTGCAAGTTATTCGGAAAAGTGGAGACAAATGCAGTATCATTTTAGATTTTTTGATTTTATATAAAAAAAAAGTGAAAAAAGATTAAGGGTTTAGAGATCCTATGCTACTCCTAAGAAATCAAGAGAAGACGAGGATTAAATGAAACCAAATAAACAATACTCTGTTTCGCCACGTTTAACGACAACTACGCAAAGCAAGTGCAATCTTCTAGGAATGTGCTTGTGATTTTCACGTAATGAATAATTACCATCAAATAGAACAACAATTATTCAAACAGAAGTTAAGCATCCACAGTAAAGCTCAGTCTAACTTTGCACATTGAGTGAAGTCATCCACTCAAAGAAAGTATGAGCTCGGTTCCACCAATCTCTGTTATCAATCTATCATTCTTCTAACACACATCATAATTCAAATTTACTAAGAGAGAAAGAAAATATGCGACCATGCAACTATTCGACAATGAAGTATTCAAGGCACATCATGCATTTGAACTTTATTATCAAAGTAGTGTTTTCACAACAATCTCATAAAAAACTCTCTTTATTTCTACAATCTAACTCTTTAAATCTGCTCTAACTTATTAATCTCCTCTAATCTATCATCTATATCTCTACTTTCTAATGAATATGAGAGAGTGAGGGGGGGGGGTTTATATAGTTTTTCAGGATTACAACGAACAGCCGAGATTGATTCAAGATCAATGGCCCAGATTAAATAGAACTAAACCCTAATTAGTGTTTCTAAAACCTCAACTAGTTAACTGAAGAGAACACTAGACATCTGGAGTGGCATCCTTATCCACTTGTGCAGCCTCACGTTCGGCGAATCTGGACACGATTGAGTCGACCTCTTCCATGGCGATGTCGGGCAGCACGTTGACATTGTACTCCAGCAAATCTAAGCTCTCGGCACACTCTGCAAAAATAGTCGCCCATTTTGGCTCCTGCAGCAAGAAAGAACTTCTGATAGCCATGAAGTCGAATATTTTGGTGAAGCTTTCTTTCATGATTGGCCCGGTGGTGGAGAAAATTTTCTGCACTTGTTCTTTCAAATTCTTTGGCCGCAAGTGTTTCTTTCTGACAGAATCCTTATCGAGCATATTTGCAGCCATTTCTTACTCTGAATTTCTTTCGCTTGTTCTTCAACTCTGCCACCATCCTGCTTCACTTTTTCGAGAACTCCTCTTCTTGAGATCAAAGCGTAATACCATCCATTGAAGTCATACGCAGCTCCGGCTTTAATAACCTTGTCTTCAATCAACCTTTGCTTTGTGATGCCCTTCAGTTCTCGAATACATGGGATGATCCTACTTTGAATATCTTCGAGATTATTCCATGATTCCGCGAGGTCTGCAACTCGTGATAGCATAAAGGAAGCTTGCTCGTTTACTTGTGCCAACTTTTCTGCAAACACCAACGCCTCTTCTTTCTTTCCAGCGATCCAATCTTTAGCTTCCCTCGCCGTTGTCAGCTCCTCTTCAAGGTTTGCACCTGGTTCTTGTGAAGCATTTAGAGGTGGAAGCGCTGCCTGGTCACCTTCGTTTAGTGGCTTGGTCAAGTGTTGGATGTAATCTTTTAGGCACTGAATTTCTTTCTTATACTCTTTCTTCTTGGCAACTTCTTTTTCCAACCTGGACTTGATGGTAGCCACGGAATTGTCCAAGTCTTCGACCTCTTGTTCTTTTGTTGCTGGACCCATGTCGATGGTCGTGATAGCATATTCATCAGGAGCAATCTCGTCTTGAAACTTGTCGGCTGTAGGCACTGCAATTTGTACTGTGCGATTGCCAGCCTCATCCCTTTGGATGGTTGAGAACTTCTTGGCCTTCTTCCTCGGGGCAGTTTGCTCTAATCTCGTCAGAAAATCTGTCATTGTCTTCCTCAGGAACCTCTACTGGCGCCTTTCTTTTCAATCTTTCCCTCAGCCATTCCGGGATTGTTGGCTGTTCAATTCCGTCCTCCTGTTGATCTTGGACGTCCTGTATATCTTGTACTTCCTGCTCCTCCTGAATCTCTGGCATACTTTGAACTTCTTGGACCAATTGCATGCCCTGAATTTCTTGGACGGATGGGTCATCTTGGATTCCTTTGAGGGCGGAAATCATTCCTTCCTCGAATTCTCCATCCATAAGGTCTGTATCATTATCCGATTCTAAGATTTTTGTGCTTGCTGGAGAAGGTTGATCATCATCTTCTATTTGTATAGGCTCCGCGTTTTCGACTGGAGAAGGGATCCTGGCATTTTCCAAAGATTCTCTATCCAAGGCGAGCATTTCTTCTATGTTCCTGGAAGTGGCCGACTGAAGGGGTTTAGACTTGTGCTTCTTTCGAGAAGGGCCTCCATCTATCTCTTTACCCTTGTCTTGTCTTGCAGATTTATCGGCTTCTTTCCTCTTCTTTGAGTTGGCAGCATCTGTTGGTCCATCTCCACAAGATGCACCGGCGTTTGAAGAACATGACTCTGTATCGCCCATTAACTCGTAGGTGAAATGCACATTTCTCTGTTTTAGGACCTCTACTTGCCGATCTATCCAACACTGAGAGTACTTGAAAACAGGGCGCATCAAAGTGGCTAGATCACCCATCTCAGGTTCAAACCATTTTATAGGGGGAAGTGGCTCATTTTCCTTGAAGCCTGGCTGCACGTATATTCCATCATCTTGAAGTTGATCGGGTACTTTGAAAAGCTCTGTCGCCCTTATCATGCTCAATGGCAACCTTGACCATAACCTTCTTCTTACGTCATATTCATCTGCTGCGTTGGCCCAGAAGTCCTCTAAGTCAACCCGATGCTTGTACCTTTCTCCGTCCACAGTTCTGATGTGATGAAGCGGATCAAAGTTGTTCTTGGGTTTGTATGATATGAATGGATATTGTTGAATCTCCAGTCGAGCAACCTCTTCTGCCTGTGCTGTCGGACATGACTCCTCCATGTTGCCGATGAAAAACGGAAAGGTGACAGCAGCTTTCTGCTTTGGTCTTTGAATATTCTGATACGTTTCTAATTGCCTTAGCACTTCCAGCAATACCATCTTGTTGGTCGGATAGATAGGAAGTCTATAAGGATTTCCTGAGAATCCTTGGATTCTGATGTAGGTGAACTTAGGATACTGAATGAACCAGAATCCATACCGACTAATTAAGCTCTTGGCTTCGTGTGAGAGTCTTTGGTGCATTCCGCCTTGAAGAAGCCGGGTGATGTACATCAAGAAGGCATCATGAGCCCGTCAGAAATGAGACTTCTCTTTCAATTGCAGCTGTGGATAACAATCGTAGACCTTGAATTGCCCTTGGCCATTGCCAACCACACCTTTGCAAGTCAAGCCAGTATACTTGTAATATCTTGCAAGTGAATATACGATATATGAGCTCATGTGAAAAGTTTTGGTCTCTTCAAAGTTGACCAACTGCTCGTGCAAGCTATCACTAATCATTCTGGACCAATTGAACATTTTGACCCCAGTGATTATCTCATCAATAAAATAGTACATCCAATTTTCAAAAGGAGCACCGTAGGCACTGCCTACTATTCTGTTTAGTAGCAGAACAATGTCACCATATTCCTCTTTGAAGTGGGTTCTGATCAATTTCTTTGGCATCTTGCTTGCAATAGGCTTAGGTTTTAATAACCAATTCTTGTTTATGTTGGATGCACATAGATCCTGCTGGCTATGATAAAGCTTGAGTGCATCTTCCTTGGCGCAGTAGGATGTTCGATTGTACACTGGAATTCCAAAGGTTTCCTGGATTGTTGGCTCGGACAAGTAGGCGAGGACTCTTCCATCAGGAGCTTCTATCTGTCTGTCTCGTGCATTGTAGTGTAGTGCGCATTCTACCATCAGCTCAAGACATTCTTTTGCTGGTGGAAATCCAGCTGCGTGGACAATTCCATTGCGCATCATCCTCATGGCGATTGGTGTAGGCAGACGTCCGTCAGTCCCGTACATTCTCTTCCGGAAGTCATCGAGATCAACGTGGCCAAGATCAGTGTCTACAACGTGCTCCCACTTGGACTTGATCTTCAACTGTGTTTGCACACCTTTACTGGTGAATTTCATCTTCACTGCTTCGAAAATAGATCTGCAAGAACAAGTAGAAAGAATAATCAGCATTCGAAATTTAAATCAGTTCGAAGGACATTCCAGCTAGTTATCAATTTAGACTTCGTGGAAAAAAACAAGCTGGAAAGATAAGTGATGAAGTCTTATGCTAAAATGAAATGGGCAAAGTAAATCTGCCTGTGACTTCTAGAGAAAAGTGATCACAATGCACGATGCAAGCTGATAAAATTCTATCTTTTTTACTTTGCTGCAAATTTCTTCAACAAGTTTCATCTCACACCTTCTTCAAAAATCGAATGATTGCACAAATGAGAAGTAAAATCACTTATAGAGGTGAGCAAATCGACCCTTTTGGCAAATTTGCAATGTTTCCTTCAGATTGAGTTTGAACTCATCTTTCACTTTGCTTCCGGATGGCAAGTTCTATCTTCAATGATCTTGTCCAGGAAAGTTTCCAATTTTATTTCCAGTCCAACAAAACTCTTTGTCTTTCCTTCCAATTTCGAATTTTTTAATGCTTATCCTTTTGGGTGTTTGAAAAATGAATAATTAAAATAATCAAAATAATTATTCCATGTGTCAATTCCAACCCATTCATTTTTATGGCCAATTATTTTTGCTTTTCGAAAATTTCTTCATCAACGCCTTAGACAAATTTTCATTTTTTTTTAATTTTCTTGTCGAATTCTCTATCATCCAATTTCATTTGGCCATAACTTTTAATCGTTGTCCAAAAATTATTTGGCCACATCCAATTTTATTTGGCCATAAATATTTTTTGTCCAACATTTCTCTAGCCACGTCCGACATTTCTCTAGCTACGTCCAACTTTACTTGGCCATAAATCTCCTTCTTGTCCGAAATTATTTTGCCATGTCCAATTTTATTTGTCCAAATTCTCTCGATTTTTCCACAATTTAGCTAGCCATGGCGAAAATTTTGTCTAAACACTTGGGCGAATTTTCTAAGTACCATGCATATTTTTATTTTCCAAAGGTTTAGACTTAGGCGAAATTTAAATTTTTTTCCACTTCTAAGCATGGCGGACCTCATACTTCTCCCAGCCACTTTAGCTTTCTCCCAAGGCGGACTTTAGCTGTTTGGATGCCATTTAATGCTTTGGACAAGGCGGACTTTGGGTCTTTCCTTGCCATTTAAACTTTGTCTTTGTCTATGCCTTAGACTTTTCATCTCTTTTCCATGGGCGGACTTTGTTACTTGGCTTTAATCTTGGGCGGACTTCATGCTTTTCTTTGCCATTCATTTTATGTCTAGGGCGGACTTTCTCCTTATGTTTGCCACTTCCTTTTGACTTAAGGCGGACTTCATTAATTCTCTTGCCACTCCATTTTTCCTTGGCTATGCCTTAGCCAATTTGTCTTTTGCTCAAGGGGCGGACTTCACCTTTTACTTGGCCATGATAGGGCGGACTTTGATCTTATCCTTGCCATCCATATTTTGTCCAAAGCAGACTTCCTTCATTTTGATGCCACTTCAACATTTGACAAGGGCGGACTTCAGCACATGCTAGGCCATTCATAGGGCGGACTTTGTCATTCTCTAGCCATTCATCTTTTTAACTTAAGGCGGACTTGCCTTGTTGGCTTGCCATCTTTCATTTGACTTAGACAAATTCTTCTTTGCAAGGGGCGGACTTAGTCACTTGGTTTGCCATTCAACTTCTACCCAAGGCGGACTTTACCATTTTGATTGCCATTTATCAACTTTGCTTAGGGCAGACTTTAGCCTTTGGATAGCCATTCCAACATTCCTCAAGGGCGGACTTCAGCTGTGACCTGGCCATTCAACCTTTGCTAAGGCGGACTTGGGCTGTTTGATAGCCATTTGGAGCTTTTGACATGGGCGGACTTCAGCCTTCTATTTGCCATTGCCAAATTTACCCAGCCATACAAGGGCGGACTTCATTGAATGTTTGGCCATTGACACTTCTTTCTTGCCACTGCCATTATCTGGCTGAAGACTTCTGATGCTAATTCCTCCATGTTCAAACTGAGCAAACTTCATACTTAGGCGAATTCTTCAGTCTCCTCCATGATTGTTCAGTCATAACCTACCTTCACCATTATCAGATCGCCATGAATGCTCAGATTCCTCACGAATTTCCAGATTTTTTCATGAATGTTCAGATTTCTTGACTGGTTTTTTCAAGTTTTCCACCATTTTTCGTGATTTTCCAGAATTTTTACATGATTTTCACCAAATTTTCACCATTTTTGAGCAAATTTTCCAAATTTTTTGAACTTTTTATGTGATCTTCCAGAATTTTACCAAAATTTCAAAAAAAAATTTGAATCGATTTTCTGAGAGTTTCGTTGATCTTTTCGAACTTCTAAGTGGATTTTTGAAACTCGTGACCCTTCTAAAAATAGAAACCTTCTAAAAATAGAAATTTTCCAAAAATAGCAACTTTCCAAAAATAGACCCTAAAAATAGGGATCCTGCAATTGCCCAAAAGTGCCAAAAAAGTAGGTCCTAAAAAATAGGGGGCCCGGGGTGAGAAACCCTAAAAACTTGGAGGTGTCGGATTTGACTAAAACGACAGTCGATCTTCGTCTCCTAGGCCTTCTAAGCGCGATGGTGATGTTTATACATTGATCCAGGCTAAAACTCATTGACTCAACTTGGGTGACCGTTCAAAATTCAGACTTAAAACCCCCAAACGGAGAGCAGACAAAACGAGGCACGCGAAAGCAAAACCCTAAAAGGAAAACAACAAGGGTCCCCATTTGCAATGGGGCGAGGTGTGAGTTAGGTCACAACACAACCCTGCAAACTTTTGCATTGTCCGTAATTACTTGGACAACATTTTCATTACCCACCATCTCTATGGAGTCAATTAGAATCCTAGAAATGAACTTTGCATCTTTCACTTCCCCTTCACAGTCAACTGCCCTCAAAAACATTGCCCCCTTGGGGGACACTACAATAACATTGATCAATGGACAGTTTTTCCAATCTTTCCATCCATCGGAAACAATAGATACACCTGTTTCAATCAAGAATCTCTAATTGGTTTCAATTGGGCCTCTATAGATTTCTTCTCTTTTTGCAATAAGGTGGTACGCATCTTTTCATACCCAGGACTTGTGAAACCAGGAGGTGCACTATTTATTGTTGACACCATGTCCTGCCAATATGGTGACCTCACCAAGTTGAATGGAAGACCATTGGCATAGAGGCAACGTGCAATTTTTTCTTCAGCAATATCTCTTACCTCATTTTAAATGCCCTCTCTAATGGACCTCTCTTGTAGGTGGTGATTTGTGGTTCTTCATCTTCATCTTTCGTAGAGGGCATGGACAAGAAGGGATGTTTGGAGGCCCTAACTTTCTAAGAGGGTAATGTCATAGTCTTTTTCTTTCCGGAACTATAACCACTTTGTTTTCCTTTTGTACCAATTTGTCAGCATCTTCTTGTTCTTTTATAAATCCTACTATTTGTACAACAGACAACCCCTTCTTATCTGGGCCCTCACACATATTAATCCCTTTACCACCAAGGCCCATAAAATGAAGTTTCACTCGGTAATAGGAGTTATTATATTGTGCATTGCAAAAATTACACTTCCAAACAAACCCCCCACCTCCAAGAATTTGTGAAATTCTTGTGGTATGTCTCCATAAAAGAGATCCTTTATCAATTTTGAATTTTTGACTTCCCTCCCCACCCACTAAACTTTAACTACTGCCCATTGTTGCAATCTATAAAAAAAAAGGAAAAAAAAACATACTTGAAAAACTTCTTCACAAACTTGAAAAAATCCATCAAAAAATTGAAAAAAACATCAAAAGACTAAAGAATAGGGTTTAAATGCATACCTTAAACACTTAAATCTCCTTTGTAGAAGCTATTTGGCACTCCACAATTGATCTCCTTCGAATACAATCACCTCCCTTCAAAATGCCAAGATGGGGAGAAAATATGGTCATAGCAAAATGAGGTAAAAATGAAATGTTTGAGTGCTTAAAGGCCTCATATTGGGCCGTTTTAGGGTTAGGAGAAAAAATAATAGAAAAAAAAATGTATTTTATTAATGTTTGGGCCCACTTTTTACTTCCTGGGCCGTGGGTTCTCCCGGGTTTGCCTGGGTCAGCATATCATTCACCTGGGTTCACGCTAGGTATGCACAAGGTGCACGCCCAACACTGTGGGTTTGCTCGGGTGCATGGGTGTGCACATCAGGGCGAACCCACAGTGTTGGGCGCGCACCCTATGCACACCCAGCACATACCCACAGGCGAACCTAAACCAGGTTCATACCCGAACCGAGTTCGAGGCCTGTGGATACGAACCCTGCAACATAGCTTCTAGTTGACTACTGCTTTAAATCTCAACCACATCCACCAAAAAGTTGGAAACTGTATCTCTATTAGGAGCATCAATACTATCTATAGCACAATTCCGCTTTCCCAGGATCTCTTCACCTTCTACAATTGAACTTAGGGAATCTTTCACATCTTCAGCTGCTTTATCAAATCTTGCTAATTGCGGTGGCTCTATAACTGGAGTGATGACCTTTTATAAATATATCCTCTTGCTTCAACATATCTTTCGCATCTTTTATGCTTTTGACACTTCTCTTGATTTTTCAATGGAAGAGTATTGTACAACTCTTTTCCAATACTTGTCCTTTTGCTCAAAGCACTTCTCAACATTGTCTAGCCTAAGGCTGCAAACAACCCAAAATGACCAAGATGTCTAACTGTAACATTGCCTGCGTCTTCCAAAGCACGCAAATTGAACAATGGTTTTATATGATGCAAGTCAGTTTCAAAAGTTTTGATGAAATCATGATACAACACTGACTTGGTTTGCTGAAAAACTTGAAGTTTGACTATAAACTTGACTATGCTCAGACAAGTTATGCACAAGAGCTAAAAATAGCTTGCTGAAATTTTCTTTCTTCTTCAAATGGGCAGATTTTTCAAAAAAAAATTGAGATATGGGTTTTGTAGAGAATCTCGTTGCAAGAAGACCCAGATCACTCAATTTTTAAACTTGTTGATGGCTGGTTGAAAAAGCAAAAACCCTAATTTTTGAATTTTTCCTACAAAAAGCTAAGAGCTAAGTTTTGTGCAGAATCACGTTTTGGATGGACCCAATTGATTAGATTTTGAAAATACTAAAGATTTCTTGGACATGCGAGGAAAAAGCAAGTTCTTGAAAGTTGAAAAATTCTTTGAAGTTGTGAAGAATCAAAAACTGTGCTGACCCAGATTGCTGTAAATTGAAAAAGATGACCCACTTCATCTGAAAATTGATGCCTTGGATATTTTAAGCATGAAAAAGCAAGCCTCTATGTGAGCTGATTCGGAGAATATGAATAACTTTGAAAAAGCACCGGGTTTTGGCCTTCAAATCTTGAAATGAATAAAATTTTAAGTTTCCTCCTCTCTTGCTCTTGGACGCCGCCTACAAAAATTTGTGAATAATGAATTTCAAAGCCTCCTTAAATAGATTTTGAGGAAGAAAAATGCTTTTATTCTCCAGCTTTAAATCCTTTTAAGCCAATCCTGATCAAATTCATCAAATGTGGACATTATTTGAATGATGCATGATGAAAACTGAAAAATTCTCTAAGGCATTGCACCTTCGGTACCCTTCTTGTCTAGGAGCACTTTTCCTTAGCAAGCTTAGCCAATTTTCTGACATTTTCAACTTTTGCTTGATTTTGACCTCCATTCATCCTCGATTTTGAGCATTCAATGAATCCAGTGAACTAGCTAATGATCTCATTGCGAAGCCTGATCGAATCTAGAAAGATTGTCCTAGAGACTGCAACCTCGGAAAACTGAATCTGGGGCCTCAAAATCTTGGGCACCCCTAGCTAGCTAGGGCACCCATGGCTCCTAGTGTTAGCCATTTTTTATGTTCAACTTTACATTGCTTTTTGATTCTTCGAATGAATTTGCAATTTCGAGAGCTAGACTGACCCAATGAATTGGCTATCAGATTCATTGGATAGCTCAAAGAATTTTGAGGGGGGTCTTCCAAAAGTGATTTGCTCAGAAAAGCAGTTTTAGGGGATCAAAAGCTTGGGCGCCCCTAGCTACCTGGGGCGGCCAACTCCTCCAAAGTTAGAATATATTCTAAGATTTTCAACCTTGCTTTTGACTTTTCTCATTTTGCAAGATTTTATTCCCCTATTCAATCTGACATAACTGGTGCTTGACAAACCTAGCGAGTTTGCCATTGAATCCGTTGAAGAGCTAGACTAAAGTTGAAGAAAAGTTGTTGGAGACTGCAAACCCTAATTTCAACTCTTGGGCACTCAAATCCTTGGGTGCCCTTAGCTACCTAGGGCACCCAGAGTTCCCATGGTTTATTTTCTGATATTTTCATGATTTCCAATTTGCCACTTCGTCAAGACTCCTCCGATTGAACTGAGATTTTGGCTGATGGATTGATCCGATGGCCATGCTGTTGGATTCACTACAAAGCCGAAGGGATTCTAAGCAAGTCATCTTGAATGCACAAACCCTAATAATAGCATCTGGCAGCCTGAAATGATGGGTGCCCCTAGCTACCTGGGGCACCTTTACTCTTCGTACTCGATAGTTGGTGACTAAAAAAATGACTAAGGCACAAAATCCTAGGCACCTTGACTAAGTTGGGGCACTTGAACTCTCCAAACTTTGTCAAAATTTTGCAATTTTCAAGATTTTCCAACTTCTCTCCTCCATTCTTCATTCCTTGATCGTCTTTTGCAGCTTCTCAATTTGTGCAATGTTTGAGACTTCGAATCTGACACTTGGTAGTTGTGCAACCTCCATTAATGACCTTGGAGTTCCTGAAAAAGCTTCTGAAAAAGTAGAATTGATCCACCAGAGAAAAACTGATCTTTTGACAATTCTAACTGGACCACCCTGATGAGGAAGCATTTTAAGCCAATCAAAATCAGTTTGAACCCTAGAAGCCAAACTTTCTATTTTTAGAAAATTTTGCCAATATCCATTTGAAAAGAAACCAGTGTACCACGGGGACGCGTTTCCCCCCAAAAATGACCCGTTTCCGAGACGGGAATGTCCCGGGGACGGGGGGACGGGTACTTGGCGTCCCCCGCCGTCCCGCCACCGCCACCGGTGCTCCGCCGGAGACATGGAGACGTCTCCAAGTCTCCTGGGGAGATGCCTAGGCGTTTCTCGGGAGGCTGGGAAACGCCTAGCCGTCTCCCGTCTTGAGACGCGTCAATGGACACATAAATCAAAATTTAACTTAAATTTTTAGTTTATATGTATTTTGTTGTTGCCCTAATTTGGCGTGGGCCCCACCCCTTCCTCTAAAACAACACAAAACAATGAAAACATTAAGATTTGATCATTTCAATCACATTTACAAAGAGTCAAAGACTGATTTTTTTTGCAGCCAGTTGAAGAAGAAGAAAAACAGTGAAGAAGTCTGATTGAAGGAGTGAAAATAAAGATTGCAAGTGTGATAGGAGTGAGAAGGAGCAAGAAGAAGAGGAGGAAGAGGATTCTACTTCATTTTGGAGAGATCTTTCAAGCACAAGGTAGGGTTTTTGAAGTTTTTTTCAAATTTCTTGTTGTTTTTCAAGTTTTTGTTTTAAAATTTATTTTCTTAGTTTAAACTTGTTTTCTTTTTTTCTTATTCATCTCAAAGACTCAAAATCAGATTTGATGTTGAATCTTGAGAGCAAAATGATGAAGATGAATGAATCATTCATCATTTTGCCCTCAAGATTCAACATCAATTTTTTTATTTTAAAATTTTAATATTAAAGTTTAAAGTTAAACTGTTAAAGTGTAAACAGCTTGCTTTTTTAAATTTTTTTCCTTAGATCCTTTCTATTTCTCAAATACTATTAGTTATTACTTATTTATATTGCTTATAGAGCTTGCTTTTTTTTCCTCATATCCTTTCTATTTCTCAAATCCTTTTTATTTTCTATTTGCAAACTGCAAAGTAAAATTTCAAATTTGTTAACTTATTTCAATTTTCAATGTTCATTGTTTCAATTTGACAATTTGTTAAAGTAGGCTGATTTTATTTTAATTTTGTGAAATGCAGTGTCACTTTCACGATGAGCACCCAAGACACGAGTGGGGATGACATGGAAATTCACTCTCATAGTGAACATGATTCAGATTTTGACCCTGAGGATGAGGGGGATGACCATGGGGCTGATCCTGCAGCCCAATCTAGTTCCATGGCGAGTGCACCAGCTAGTACAGGTTGCCCTTCAGAAACTTTGGCAGAGTTTGCTAGGGGTCATTTTGATCCGAAGTCTCCTCTCAAACAGTTTGCTACAAGAATACAAAGCACATCAAGTTCAGGTGGGGGAACAAGGAAGTGGAAGTGCAACATTTGTCATATGGAATGGTTTGGTAGCATCACTCGAGTGAATGCACACTTTCTTTTTTGGACAGGAAAAGGTGTGGAGCCTTGTAAGTTTTTGAAGGAGGCTAAAAATATAAAATATAGAATGGAGTTTAACAAGCTTTGGGGCATTCCAGAGGACACAAATATTTCAGTCCCTACTACTTTGACTGCTAGGGCAGCCCTTCAGCAAATCCAGCATGCATCAGTGCCACATACTTTTCAGACGGGAGGAATGATGTTTGGATCTTCATCCACTTCCACTTCTAGTGTCGCTAGGGGGACAGCCACAGGGAAACGCAAGTTGCAGACATCACAAAGTAACCCCATAGCTAATATGTTTAATGTGCAGTTGAGAGATGAGATAGATGAATCCATTGGCAAGTTCTTTTTTGCCAATGGAATTCCATTTCATGTTACACGGTCTCCTTATTATAGGGAGATGATGGCTATGGTGGCTAAGGGAGGAACATCATATGTGCCACCAGGTGAGACGAAAATGAGGACCTCGATCTTGGATAAGTGCTATTCCAAGATCAATATTTTGATGGAGAAGATGAAGGCATGTTGGGTGGCATCTGGGTGCAGTATAGTTATGGATGGGTGGACGGACATTAGCCATCGTCCACTCATCAACATCATGGTCACATGTGCAGAGGGCCCATACTTCCTTAGAGCAGTTGATTGTACAGGGCATCGCAAAGATGCTGATTTTCAGTTTCATCTCCTCAGGGAGGCTATTGAGGAGGTTGGGCCACAAAATGTGGTCCAAGTAGTCACAGATGTAGCCCATGTGTGTAAAGCAGCAGGGAAACTCATTGAGGCAGCCTATAGACATATTTGGTGGACCCCATGTTGTGTGCATGCCATGAACAATGCACTCAAGGACATGGGGAAGATTGATTGGATTAGAGGAGTGGTCACTGATGCGAGAGATGTGCAGATGTTTATCTGCAACCACCACACTTCCCATGCACTCTTCAGGACCTTCGCGAAGAAGGAGTTCTTGAAACCGGTGGAGACCCGATATGCATCATATTTCATTCTCTTGGAGAGAATGATTGAGTTGCAAGAGGCATTGCAAGTCATGGTTATGACTAATGAGTGGAATAGGTGGGCCGAGGCCAAGACAGCACAGGGGAGAAGGGTGAAGGAGATAGTGAAGAGTGATGTGTTTTGGACTGATGCAAAATACATTGTCTCCATCATTTCTCCAGTATTCCAGGTTATCAGATATGGGGATGGGGATGCACCTAACCTTGGAGAGGTGTATGAGTGCATCGACTCTATGCTTGACCAGATGAGGGCTGCTGTGCAAGTGAAGGACCCCTCTCTAGCATTCTACAATGAGCACATCCGGCCAATCATTCAGCACAGATGGGACAAGTTGAATACTCCTTTGCATATGGCTGCCTTTGCCTTGAATCCTAAGTGGTACATGGCTAGACCAGGTAGAGTGATACCGATTCGGGATGATGAGGTGAAGGCAGGTTTCTTTAGGTGCATAGAGAAGATGTATGATTCTACAGATGCCAGCACAATTCGCACTGAGTGGACCAGATTTGCCACTCTTAGAGGCTATTCAGATGCAGCAAAGGTGGATATAGTTTCTATGGCACAGGAGGACCCACTTTTGTGGTGGAATTGTCATGGTTTCGAAATCTTTGACCACCACTCTAGCTATTCGTCTGCTATCCCAGGTTTCCAGTTCTTCAGCTGCTGAGAGGAACTGGTCTACATATAGCTTCATCCACTCTCTTAAGAGGAACAAACTTACCTTTAAGAGAGCAGAGAAGCTTGTGGCTGTACACAGTGCTTTGCGTCTCATGGACCGCAAGACAATTGTGTACAAGGAGAGTCCAACGGCACGATGGGATGTGGAGCTAGAGGAGCCTTCACAGATTGATGAGGATGATCCTACCACTTCAGATGCAGGGCTGGTTGGTGTGAGCTTGAGGGATCTTGACCTTGTGGAGTCCAGCAGTTCCAGTGATGGGGAGTTTGTAGATGATTAGAGGCCTCCATTCACTACATTTGAGTTTTGACATTTTGGCATTTTGTCTTTTCAGTTTTCATTTTGTAATGCTACTTATTGTAATGATGAATCATGTAATCAATTAATCATCTTTATAGACTTCGTCATATCATCATATCTCATATGACATCATATATTTATATTTGGGGATATAAATTTATAATAGAAATCTCCAATTTGACAATTTCATTTGTCAAATTTTATTTAGCAATTAGCATTCAAATATCATTATATTTTCGTATTTAGATTTAGTATTTCAAATTTTGCCATGTTATAATTTATTAATTTTACTAATTTGAAATTTCCTATAGTTTCATTTGAAATGTAATTCTTATACTGTTATATTGTTATACATCTTTTCAAAAGAATTATATCAGCACCACCACCCCGCCACCTCCCCGCCGCCGTCTCCCCGCCGTCCCCAAACTTAGGCCCTTTGTCCCCCCGTCTCCGAAACGCGTTTCCCCGTCCCCCCGTTTCCCCGTCCCCCAGGCCCGTGGAACACTGAAAGAAACCCAAAAAAAAGTTCTATTTTTAGAAAGTTTCTAAAGATAGAAATTTTCCTAAAATTTAAGGCCAAAAAACTGAGATCTAGGTTTTGTAGACTAGGTCACTCTAAGCAGACCCAGATCATCATATTTTGAAAATTTTGAATTTTTGACCCTCATGCAAGACATGCAAATTCCCAATTTTGACCTCTTTTGACAAATTTTAACAAGACTTTTGACCATTTCTTCAAAATCCCTAAATGTAGCAAAAATTTTAATTTGGGGTACAACAAACTTTTCTATATGTAATCATGTAGTTTGCAAACCACTAAAATTCATTTGAGATCACCACTAGACTTGTCCATATGCAATCATGTAGTTTGCCACAAGAAAATACTAGAGTCTGCAATGGATCAAGATAGTGGGGTTGAGGACTATTATCAAAAAATTAGAAAGAAAAAAATACAAAGGCACAGTCGGCAACCAACATGTTTTGCAAGGTCAATGTCAGCTTTACAAGGGTGAAATTGGCACTGCAAGGGCTTGCCAAGGTAGTGGGGTGAAGGACTATTATCAAAAAAATACAAAGGTGTAGTTGGCAACCAACATGTTTTGCGAGATCAATGTCAACTCTACAAGGGTGATGCTAGCACTGCAAGGGCTTGCCAAGGGTGCGCCTTTTTTGAAATTGTTTATGATTAATATTTATAATTTTATAAACTATTACTAATATTTAATATATTTTGTTTAGATTTTAATTTTATATTTAAAATTAAATATTATTAAATTTATTCAAATTCTAATATTTTTAAACCTATTTTACTTCTAATATTTTCAATATTATTTTAATTTAAATATTTAAATTAATTATTACTAAATTACTAAAAATTTAATATTTTTAAATTTATTTATAATTTAATTTAGTATCGATTCTTTTTCCAAATTTTAGCAATCAAAGAATTTGTTTCGAATTTTCTATTCACCGAACTCAAACACAAACATGAACCTTGTAACATCGACTAAAACAATACAAAGTTACAGCTGTTTGAAGTTCAAGAGCCAAAATTTGGCCACCCCCATCTCCCACCACCACAAAATTCAAATATTAAAATTTCACAAAAAAACGATTTTTGAAAATTAACAAAAAAACAACCTTGATCAGACCACTTACCACTCTTGATCCACTAATTGTGCAAAATCCTCTTGATTGTATGTCAATTGCGCACCAATTAGATTGCTTTGTTGATATAGCACCACCGTTGGGACTTCATTCAAAATTCAAATTTTGAAGATAAATGTGGACAATTCTCCAATTGTCAATTGTCTATCAAACAATCATCAGGTTGTGTCACTGAACCATCCTGCACTTCCAAGCCCATCATGCTAGCACTCTTAACACCCACACAACCTACCACTAGCCCAAAAGCTCTATAGTACAAGCAGACTTCTAAAGTGACATTGGAGGGAAAACAATAAGTATAATTTCATGAACAAAAAAAGGACCCCTATTATCTTTCCTCAAGGAATAAAAGAATGATATTAAATCTCAAATATGTCACACCAGGATAAGTGTTCCCTTGAAACCCTAATTCTCCTATAATAACAAAATCTTGCACAAAGAGAGCTCCATGAAACCAATGTAGATCTTATCACCTTTTCTTTTGTTACAAGCCAGCCACCTCGATGTAGATTTGGACTTCAATGCACCACCTTTTAAAATCTTTGTCCAATTCATTCTCCATTTCATCCTAAGTTTTTTAATTGTCAAACTCTAGCTGATTGTACCATTTGATAGTATATCCCTGCACAGTGCTGGCAAAAAGTTTCACTTTCATCTTATCAATCATTTATATCCTTATCCTTTCAAAAATATTCCTATTAAGACATAGTCATAGGGTCCATGTTTGTTTCCCAATTAAATCTGGCCAGTTTATAGACAAGGGAATTTTGACTCCATCGTCAATTTTGGACTTTTTTTCAAATTTTGGTGACAGTTTCCTTAATATCCATATGCTCTACAATCCTCTTGCAAAATTTTGAGGTGTTTACTTTATTCCAAAAATTCAATATTTCAACTAAAATATCTGATTTGTAATAACAGATTGCAGATCTGGATCTTAACAATCATAGGATCATATTCATAATATCTGTCTCCTGATATTCAAAGTTCATATTTTCCAGATAAGTTATATTTTCAGAAGTTTAATTTCAGATTCTTCTGATTTAAGTTGATATTTTTTAAAAATATTAATAGATTCCATGACTCTAAGATCAGATTATTGAATCAACTCAAAAAAGATACACTAGATGACTATTATCAGAAGGCACCACACTCCCTCCAGTTAATACTTTCCCTTTGTTTCTTGTGCAGGTAGCACCTGGTTTAAGATTCAAATATGCTTGCTGCTTCTTTTCCACAGCAGACAGCTTTTTCAGGCACACATTGACTGCTATTTCTAAGCCAGTAAAATAATGTTTGAAAATTCAAGCATGAACATATATGTGTGAATTTCATACAAATCATGAGTTTAGTGTAGTTTCCTCCTCCCCCAATTGGCATCATATGCTTTCAAAGTAACAAACACTCTGTTTATCATGGATTGATATATATCATGCAGCTTTGGAGAAACACAGATGCTTAATCACCCATGTTTGATAAATACCTTATAATTTTTCCCTAAGGGAAAAAAATTAACCGTGTGATAAGGTCAACCATAGGTGTATATTTTAAGACTATTTTTTCTCATTGTCATGTCCACTTTTCCAATAAGGCTGTATTTGTAAGCTTTCAGGATGTTCCATAAGCCCATTTTCCATTTCCCGTAGGCTTAGGGAAGTAACATACGGAAATGATTTTATAACATTTAAGAATCTTATATTTTCAAGTTGTCATAAAGTTACCACTGAAGTGTTATTAAAGTGGACACATAGGATAATGGGACCTTTGTGATATGCAAAAATGTTTTATTCTCCTAAAGTAGCATTGGAAAAACGAAAGTGAAGATTTCTTTTGGAGGGAAAGCCGGATGCTCAAGGAGCCATCTAGGAATTTGAAAAGTCGCCTTTTTTGAGAATTGGAGGACCGAAACCCCCCAGTTTCCACAGCTGGTTAGTGTACGAAAACCCCTAATCCAATATTGTGCAATTCCACACAGGGATTGTGACTGAGCTTCAATGATTTGTTAATTGAATGGAGAATTTATAAGGTGGAGATCATGGTTTGGGATGGCTTTCGCAAGTGCCATTACTGCTAAGGTAGCTTTCATAGCGCCATTTGTGCTGTTTGGCAGCATAGACAGTGCCTATTTGGATTATGTTTTGGGCGGCTTCCATTGTGCCTAGAGTCTGTAATTTGAGGTGGTTTCTTTAGCACCACTCACTACTGATTTGCTACATTTCTGACAATATTAATTGCTGTTATTGTTTCTGAAATTTCTAGTGAAACTGTATTGATTGTTTGCTAATTTATAATGAATAAGGAGGAGTAAACAGTTATTGTGAGCTGCTGAGTTAATTGTTCACACTTCAAAGGTGTTTGTAACTTAGTTCTGCAAATTCTACTGAGGATAGTATTTATTGCAATAGTTCTGAATTAAAAATTCAAATATTTGTATTCGGTAGAATAATCAACTTGATATCATATAATATTTCCTTCGGGGATATTACAATAGTAGCTAAGCCTTGATTCTGCCAACTTGGGATACTTAGGCTGATGCAATTTGGTGAAAAGAAGATAATAGTGTATCAAAGAAGACATAAGATGGTAGAAAGAGGGAGGCACAATTTGACAGAAGAAGAAAAAACTCAAACAATGTTTGAAGCATTGATCAATTTGAATGTGGATCAAAGGGAAATGACTCACACTCAAAGACAAGGTGGCAATGATGGTGCAAGTCATGCAAGGTCAGAAAACTCCGAAAACACCACCTGGAGGTGCAGTACATCAGGAATTAACCAAACTTTTGGATCTTCACCCAATTCCTTTAAACCCAAGTTCCTTCAAAGAAAAACAGATCCACCCACAGAAGTGGAAACTGAACCCATAGAAAAAAATTCAGCCCTGTGTGCTGAATACAAAGCTTTGGAGCAAAAAAGTTCAGGATGATCTGTCATTTGCTACATTCTACAACATCAAACTTTGAAATGATCCTCAAACTGAAAAGAATGCAATGCAGAATCAAGCTAACAAGGAATTACAGCAATGCTTGAGCAAGATTCCTCTACCGACATATGATGGGACACAAAAAAGTGTTCCACCCGTGCATGGATCCAAAAAATCAACACTTACCTATCTCTAAATTCAATGTATGAAGAAGAAGCCATCAAGTTCACTTCTCTTCATTTAGAAGGGGTAGCCCATGAATGGTGATACCAAAGCATGGTGACATAGGGGCATACTCTCATTACTACTTTTGAAAAATTCAACCAAAGATTGGTTAAAATATTTGATAGGGTCGATCCAAAAGTCCACTTTTGAGAATTAGCACAACTAAAACACTACAGATCAATGGAGCACCACATAGGAGAATTTTAGAGGATAGTTGTCAAAGTTCCTAATGTATCTCAGAAGAGGATGATGGTTCTATTTGTATAAGGATTAGCAGGCCACTGAAGGGTTTGGTCAAGGCATTGGAACCTTCCACCTTTCAAGAGGCAATCTAAAGAGCCCTCACATTGGAGTCCTCTTTACTCTAAAATAAATCTTACTCCAATGCTCCACCCATAAACAAGATGAAGTTCCAAAAACGAGAATCGAGTATACCGAAGTTTTTTCCACCATTGAAAAAGAATAAAGATAGAAAAAGCAATTTCGTTTCAATTGCAAAGAACCTTGGGAACAAAGTCATATATGCCTTCGCAAGGGCCAGATGCATTACATTGAAGTCATTTTTTATGAAGAAGCCAAAGAAACAGATTCGAAATAGGTGAATGAAGAATCTACAGGAGAAAAAGAAGACAAAAATGGAGGAACTCTTGCAACCTTATCCGGAACTCAGAAGTATCACCTAACTGAGGGCTCCAACACATTATTGACCTAGAAACAAGTGCAAAGCCAATGATAACCACTCCTCACCGTCACCTTAGGATCCACAAGGAAGAAATCGAAAAGACAATAAAGGAGCTTTTGAATATAAGCCAAATCAAGCCAAGTTCTAGTCCATTTACCTCTTCCGTATTATTGGTGAGGAAAAAGGATGATACCATGAGGATGTGTATCAACTACCGGACATTAAATAAGAAAACAATCAGAAATAGACATCCCCTACCCAAGATTGACGAACTAATAGATGAGCTACATGGAGCCATATACTTCTCACATATTGATTTGTGCTCAAGATACCATCAAATCCAAATGAGAGATGAAAATGTTCATAAGACTGCTTTTAGGTGTCACTATGGATAATTCAAACCTTTGGCCATGCCCTTTGGCTTGACCAATGCTCTAACAACCTTCCAATCATACATGAACAAAGTATTTAGCAAGCAGTTGAGAAAGTTTGTCTTCAATTTCTTTGATGATATTTTGATATACAATAAGACTTGAGAGGAGCACTTAAAGCATTTAGATGAAGTCTTGAGCATATTGGAGCAGCACCCATTCTTTGCAAACAATCAAAGTGTGAGTTTGTGTAAGAACCCTGGTGGTTCTCAACTCGAAACCCTGACTGAGATTTTGTGTTTTGCAAGTTTTTGTATTTTTTTGTGTTTTTGATGGTTTTTGACAAAGAACTAGAAAGCTGCGATTTCTTCTAAAATTTCTAATAAATTCAAAATAAATGCTAAAACCATGCAATAAGCTTGGAAATACTCAGAGAACAAGTGCGCATCAATTTACTATTTTTCCAGAGCTTTTACAATCTTGAAATACAAGGTATAAATTAAATATGAATTTATTTTAACAAAAAACCTGAGTTTCCTTGCAGCCACCTGGAGAAAATAAGGAAGTGTGCGGCTACTGTGAATCCCTCAGCACAGGCACCAGAAGAATCTTCAGAAACCCCAAGCGCACCAACTGCAACTGTCAGAAGCCAAGAATCTGAGGCGTTGTCACTTCCAATGCAAAAGTACGGCTTTTTGTAGTGGTACGGCCTGTACCATCAGTAATAAATGATAAAGTACAGCTCTTTGAAAGGTTGCCAGATCTCTGATAAATAACCTCTGAAAAATTCGCCTCAACTAGTAGATGATTATTCTATGCTAACTCTGAATGAATAGATCAATGAATCCAATCTGTAACTCCTGAATGAAGTCACCAAGATGCAAGCTTAAACTGGTATTTCACAGTCTCAGTCTGCCTAATTCCTGAAGAGTTATCGTTCTCCAGAAACGCTTCGTCTGCCAGAAACCCTAGGGTTTGCAAACTCCAATGCTCAGAGCAAAAAGACAAAAGTTGAATAGCATAACATAATGGTTCGATTTTGTCTTGTCTGAATATATATTCCCTTCTTGAAAATTCGACCCAAAGCTCTTTTTTAATAATCATTTAATAAAATGATTTAATTCGCCTCTTTGACTTAGGAGAAACAATAATAATTAAATGACGTCTTATTAATGAATAATATTTATTCATTATGTCAAAATAAATCACTTTATTATAAAGTATTAAAATACTTTATAATATATCATTTAATCATCAATATTTAAATATATTAATAAAGTGACTTTAATATAAAGTCAAAATATTAAATATTTAATAAATCATTAAATACTCCTTATTTCTCCGTCTGATCATCAAACTGAAGAACTGGGTCGACTCTGAGCGGAATAGTTGAACCAGGTGCCCTGCCCAAAATAGCAGCTTTCGCCTGACCTAACTTTCTAAAAATAGAAAGTTCCTGAAAATGCACTCTGGAAGATTCTGCGAAGGCCCAACCTGAAACAACTGCAATACTGGAGCTACCAAACACTGAGTAACTGCCCCAGATGATCCTCTGCACACTCCTGTCAGCCTACGAGGATCGAAATAATAGGCTAACCTCGTCACCAGCTGCGCTGACTAGGATGGGGACATCACAGTTTGGGCTTATGGATATTTTGTATTTGAGTCATGCCATAAGTAAATAAGGAGTCCAAGTGGACCAACAGAAGATCCAAGCTATTAGGGATTGGCCACCCTCTAAGAATGTGTCACAATTAAGAGATTTCTTGGAATTATGCAAATACTATTGAAGATTTGTAAAAGAATTCTCTCAACTCACTCTACCACTCACAAATCTGACTAAGAAGGAACATTTAAGTGGACAAATGCAGCAAAGAAAACTTTTAATAGATTGAAAGAGGTAATGTGTTCATGTACAGTGCTTGTTGTTCCAAAATTTCTCAATTCCTCTTGTATTGAAATGTGATGCCTCTAGTGAAGGTGTTGAAGACTTGAAGCCATTTTGATGTATCAACAACATCCCGTTGCTTTCAAAAGTAGAAAACTAACAGAAGAAAAAAAGAAGTTTTCTACTTATGATAAGGAGATGCTAGCAATCATGCATGCCTTAGTGAAGTTCAAACAATATTTAGTGTGTGGCAAGTTTGTGGTCAAGACAATCACAATAGTCTTAAGTACTTTCTTAATCAAAAGGACTTGAACGATAGACAAAAAAAATAGGTAAGCAAGCTACGTGCATATGATTTTGCTATTAAATATGTGAAGATAAGCATAAAATAGTTGTTGATGCATTGCCTTGAATGCCCACTTTGTTTTCCATTTACGATATCTCTACTAACTGGGTCACCACCATCATATCAACATATGCCAAGAATGATTTGCTACTAACTTGTTGGATGAAAGGATTCAAGTAGACAAGTTTAAAGTGGTGGGAGATCTAATTCTACATAAAGAGAGGATATATTTGGTCCCAGAATCAAAGATGAAGGAAAATATTTTAAGAGCCATTCATGATATTTTGTTGGTTCGGCATATTTCAAAACATACAAGTGGATTAGAGAGAGATTCTCCTAGAAAGGAACGAAAGGGGATGTGCTCAAGCATATTAAGGAATGTTCATCCTCCCAACAAAACAATGAACAAATCCATCTTGCAGGTCTACTTCAGTCCTTACCCATCCCTGAGAAAAAATGGAAAAGTATCTCTATGGACTTTATCACTTGGTTACCCAAAGTGAATAGTAAAGACTGCATTTTGGGTGTAGTAGATAGACTTACTAAGTAGCACATTTTTAAGTCATATCTTCTTATTTCAAGGCTTCCCAAATTGCTATTTTATTTTTCAAGGAGGTTTTCAAATTACATGGTTTGCCCAAGAACATTGTTAGTGACAAGGGCAGCAGATTTTTGAGTCATTTTCAGCGAGAATTATTTAATTTAGAAGGAACAAAACTCACCCCTAGCACAAGTTACCACCCCCAAATAGATGAGCAAACTAATATTGTCAACAAATGGATTGAAAGACCCTAAGAAATTATGTATTTGGGTAACAAACAGCCAGGGTCAAGTGGTTACATTTGGGAGAACATTGCAATAACACCTCTCATATATGTCCATAGGTATTTCACCTTTTATGAGTTTGTATGGATATAATGCCTTAACCTTTGTGCATCTAATAATCACAAGAAATAGGGTACTTGGAGCAACTAATATGATCAAGAAAAGCCAAGAGCTATTGAAATCTCTTAAGGAGCATCTTCAACACTCGTGGAATCAACAAAAGCTCTACAGAAATTAGCTGCACACCTAAAGAGTATTTGAAGTTGGAAACATGGTTTACTTGAGACTACAACCCTTCAGGTAATCTTCATTGAAGAAGAAAGGAGCAAAAAATAGTTGAAGACCAGATTTTATGGTCCATATAAGACCGTAAGAAAAGTGGAAGAAGTAGCCTATGAGCTAGAGCTACCCAAGAACAGCAGAATTCACAATATTTTCCATGTTTCTTGCCTCAAAAAAGCATTAAGGCAACACCTCACACCTTCCAAAGACATGCCACCCTTGGATGATGAAGGAAAACTCATTATGATACTAGAAGCTATCATGGATGCACAGGAATGAAGATTGAGGAATAGAATCATTATTGAGTATTTGGTAGGATGGAAGGACTTACCAATTGAAGATGCTACATGAGAAGGAGACGACATTTTGAAGCGTCCAAATTTAAAATGCTTGAGGGCAAACAATTTTGTGGACTATCATATCCCCTTTTCCAATAAGTTTGTACAATGATCCATGAGCCCATTTTCCATTTCTTGTGGGATTAGAGAAGTAACATACGGAAATGACATTATAATATTATGTGTCTTATATTTTCAAGTTGTCATAAAGTGACCACTTAAGAAATATTAAAGTGGGCACATGTGATATGGAGCCTTTGTGATATGCAATAAAGTTTTATTCTCCTAAAGTGGCATTGGAAAAACGAAAGTGAAAAGATTCCTTTTGGAGGGAAAGCTGGGTGCTCAAGGAGCCATTTAGGAATTTGAAAACTCACCTTTTCCGAGGAAGTTTGAGGTGCCCAAGAGGCTATATAAACAAGGCCTTTTGCCAAGGAACGCAAGCTTGTTTTCACAATTCATTTCTTTGAACAGATCAGACATTCTGTTCATCTTTCCTCAGAGATTGGAGGACAGAAACCCCCTAATTTCCACAGCTGGTTAGTGGACAAAAACCCCTAATTTAGTATTGTGCAATTTCAGACAAGAATTGTGACTGAGTTTCAACAATTTGTTGATTGAATGGAGAATTTACAAGGCGGAGATCATTGTTTGGGATGACACTTACAAGTGCCATTACTGCTGGTATAAGACAGCTTTCATAGCACCATTTGTGCTGTTTAGTAGCTTGTATAGTGCCTATTTGGATTATGTTTTGGGCAGCTTCCATAGTGCCTAGAATCTGTAATTTGAGGTGGTTTCTTTAGCACCACTGGCTGCTGACTTGCTACATTTCTGACAATATTAATTGCTGTTGTTGTTTCTGAAATTTCTAGTTGTTAAAATATGTGAACAGATTAAATGCTCAAAGAATTAAATCAGAATCAGACAAAATAACACAGAATATACCCTGGGAAAACCCTCCTCTTGAGGGAGAAAAACCCAGCAACAAAGATCTCTCTTATTTATGATGCAACAGTGACAATCTTTACAAGTTACAATGTGGTCTGACACCAGACCAATTATGCAGTACCAAAAAGAAACAGATAATAACCTTTAGATCACACCTGGTAAAGGCGGAACACAGAGTTGGCAAGGTTCGTTTAGCACTGGACAAATGACACTGTGCAGTGTTCTCACTTGTTTGTTGAGCTTTATCTCTCTGACAGTCTAGCACTTGATAAATGACACGGATCAGATAAGTTCAATGATGAACTTGAGTAAGTACTTCACTTGACAACATAGTCGGACTGGTGAGTTCGATGATGAGCCTCAGATTCAGTTCGCAGTGGACAATTTTATGCTTGGATCACAATCAGATTCGCATGAGGTCAACTTGCTGTGATTGCACTTTAATGAAGACTGAGATCAAGCTTCAGCATATCTTGAATTAGTAAGATCACTGATCAACCTTGAAGAGATTCGCACTATACTTGGCAGTGTGCGCACCCAAGAGTATATATTTTCCCTTCTCTGATCTGTGCCTTCGATGACTTCAACAAAGGTCGGACCACCTGAATTCGCACTGAGATGACAGCAATATTCGCACCCTTTTGATCTCTTATCTGTGCGCGCCTCAATAAGTGAGTAGACTGAACGACCATATGTCAAACATGCACGGCTTACTTGTCAATATATATCGGTTGAGGTTGGAGAGACGCATCTGTTCATAACCGCCTCTATGCTTTATTGAGGTCGGCCTTGATATACCTCATCTGTTCATAATCGCCTCTATGCTTTATTGAGGTCGGCCTTGATATACCTCTTCACAAGAGGTCGGCCTTGATAAATATTTATACGCCTTGATAAACATTTATACTTCTTCACAAGAAGTCGGCCTTCTTGTGACTGTGCTTTGGTAGAATTTTCTTGAGTTAAATATGATCTAATAAAAAAGGAACAACTTGATTTCCTTTATGTCGGCTATGAGAAAAACCATGAATGTAAATTGAATAGCCAACGGCTATCTTCAATTTACGTCCCCCAAGAAAGAATGCTGAGCTGGAAGGAGCTACCGAAGCTGCTAATACGTTAACACTCCCTCTCAACTAGGGAGAGAACTTCCAGCTGCACAAACATCTCAATATGATATCCATTATCCATCATTGCCTGCAATCAGATATAAAGAGAGAAGTATCACCTCAATGTGATAACGAACATCATGGCTACATCCATGTGTGAAGTGGTATATCACCTCATTGTGGTATTTGACCATCATTTATATGCCCATGCATAGAGAGGAACTTATCATCTCATTGTGAAAGCATATCACCTCAATGTGATATCAACCATCATGGCTACACCCATGTGTGGTATGCACAAGTATTCATCACTTGCGTGATGTTGTCACCTCATCGTGACTTTTCACCATGGCTCTCCCAGAGGGTGGAGTACAAGAGGATCATCACGGATTCTCTCACATGATGTTGTCATGGAGTCACACACATGACATCCACCATGACTCAGCTCAGAGGGTGGAAACGAGGGCTTTCACCTCAAATTCTTCCGTCGCAGAAGAAGATGCAAGTACAAGTGTTCATCACTTGCGTGATGTTGTCACCTCATCGTGACTTTCACCATGGCTCTCCCAGAGGGTGAAACACAAGTATATCATATGTCATGGAGTCGCACACATGACATCCACCATGACTCTCTCAGAGGGTGGAAACAAGGGCTTTCACCTCAAATTCTTCCGTCACAGAAGAAAATGCATTAACAAGGGATTTCACCTCGAACTTCTCTCACAGAGAAGAACTCATTAAGCAAGGCTCACTGATACTGAGACTCATACTCAGTCAAGGCTGGATTCTCCACCATACCAAGCTTGTCTCGAAAGTGTACGAACTTTTGTCCTGGTGAGAAACTGGGTGAGAATATCTGCCATCTGCTCATCAGTGCTGATGTACCTCAACTGTACAGCCTTCAGCAGTACTTGATCTCAACATGCTTGGAGCTGTCATGAAGCACCGGATTTGTACTGCTTCTCGAGCTGCCTCACAGGCTGAAGTGTACTTGGCCTTCTCTGTATGTAGTGCCACAGAAGACTGCTTTCTTCTTCATAGTGGAACTCAACTGAAGCAATTGCTAGAGGTTCCCTTCTGGTCTGTAGCACAATCATCTGCTATGGCTTCAGTAGGCTCCCTCTGAATCTTTATATACTTGACCTTGTGATGCTGTAACCTTCACTTCTTCTCAGTAAGGTACAGAACTTCCTCTTGATTCCTACTTTAGCACTCGCCAAGAAGTCTCTCATCACTTTTCAGCTTCTAGCTGTTCACAAAGCATTTAGAGGGAGATTACCAACAGTTTTTTATTATCAAGACTAGAATCATACAGTTTTTGCTGTCTCAATTTAGTGTGAACACATAGGAATTTATGGCTAATGTTAGAACATGAATAATCAAATCATTCTAAAAGAAATCAAGCTAAAGGGATAAAGGAACTTATCTCTATCATATTTGATATAGCTCTTTCGTTCATCCATTTGTTTGCTCCTCTTGAGAATGCCTAACTTTGCACAATAAAAGAATAATCTGCACAGCTGCAGATTTCTTGAATGCATTAAACGGTTAGCATGTAGAATCAACTCTCCCAAGAGTTCAAGATTCTATCACAACACATGCATAGGAGAAGGGTATCGATGTGATCAACCCTATCACAACGAAAGGATACCAATCTCTTCTCTTTTGCTGATTTTATCTCAAAGACATACATCAAAGGATTTACATGAATAGTCTAGATCAACTCACAATAGATAATTTGAAGTATTCAAAGAATCTTTTACCTAGAAATCACAAGTTACGAGAAGTAGCAATCTCCTTATACTAAACACACAATGTCCAAGATACAACAAATAAAGAATACTTGTTTATACTGTAAGATACGCTGATTTTAAGCACAGATCAACATGCAACTTTTACGGTTTGAACACAGGCCCATAATTCAAAGTAGAAATTCTCTGGAGTCCTTCTGAGGAGAGGACTTATTTGCATCTGCAAATGAAGCATGCTGATTTGTCCTAGTTGGACAATCCTTGGCGAAGTGTCCAAACTCATCACACCTAAAACATTGAATCTTGGACATATCCCTCTTCTTCTTGGATGGAGGTGCATTGTCATTTCCCTTGTCCCGATTCCTCTTGAAGAAAATTTTCTTTCCATCTTTTTTCCTTCTTCTTTGAGACATGCGAAGCAAGGACATGAATGTCTTCATTCTTTGAACTTTGACCGACTCCTCTTGCCACTAACCTTGATTCTTCTTGAATGCAATCAGATCTTAGGCGATCAAATTTAGGTAGTTTCGATCTTGCACTGATTCCTTGAATGAAGGATTCCCAAGACAAAGGCAGCCCATTGAGGGTGAGCATGGTTAAGTCCTTATCATCAACTATATTCCCAATTGTAGAGAGCTGGTCTCTCAAGTTTGAAATCCTCATGAAGTATGCAGTAACTGACTCTCCCTTTGCCATCTTTACATGATGCAATTGATGCTTTAGTGCAAGGGCACGGCTGGTGTTGTTGACTTCATACATCTCTTCCAAGGTCTTGAGCATATCTCTTGCTGTCTTCAACTTAGAAATGATAGGAACAATATGATCCTTGACTGAGTCAACCAGAATCTTCATAGCTTTGATGTCTTTCTTCAGCCACTCCTTTTCTTCTGCCTCCTCAGGTTCAGAAATGTTAGGCTCCAAGAAGTCACCCAAATCATTTTCACGCAAGGTGAGCATGATCCTGAATCTCCATGAAGTGAAATTAGATGCACCTTCAAGTCTGTCTTCTACCTTCAAACCATTCACCATCTTGGCTGAGTAGGATGAGTGAACAACGGAAAGATGCTGATTTGTAATAATCTGTTCACGATCCTCAAACCTGCTCTGATACCATGTTAAAATATGTGAACAGATTAAATGCTCAAAGAATTAAATCAGAATCAGACAAAATAACACAGAATATACCCTGGGAAAACCCTCCTCTTGAGGGAGAAAAACCCAGCAACAAAGATCTCTCTTATTTATGATGCAACAGTGACAATCTTTACAAGTTACAATGTGGTCTGACACCAGACCAATTATGCAGTACCAAAAAGAAACAGATAATAACCTTTAGATCACACCTGGTAAAGGCAGAACACAGAGTTGGCAAGGTTCGCTTAGCACTGGACAAATGACACTGTGCAGTGTTCTCACTTGTTTGTTGAGCTTTATCTCTCTGACAGTCTAGCACTTGATAAATGACACGGATCAGATAAGTTCAATGATGAACTTGAGTAAGTACTTCACTTGACAACATAGTCGGACTGGTGAGTTCGATGATGAGCCTCAGATTCAGTTCGCAGTGGACAATTTTATGCTTGGATCACAATCAGATTCGCATGAGGTCAACTTGCTGTGATTGCACTTTAATGAAGACTGAGATCAAGCTTCAGCATATCTTGAATTAGTAAGATCACTGATCAACCTTGAAGAGATTCGCACTATACTTGGCAGTGTGCGCACCCAAGAGTATATATTTTCCCTTCTCTGATCTGTGCCTTCGATGACTTCAACAAAGGTCGGACCACCTGAATTCGCACTGAGATGACAGCAATATTCGCACCCTTTTGATCTCTTATCTGTGCGCGCCTCAATAAGTGAGTAGACTGAACGACCATATGTCAAACATGCACGGCTTACTTGTCAATATATATCGGTTGAGGTTGGAGAGACGCATCTGTTCATAACCGCCTCTATGCTTTATTGAGGTCGGCCTTGATATACCTCATCTGTTCATAATCGCCTCTATGCTTTATAGAGGTCGGCCTTGATATACCTCTTCACAAGAGGTCGGTCTTGATAAATATTTATACGCCTTGATAAATATTTATACTTCTTCACAAGAAGTCGGCCTTCTTGTGACTGTGCTTTGGTAGAATTTTCTTGAGTTAAATATGATCTAATAAAAAAGGAACAACTTGATTTCCTTTATGTCGGCTATGAGAAAAACCATGAATGTAAATTGAATAGCCAACGGCTATCTTCAATTTACGTCCCCCAAGAAAGAATGCTGAGCTGGAAGGAGCTACCGAAGCTGCTAATACGTTAACACTAGTGAGACTGGATTGGTTGTTTGCTGAATTTACATTGAATAAGGAGGAGTAAACATTTATTGTGGGCTGCTGTATTAATTGTTCACATTTCAAAGGGGTTCGCTATTCAATTCTGCAAATTCTACTGAGGATGGTATCTATTGCACTAGTTCTGAATTGAAACAAAATTCAAATATTTGTGTTGAGTGGAATTAATCAACTTGATATCATTTAATATTTCCTTCAGGGATATTACTCTCGTTTTTACCACATACAGGGATTTACTTTGTGACAGTTCCATGCATTCCCCTACCAGTGCCAATGATGATAGTGACTGATGTAAGTGCATTGTTGGAAGATAAGAGCAATCTCTCCCTCCTTATAAAAGGAATAAACCTAATAAAAAATGCTAGAAAACCAAGCATACTGAATTTAATTGATTGCTTCCACTTGCTGTGTTGATGTGAAACAATTCCAATCTTGACGGTATGTAGCTTAAAACCAGTGTTCCAGATTTTTATAAAGTTCTGGAAAAGGAATGTCCTGGTGAAGAGAGAATGGCAGCAGAACATCCCCTCCCTGTCTCTTTTTTCTTTGGCAGATTTTGGAGACATCTCCCTTTATGGGGACCTCAGGACATCCTCCATGGGTGTCAAATTTAACACAGCAAAGAAAACAGCCATAAAATTCTAAAAACCCCGCAAACCAGAAATATCCTAATTTTAAAACTACCCTGTAATTAAATGGGCCTCTAATCCCCCTTTTTTCACAACATTCAAATATCTGTTGACCTTCTCTTCAGAGCAAACCAATACCCATTTGTGCCCCAATACCATTTAGAAAAATCAAAAGCACCTGAATGTGTACATAGGATAATGGAAACTCCCTTTTGTCACAGGCATATTTCTGTTCAAATTTCGTTAAATGTGCACCCTGCCCATTTTTATGTTATGTAAACTTCATTGACAGTATGTGACAGAAGGGCTGATCAGGAGTCTATGGCTCGTTAGTCATTAGGGTTTTGAATGAATTAAATTTCACGAAAGCACTGCTTTTTGTGGATTGGTCCTTTTCATCACAGTGCAGGGAAGGCTCTAGTTGGGAGTTACGATTTGACAAGATATTGTTGTCAATTATCAGCTGTGTAATATGTTCTCAATTTTATATATATTATTTAATTTGTATATTTTGTGTAAATTATTTGCAGTCCCCAAATCCCCGTCCTAGAAAATAATAGAAACGCTACTTGAAACATGAACCCAATTGTCAATTGAGTGGCATGAGAAAGCATGGTATGGCATGGAATCTATATACCGTTTTTTTCGATAAAAGAACCCCACTCTGCAGATTGAATGTCAAATTATCAAGAAGTCTCAGAAACAATTGGCCTAGCTAAAGATTACAGTTCACGACCAAACTATTTTCCTCCCTTTTATCCACAAAAAGTCGCAAATTCCTGTGTTGTGCACTAGAACCGAGTTACAATATATCAATAAGCTTAAAACCACACTGATCCAGGTTCAAATCTTGGTGAGCGTGCTCTCTATTACCCATTCCCGCGTGTTACAATCCACGGCTATATCCAGTGGAGTGTTAAAATCCACGGCTATATCCAGTATTCGAAGTATGTTACTAGAAGGCCTCATACCCGACCACCAAGAGTTATATAGAAGAAGAAAGTTTGAAAAAACACATACCTTGCCCAAAACTACATCAAGCGTGGAAGGGGATCGAATGTGGCCATAGACTGCCTGCAACACCACGCTACCCTTGAGCACACATTTTGCCAAGTAATACGAAGACTCTTCTTTGGATCCGGCTTCTCCTTCTACTTCTGCTTCTTTATCCTGAACCGCCATTTGCAATTACGCTGCTGCTTCTATTTCTGTAGATTGCAACTCATTGCAAATTCCAACCTGAATTTGGCCGTGCTTGATCACGCAAGCTGGCAATTTTAATTCTACGGCTTGCTTCGCACACCACTGATATAAAAGGAAATTCCCAAATGACTGCGAGGTGAGTACCAAGTGAAAATTCATGAGCGACGAATAGACACACCGACAGAGCTTGCCCTATGCTATTGGGCGTAAACAGAAACTACACCTGTAATCCTATTTCCCATTTTGTCATTTTTTAACACTCCGTAAGGATGTCGGTTGAGAACTGGACAAGTGGGATTATGCAAAGGTTCGTAAGATTTTCCCTGTTCCAAATTATTTGGAAAGTTTTTCCTATTAAGGATGATCTCTTTTCTCGACAAAAAAATTGGTAAAATGTGTAATTATGTTATGAATTTGGTCTGAATGGTGTTATTGATTTATCTATTTTATTTTTGTTGCAGTTCGTGAAAGGAATTATTGAATCATTACACATTTTGGGGATTATTTATTAAAAAAAAAAAAATGTTAAATTTGTTAATGTTGAGAAAAGAATACAATTGATATTTCTTTTTAACAAGTGTAATCAGTCATTGTCAATAAATTGAGTTTAAGTAGTAACAATGGAGTTTGTATTGGATCGAGTTAATTATGGAAAGAATTTAATGTCCAAACATGAAATATTATCTTGTATTAAATCATCATGGTGGAAAAAGTGAGAAATTTGTGATTTCAAACTACAAATTTTGAGAAACAAAATTAAAATAGATGAAAAGGCAATCTTATCGAATGTAATTGAAGTTTTTTCAAGTGGTCATATTAACGATCTTTGAATTCTTTTATTGCAAAATATCATAAAAAAGAGAGTTGAGGTTGTTGAGAGAGGAACTAGAGCATTGATATTCAACAACATGCAACCCATATTTCCCAAATTTAGTTGTTGCTACTAATTCAAGTATATACATTGATAATTTTAGAGTATCAAATTTTGTATGTCAACAATGCAAAAATGAGATGTAACATTGTTAGTGCCAAATTTGGGAATACTAACAATAGCCATAAGTGGAAAGTTAATGTCATAGTCAATGTTATTGCAACTACTTTTGTTCTTATTTTTTGAGGTTGGATTGAAGAAGGAATTTTTGGATGACTTGATCCAACAAACTTGAATATGTATAGGAATTCTTAGCAATAAGATTTCCAATGTTCAAAATCAATTATTTTATTGGCAATGGTCTAGAAACCTCAAATGATGTTGCATTATTACACTCTTGCAAGAAATGAACAAGACATTGATTTTGAACTTGGTTTCATAAAGTGAGTGTGAAAGGATTGTTTATAGGGATTGTATTGCCAATAATAATCGTGTCAAAAGAAGACTAAGCAATGGAGTTGGAGGGTTGGGAACATGAAAATGAGAATGGAATGTTTAATTTATCAGTAGTGTTTTGGTAGCAGATTATAGGATTGCTAAATTCAATTGCAAATGAAGGAAGTGTTTCAAGATTAAGATTAGTACTAATCAAGGATATTCTTGTGAAGGGATTTAAATGGAAATGTTGGTGCTTCTAGTTGTGGAATCTCTAGGAAGAGAGAATATCACCTACAAATTGCTTGAAGCGCCTATAAGCAATCAATGAGCCTTCTTTATCCTTGTCTTTCAAGATGCATGGAATTATTTATGATCATATCACCAAAGTTGTATACTTCAACTTCTAATAGAAGATGTTTCATGGTCAAATTTCAAATTTTATAATTAATTAGAGCAAGTATCTTGCAACATCTTTGTAGGGTGAGTATAATATATGTGCAATTTGGAGCAAGATGCCAAAATAGGAAAGGGAATAATAAGGTAGTTGGAGAGGAACTTACATTGATATGAATTTTTTAGGAGGAAATTTGCAATTTCCCTGTTGTCTCTTATTGAAATGGCATTAATATCATAAGCATAAGTAGCATATTTTATTACATCAAATGTTTTGAGCCACCAACATTGCTTAGAGTTTGGGTCATTGGTTTCTATAGCATTACAACCCCATGGGCATTGCTTAACACCTCTATATTTCCTTACATGGGTAGAATGTTCAGATTTCATAGCATTGAGATATGTATGTTTTAAATTTCATGTTTAAATTTCTTGAAGTCTTGAGGCTTTGATTGTAATATATTGGTGGGATGACAAAAAAAGGGCCTAATTTGGAGGTGGACCAAAAAGTGGATAAGGGAACAATAGCCTAATTGGACATGAACTTGTATGCCTCTAAATTATTGTAGAATAAATTGGTCGTTGTGTTCATGTCTTTCATGGACATGGCCACCTTATCATAATCATAAGCATCATCTTCTAATGTGTCAAATGTCCTTATATATTAATGTTATTTATACTTGTTGTTGTAGATTTATATTTTTTAACATCTATTTGCATGTTTTATAACACATATATCTCCATTACTTTACTGAATGTTCCAAATTCATAAAACTAATAGCCAAATCTAAAATTACATGACTATTTAACCAATATTATTGATACTTTGGTTGCTTGAGAAATTACTCCATCATCATTTAATCAATTTTATGTAAGGTTGTTGTCAATTTTGGCCATTTTATGTGTGAATGCACATTCGACTCAATCATTAGTTGGATCTCTTGCAAAAGATATGCAACAACAAATTAAATATATTAACACTTCTATTGAAATAAATAGATCATGATAAAATATTGATCTTAACTAGAGTACTATCATGAATCATACAATATACTTCTTGGCATACCTTGTTTGAATAAAAACTTCCTCTTTCCTTGCAATGTTTTGAATATATATGATTAGGTAGAACTATAAAGCTCTTATTATTTTTTGCATAACTTTAACAATGATCTCTTCTCAATCTTAAGAGTGAGAAAAAAAATCAAGAGAGGAGAGATGATATTTGGTGCCTAGTCAATGAATTATGGAGTAATACAACAAGATGAGTAGGATGTAGATGGTGAATATGAAAAAATGAGCAACATTATGAATGAAATAGAGAGATACAATGAGTATTAAGAGCTCAATTATATTATAAGGGTAAAGGTTCACAATGTAGCATCATCATAAAGAGGGTTAGCCATGACATTATCTATTGTAAGTGTTAAACAAAAATGCATATCTAATGAAGAAGAGAGAAGGTGAGCATGAAAATGACCATGAAGATACTGCCATTAAAAAATTATAGGATTGTAATTCACATAAAAATAATAAAATGCAATAGCTTAATATATGAAAATACATAATTGTTCAATATAGATTCAAAGTACATCAATTCATAAAGATGCATGAACATTTTGTTTAATTTTTACTTCCATGTCACAACACAACCAAGTTTTGGTACATTAAAGAGTTGTCATTTGCATAACTCCTAAGATCTAAATTAGTGAGTGGATGAGCATGATACTATCATAAATAAAAGATGATATAACCACTTATGTGGCATTTTAGAATTATGTATCACGTTAAGCTCTTGTTGAATATTCATTTTTCAATATAAAACAATTGAGTTGAACATGTAGGATTCTAAATGTTAGTATTCATCCCAATGTATTTTTTAGTATAAATATAAAAAATCTTATAAGAGATATTTACATAACTCTAAGACAACTATAGAGTAAACAATAAGATATCTAGAGTTTTCTCAATACCTAGTATTTCCTAATAGACTAAATGTACATGTCTTTGAGAAAAAGATACAATTACACCCCTTTTCTTCCCAACCTAAAGGGGATAATGATGATTTGATTATCTTATGAAGGATGAGATGAATTGGTACTACATATCAAAGTTGAAAATTTCTTGGTGGATGAACAAGATATACTAGCATATGCCAAGGAGATCTTAAACCAAAATTAGGTTGATGAGAAATAAGGAGGACATAAGAAAAGGAAAACATAAATTTTATTAAATTGGATGTAATTAATCTTAGTTTTCCAAAAATAATGCAATGATGGAGGATGGAATATCCACATAATTAAGAATACACATTACATATGATGATGTTAATTGGCTTTATCTCACTTCAATTGACTATGAGATGATGGAAAGGTTGGATAAGGAGAGGGAACAACAAATGACACTTTAGGTGGAATAGGACAGTTTGTTAGATGACAATTTACTATAATTTCTAAAATATGTGCCTTTAAGAAAACTAGGGTGTTTGGATGAAGATAAACATTCTATTTCATATTTAAATGCTTTTGTGAAGCATTTTGTAGGAAAAGAAGAGTAAAATCGTAAATGAACTACTAGTAAATATAGATAAATAAAAAGTGAATTGGAAAGAATGGATAATTTATATGATGAATTGGTGATACAACTGGATAGATCTCTTCAACAAACCATTCATTAAGGTATTCAAGAGGCTTCCCATTTTATTTAAGAGTACAACTCGTGTGATTAATAACTTACTATTACGGGGCACTGGTCCTAGCTCAGTTGGTTAAGGTGTTCCCTGTAGCAGGGTGCCCACCATGGGTTCGAATCTCTGGCGCTCCCGTGGTACCAGTTGGTGTGTCCCACCAGCACTACCGGTCATGGTAAAAAGTTTACCGGCAGTGGGGGGTTATATGGGGGGTCGTGCTGCACCCGATTCCCCTCGTTAAAAAATAAAAATAAAAAATAACTTACTATTACAAGTTAACAACTTACGATATTATAACAATAGTTGTAAGAGCATTGCATACTTGATAGTTGCAACTAAAGTCCAACCAAATTACTAGCAGTGAATAGTAATCCTCTACATAACGCTAAAAATTGATTATTTAATATCAACATTATTTGACAAGAAATACTACTAAAAACATAAAATACGAAGAAAATTATTAAAAAAACTATTAAAAGAAACATAACATTTTTTTATGAAACATCAAAATAACAAATATAAATTAAGTCATAATGTCTATAGATAAATTTTTTCTAACTTTATAATTATTGAGAATTATATTTGAGTGGAATTTTGATTGTATTTGGCTAAGATTGTACATAATAGACAATTATTTGTTCTATATTTAATGTCTTGATAATCACTACAATTAAGATCTGTAAGAAAATAATCAAAATAATGAGGTGTATTGTTCATGCAACCCAATTTGAAAGAATAGAACCTTGCTAAGGAGGCATAAGGTTAAGAACTTTAGTTTTCATACATCAATATATTATATTTGTGATGGTAAAATTAGAGGGCACGCCTAAAATAGTGAAAGAATATTGCTCATGTTCATATTTTCTAACACCAAACACTACACAATCCCACCACAAGAAGATGAAATATATTTTAGAGTCATATTTTTTTGACAAAATTTGTTAAATAGTTGATCTAGTTATGAATAGGACATTTGTCAAATAATTTGGGTATTGCTACTATTAAATATTTTTATTGAAAAATGTCTCATTGATCCATATTCTCAATCATTTAAGAACATCTAGAACTCCAATAAATTAGCAAAGAATATTTTTCATTCAGTCTATTTAATAATCAAATATTTCTCTATAATATTACTTACTAAAACACTAATTATTAATGACCTAAAAAACACACAAAGATGAACCTAAAAAATCCCATATTAGGTTCATAATATGTTGATAAAATTATTTTATTAAAAATGATAGTAAAATATAAAAATCAAAGAATATTACATATAAGGCATGTTACTTGTTTGACATAATATCTTAAAATAATTATCCTAAACTATATTGATTGCAAGATATATAGAAAATGCACTTATTCAAAAGACTTCACATACTATACCCAAGGATGGTCACAATCGTTCTAACAATCATATGAACAAAAAGAAAAATTAAATTAGTGTAAATATTTACATGTGATTTTCTATTGTTATTGATATGATTTTGTATAATATATGTCTTTTACACAACATATGCTAACATTTTGTAGCTTGTAATAAGTATTTATTTTCTAAGAAAAGTATTTCATTTCATTTTACTTTCTTTGTTATTAACAATAATAAATAAATGACAAATAGATGCTAAAATTGGCAAAAAAAAATATATCACCTTGATTTTCCATATTAATTGAGATTTAATATAGGATATGAAATCCACTTAGAAATCTAATCACATCATTAATTGTCTTTGATGTTCAAAGAGAGATCATAAGGAGTAAATAGTGCAAAAAATATACCTCCTACTAAAATTAAATAGATGCATTAAAGAATTGACATAAGTGAGACCATAAAATAGTGGACAATAAGCTCTGCTATAATTCTATGTAGGTAAAGTAGATGCCAAAAGGAATATACCTCTTATATTGAGGATTATGAAAAGATCTTTCATTTGAAAAAATGACCTAAGTAACAAATACAAGACCATAAAATAGTGGACAACATAAAAAAAATCACCCACTATAATGCTATAATAGTGAAGGAATAGCCAAAAAAGATATACCGATTAGATTGAGACCTATAAAAAAGACCCCCCATAAATATTGACTTTATTAAACATTAACACTCCAATAGCTTACATAAAATAATAAGATTGGTCATATCTATTAAGATTGTTCATATGTATTAATGATATCTATTAAGATTGTTCATATCTATTAATGATATCTATTAAGATTGTTCATATCTATATAGATATATAGATATCTATTAATGATATATATTAAAATAATAAGATTGTTCACATCTATTGTTCATATCTACTATATAATAGAATGATAAATAAAGTGGTTTGATATTTGAAACAAATTTGATAAAAATACATATTAGAAAAATTAGTAAAAATGTATTAATTCTACTATCTTATTGGTTTATTCATTACCAACTAATAAAACCTAACCAATGCATTGTATTCTTCCCTCCAACAAGAACTAAAAATTATGATGGTGAAATTTACATACACATACTATTTTTCCATTTAGTTACATGCTTATTTTGAGGGAACTATTTTGATACATAGACAAATAGTATATTTTTGCATATTTATGGGTTTCTTGTCCTATGCTATTTACCTATAATGTCCCTTGCTAGAAATTATATCAAATAAAATAAAATAATATCTCACTCAGATTTTGTGATTTGCAACAAACGATGAAATCGATATATGAAAAATTGGTCCAATAAGTCTCCGAATGCCTAGCAACTTCATATAAATTTCCAATATATGGTGTTTCAAAATTTTTGGCATTATAATGGCCTACAAATGACACTTTTGATAGTTTGCAAATCTGCCATTACATATTGCAAATAACCCTTGAAAGTGGAGCTTTCATGCACAACAACCCTCACTAGATTTCACTAGAAAATCACCAGATTTTGGAAAATGAAATATAATTGAAATATATATGCTATGGGGATATTCACTATAGTAAATTAAACCCAAGATATGTTGATAACAATAACAAGAGTCTAATTGAATATTGAAAAAGCCGATGGGGAGGGTGAACCAGAGGATAGGGAGGATGTTTTAGAGGACGATGATGGGGTGCTTGTGTTGCTCACATAGTTTCTCCCATTTTTTCTTGCTCTTGATATGTAGCTTGTGGGAGTGGGTGCAGGTGGGTTTCCTAGCATAGGAGGTTTTTTTAAAACCTCTAGGCACGAAGTTGTTGCGATCATCGATGTGGTTGTTGAATTTTGCTTGGATGAGGCTTTGATGGTCTCTAGTTATGATTGATTTTTGGGTTAGAAGTCTTCTTTCCTTCTTATGGCTGAGGGGTTTTTGGGTACTCCAACCCATTTTGCTATTAAAGTTGCAACTACTCTTGTTTTGGAGGGTTGGTGTTTTGGGTTCTTGGTGCACTCAATTTGGGTGGTTGTGTTATGTTTCATGTTATGGGAGGAGTCTTCTTTTATGGAGTTTTTTCTCCTTTGTTGATGGAATATTTTGGGGGGAAATTTGTTCTCCCTTTGAAGTCTTGGACCTTTTGGCATTGGGAGCTAGTTCAACCAATGGTGTTCTAATTGGAATCTTTGTAGGGGAAAGTCTCTTAGTGTGGTCGGGTTGGTATGGTTGAAGCCTCAGTTGCTTTTGGGGCCTTTTTCTTCTCTGGTTTTGTCTCAGTTGGGCTATGGAAGTTGGTGTGCTCTTTTTCTGGGGTTAGCTTTTGGGGTTATCCCGTAGCCCTCCCCTATTTTCAAATTGGTGTTGGGCTTGCCTCCTTGTTGTTTGGCCATTTATGGGTTTGTTGGTGGTCGGTTGGGTTATTTTTCATGCCTATATTTCAATTCCAAATGATTATGTGGTTCTCGTTCCTCTTCAAACTTCTGATGTTGGGTATGCCATTTAGGATGGTGTGTTTATTTTTTCTACTAGTTTTATGGATTTCTCCTTATTTCCACAACCTATTTCAACTATAGAGGTGATGATTAATCCTATGGAGGTGGTTTCTTCTTCTATTGAGGTGAAGTTGGGTGTTGTGGGTCTGGTTGGAAGCTCCCTGCTCTGGTTTTCTCAATTATTATCCCTATTAAGGTGGGATTTACTCCTATTGAGGTGGAGTTTGTGGCTACTAGTGAGATTTGAGTTTAGTTGAAAAGGTGTTCATGTGATCCTCTCCAATAGAGGGGAGCTCTTTCTTTCAATCATGAAATTTGAGTTGGTTTCTTGGTTTGTCAAGTATTTTAAGGGGAGTTCTTCCTCTTTAGTGCTACCTAGTATTTCTCACATTAAGGTTGAGATTTTGGTTGGGTTGTTTGTTTTGACTGGTTGATTTGCTGCTACTTGTGGGGTTTGTGGTGATGGGATCTTAGTATGCATCATGTGTTTTCTTTGTAAGTTTTTTTTGGCTCTTGGCCTTTGATGTTTCTTTGGATTTAACTTGGGACTATTATTGGTTCTAAGTGTTTTGTCGCTCCTATTTATCTAGTGACCAGGTGGTGGTTGTTAGTCTGTTGTATCACTACAACATTTCCACTAGTGTTGTTTCATGGTTCCATTAACAAATTTTGATACTTTGGTGTTTCAAAGTTTCCTTTTCTTAAATTTGTACAAGGTTCTTTATCCTTTCAAAACCTTGCTTACCTTATAAAAAACAATAACAATATTTTGGTTACAAACTATAAACCAAAACTTATATGATAACTTAATCTGGAAGCCAAAAACATAACACAAATCCATTACAATTCCACACATAAATCCCTAGCACTCTCTACAAAGTTTATAATCAACAACATATATTTAAATACTTCAAAAATCAATAACCATTGTTGCTAACAACAACAACCAATCTGAAAACCCAAAACTCACACTATGCACTCCAAACTATGCTACTCTAGCCAACTATTTGACGAAATGAACTTCCAAACTTGAAATCCTTCAACATTGTTGCAACTTCTAGATGAAAGTACTATGAAAATTCTTAGAACCACTATCTTTGAGCCTTTATCTCCCTAGTTTACCAGCCTTGGATTTCTCTTCCTACTTTGGTTTATCAACCTTTGTAGGAATCACAACCTATGAAAGGAAAATCATAAGCATAGAATGAATGAAGTTTGCTAAAACAAAATTATTAAGAACCACTTCCAGCCAACTTGGGTGCCCAAATCCCAATGCCCATGATGAAGGTGCTTGCATGCTAAGAAAGAAACCTCCATTGCCAAGTGCACATTCATCAATACACCACTTCGAGATGATTTGTCAAAACCAACTGTTGACATGCACCAAATTAATGCCAAATTCAAAATCAATTGCCTTTTTCCCAAAAAGCCACACCCCAACTTGGTGATATTATAATTTTAATATTTATTTCCCAAATGATGTAAATGTGATCAAGACAATATAATTTTGAATATATATTTTTTCCAATGTCCATTGTGACCCTTATTAACTTACTATTTTGGGACAATTGAAACTTACTACTTTTAGTAAATACTATTTTTGGAAAAAGGGACATGACAAGTCCTCCCTTCCAAAAATTTATTTCCCTCAAGAAATTACAACCATAATGCTCCATAATTCTTATTCCAAAATGATAAAACACACCAAAATACATATTAAGTTTTAATCTTGTGCCTGTGAAGAGTTGCATTCTTTGCCAAAGAATATGGTGCAAAAATAAAGACTCATATTTCTTTGTAACAATTTTTATTTAATATAAGCTCTTGGATGTGTAAGTAATTGATGCATTCTTTCTCAAACTCCAACTGATCCACATCTTCCCACAAAGATTTAGTAAACTTGCCCAATGCACTAGCATGAGATAAGACAAATCTGCAACTCCTGAAAATTCTCCCAATGATACAAATATGATTTTTGCTGCATGTAGGGCTAATATAATATTTAATGCACTCTCCATTATAGAAAATATGAAATTTGGAAATAGTTACTTCTCTTACCTCTAAAGTACTAAAATATACAGCACAAGAATGTGTAACAAAAAGTCCATACTTTACTTCAACTTGAGAGATATTACTTTCAGCTTCATGAACTGATCTATAGTAGAAAAAGTATAATAGAGGAGTAGAAAATAACATCATACAACAACAACATATATATAATGTAATTCTCCCAAGACTAAATTTGCAAACAACAACCCATCTAAACAAAAGTTGATGTTCTTCCTAAGACTATTTGCAAGCATAAACTTATCACCCTATTTCTATGACTCGTCACTCTAAATATTTTTTCCAAGGAATACTATACATTTTTAGGTACACCCCTACAAGCAACATCTTAGAATTCCCATATCATATAAATCCCATCAAATACTCATAGAAACTCCAAATCACACAATATAGCCCATATTGTTCTACTCCAAACTGAAAGACTAAAACCACAACTTTTGAAGCTTATATGAATGGAGAAAATAATAATATGAAATGATCTACAATATCATGAAATTGATCTACAATAGAAGCACATTTCCCAATACACAAACCCCACAAATATTCACACAACTTTATTGGAAACTTGTAGACAACACACACATACTACACTACTAGAAAAAAATTCCATGTATATCCTCTAAATTAGTGTTAGGATGGATGGATTAATGTTCACTAGTATTGCAGTCCTTATTCTAACATCACCATGCAAGGATACTTCCTCCAAACACATCAATCTATAGTTGTTCATAATTGAATTTATTGAAATCAACAACATGCAACTGATGTAACAACTACAAAAATGGCAAACATGTGTAATAATCATCAATATGACTAATTTAGAATTAGTGGGAATCCATGTGAGGTCTGAAAATATCTTCATAAATATTTACACACCTCTGAAATTATTCAAAATCAGCAACCCATAAACCATTTTCTTCAACAAGCTAAGTGGTTAAATGAGAAGAATTTTAGACCATTTCTTAAATCTTTGATTTTCATGCTTTCAAATTTTGTGGAGCTCCTCCTTTACATTATAACGATAAAAAACTCCATTTCCTACAACATCACATCTTGTAGAAAATGATTGTAATAAATCTGAAATGAAAAGTGCATAGCATGAGATGGTTATCTTCAAAAGCTTAGCCAAAGCTTCTTGTGTTCTTCATATCAATGTAGAAGCTTCTTTCTTTGTTTGGATTGAAAGTATTTCACATGAACCCATGAGATACATGATATTGAAAGCATTACCAATTCCCTTGAGTTGCTTCCATTGGGTGATCCCACAATAGTGGTTTACACTTTTTGGGCCATCTTGATTTTTGCTGAAATCACATATTTTTGGAAAATATAATGATTTAAGACTTGAAAAGTTTCATTTAAAGGTTTCTAATTGAAGAGGGTTTGATTAAACCACCTTAGATCAAACCCCCTTGGATAGAACCCTGCTAGTTTTAAACCATACCTATAATGGAGTCTCCTTTACACCTATCAAAATGCTAATAAAAAGCCACTTTTGATTTATCTTTCGGGGGATCAAATGAATTCATTTAAAATTTAATTTTTGTAAGTATGTAGTCCTTATTATAAGCTTCACAAAAAGTATAATTTTAAATATATTTAATTTGATTATTATATTTATTTTTTATTTCTTGTGAATGTAGGTTTTTCACTGAAAATTAAGCTCTTTGTTCTACACATGTGAAAAATAGTAGATTACCAAAAAAAAAATTAAAAATATCTATGCCCTTGATATTGGTGTCCTTGATCCAACAAAAAATAAATAAATTTTGATACATACAAAAAAGTTATGTGTTAGCAAGTAAACCTATGTCTAAATTATAATTGGTTTGACTTCAAAATTTAATGAAGAAAAACATATTCAATAAAATGCTATAAAACCAAATGCATGCCCTAGATATCATAGTTACAAATCTAAATTTGAAAAAAATAGAATTTTATCATTCATAGAAAAAAATTGTGTTATAAGTACACATCACTCTTTTAAAATGGTTTTTACTATTAAAAACTAGTTATCAAAGGAGATGGGAAAAGAAATGCAATTTGATTCCAATTTTTTTTAAAATGTATATTTAGAATATATAGATAAAATGTCACAAATCACTTGTTTGCATCATCTTCAAATTCCTTACAGTTAGTAGTTATAGGTGTCCAAAAGTGAAGAAAAAATTCAAAATGTTCATTTCAATGTCAAGTTTGGCCAAAAAGTGTAAACCACTATTGTGGGACCACCCCACTATTGTACTTTCTCATGTGAATACCCCTTAATAAAGTCATCTTGAAACTCTTCCTCATAAACATATAGTGTAGCAAATGTCAACTTCTCGCTCTCAAATTGAATGGATCCCCACATTATCATTAAGGAAGCCCAATTACCTTCCCCTAAAACATCATATCCTTCCACAAATGGATATGAAATGAAAAGTACATGACATGACCTGTTTACCTTTCCAATCCCTTCAATAGATTTTTTTGTTGCATCTTCCTAGGTGCTCTAAATGCTAGTGTCTTGGTCAAAGTATGTCACAACATTCTTCCACATAGATTCCTAATACAAATTAGTTTCCAACTCAATGACATGTTGGAATCCTCTATCCAAAGGTGATCCTGGGAACATGTTACTGAACACTAGGCTATGCTGATTTGGAAATACTTGAATATCAAAATGAAGACTATGATTCTTACCATAAGATGAGATAGCATGCATATCCTCTAAAATATAGAAAACGGGATCCTAGGTCCTAAATGCAAAGAACCTAGGATGTAATGGTGGCTTTTTTATAAATTTCATTAAGATGTAGATCAACAAGGTGCACATAGATTGACTTTTAGCCCTGATAGTGAGCCAATCGGACCTGGATCTACATCTAATTGGGGGTTGGAATGGATTGGAAATATTTTGGAATGATTAACCTAATGATCCTATATGCCCTAATATGTAAAGTGCAAGATCCCGACAACTAATAAATAAAAACAATTGAGTTTCAACAAATCTAGAAGGTGCAGAGAATAATAAACCTACTAAAAAAAAAGGTCCTATTGTGCCTACAAGGATTGGGTCACCCAATGGTGATTGGGTCTTTGTAGGGGTGCCTAATCAAATTTTAGGGTCTGTTCGAGCTGTAAAATTCTAAAATATTTTACAAAGTTGTTCATACCCATAAGTTTCCAAATGAGTCCTTACCATAAGCACATTGATATTTCTTCATAACATTTTCCCCATATTTTGCCATGTGGCTCCAAAAAATCATCTAAGTTTGAATACTTCACATTATAGTTCCTATCGGCATGAGGATATCAAGGTCTCTCTGATATGTAATGTTTACATTTGTTGCAGTCCATCAACAAAAGGGCTATCATCGGCATAAGGTCTTACCGATTGCACCATGTCTTACCGATCGGAGTGCAAAGAATTGTGTCGTCGAGATATTGGTCATCGGTGTAATGTCTTGCAACATTTGTTAGGTCTCATTGATAAAGCTGATGGTGGGTCCCATTGTTTCCATCAAAATGAAGTTATGTAGTCTTGTTGATCCTTTTGTCTCACCGATAAGGATATGCATCGGCAGGAGTCATGTCATCGAAGTAAGGTCTCACCAAATACATTGTGTCTCACCGATCAGCGACCGAGTAAACGTTTCAGCCAAACCAAAGGTCTTTAGAGTAAACTCTTACTAAACGTATTATGTCTCACAAACTAGCACACAGAACAATGTATCAGCCAGACTAAGGGTTATTGAAATATGGTCTTAGCGAATGCACCCGATCTCATCGACAAAGTGAGGGGAACTCTATCAAAGGTTATTGGAATGAGGTCGTGCAGTCTTGCTGACCCGTATGTCATGTCGATGTATTGTTTCATCGATGAGAGAATGATTATGTCTCAACGACAAGAATGTATCACGATGTATCTCGACGGGACATAATATGATCTGCGGGACGTCTCCCTGATAACAAAATGTTACAGCAAAATACAAAAGACCAAAGGGATGATTGTCAATGAGACATTGGATGTCGATATGACTGCAAGATGTCTCAGTGAGTGTTTGGCGAATGTTAATAGAAACCCGAATATAGTTGCTCGCCGACATGTGATTACGAAGCGATGTGTCTTTTCAAATACTGGTGTATAAATGTTCATTTTCGATTGTGAAAGTAGATAGAATACAGTAGATAGGATAGAAGATAGATTAGGGAAGATACAGTAGAAAAAAAATGTCATACTATGAGACTATGTTGCATGTTTTAAAAATATGGAGATATTAATGAAAATCAGTTGATGGGGCAGCGTATTTTTGGTGTCAATTGTCTGTTATGCTTATTGAAAGTATAAGTTGTCTCCAAGATTGATGCTTTCTGGTTATTTAAATTGATGTAACAAGTTTATATTCAGTTTATCAGTGCACATTTGTTGTATATGTGTGGTTGATTGATCGATTCTTTCAAGGAAAGATTAAATCCTTTTAATTGATCACAGTAATTAGGGAAATTCATCTGGATCATTAAGAAGAACTTGGTAGTCACAGTCTTGCATGTTTATACAAGTTATAAACAAAAACATATGCCAAACAATTTGAGTGTTTTCCAGAAATAAGTTACCCATTTAGATTTCATTTAACTCTGCATACCCAATAAGGCACTAGTCTCTGCACTTTTTATCATTTAGTTTCATTCATTTTTTACATCTATTAACTGAACATATTAGGATTTAGCTTTGAATATTGCTATACAATTTATACCAAATTTAGTTTTATTTGTCCACTCCCATTTGCCATTGTGGGCAAAACATTTCAAGAGAGATAAGCACATTAAGTCTGCTTCATTCATATAGGTACACCTGCCTAGGTCTAGCATCACCTGAAGAGTAGAAGGTCAAAATCTTTTGACGTTGTCTATTACCCTAAAATGTACCAAGAGATTGGCAACCTCTTGAGGCATTTTGCCTGCATTTTTGAGAGCTAACAGGGTCCTCTAGTGCTAGATCAAAGCTTCTATTTTTTGTCTACAAATTTATTGGAATATTGTTAGTAAATTTTGTAAGTGATTTTCTATGATTTGACAAGATGTATGACAACAAATGCAACAACAAATAAATTTACTTCAAGATCTCTTCAATCCTCTTCAAACCTGTAACCTGCACATTTACAAAGAGGAGAAATATCAAAAACCATTTTAGGGGCTTTCCTTAGTTAAACCGTGTGTTAGTGTTTTCACTTTCATAATGGAAATGTCAATGATAAAGTGATAATTGAAAGGAAGGAATGATGAAATCAAAATGTTGCAACTCACCAACCTTCAATGGCAATCTTGAAGGACTGAAGTCATACACATCTCTTCAAGGATTTTGATATTTCTTTGCTTGAATGATTGAATGCTTTGAGACCTGCAAGGGTTAGCCTTCACAAAATCATGATAACATGATAACATAAACTAACAAACACTTTGACATGATGCTTGGATCTTGAATTATTACAATAAAGCTCTAGAATGTTGTTATTGACTTGCTCTTGATAATGATATTTTCTCCTTAATTTCACTTCTTGCTCTCTAGCTTTAAATAATGAAAAGACTAGGTATTTATAGGCATTTATTTAATTTCCCAAAATTTAGATCTTAGAAGTCAACATTTGAAATTTGAATTCTAAATGTTAAATTACCACCAAAAACATATTTAAAAATGGGTCATGGCTAAAAAAGGGGACTCAGCCACCCATGGGTGACTGGGTCCTAGACCAAATTCCTAGGACACCCATTATCAAGGGTAACATGTGAATTGAACATATTTATTCAATGTTTGGTGTTTATTGGAAAATAGGACAAATGGGCTCTGAATTATATAATTTTAGGTCATTATGGGGTCAATTAGGCTCAATAATTTAGGGGGGGGAACATAATGTGAAATTGTTAAGTATACAATTTTCTACACTACATTTATCCCCCACTTTAGTGAGAGTATGAACTTACACTTAGACTCATACTAAAGTAGAAAAATATGTCAAGAGGGGTCTAATTGTCCAAGTGTTGAAGATATGGGATGATAAAGGATCTAGTGGGAGAGTTCTTAGGCCCCCAGGATCCAAGATCCCATATAAAACCAACATGAGCACAAAGGAACACACACACATGTATGATATGCAACAATACTTAACATACACAAACATACATGTCGAAAAACATGATGAAAACACATGATACAACATAACATATGGATAATGATGAAATGAAAACAAAAATGATGTGAACACAGTTCAAACACAAAGAGGACACATGAAAAACACATATCAATAAACAAAACACAAAGGTTAGTACTAAAATATTTGAGTTGGTAAGGCAAAAAGACCCCAGTCTTAAATTGTCTCAACTACCAAACATCATCCATTGAATAAATAAAATGCTCCATGAGGACTTAAGTCACACACATCACTCATGGAACACATTGCTCCACTAGCAAGCAAGTTGTATTATGCTAGGCAACAATCTTAAAAGGGTTCATGGTTCACACCATAGCAAATTCAAATGATATTTTCCAGGTGAACCATAAACAAGGAAGGCATACAAGCTAGTGAAGTCTGATATTCAATAGGTGAGCCCCAAAAATAAGGATGATAAACACACACTAGGTCTACAAGGTGTGTACACATAACAAGGTAACAAAGATGAGAAATACACTAGGTCTACTAGTGTGTACTCATGATAAGATAGCAAAAAATGATAAACACACTAGGTCTATAAGTGTGTACCCATAGCAAGGTAGAAAAATGGGAAGAACACACTAGGTCTACAAGTGTGTACCCATGTCAACTATACCAAGAGTTACACTCCTTGATAACTCTGATAAGGTACCACAAAACAATCAATGCTACACTAAGTTCAACTCCTGTGAACAAAGTGAAGAAAAAATGCCAAACATGGCTGGCAAGTTCTATTATGTCAAGTTCCATGAAATAAAAAGGTTTGCACATGGCTAGAAATTTGTATTATGCTAGGTTCCATGAATATGAAAAGGTTTAACATCATGGGGATGAATAAAGAAAAATCTTAAACAACAAAGGGTCGTTACTCAATACATGAAGGCCACACCTTAGGGAACATCACCACCAAGAGAGGACTAGTTGAGGAATATAAGATAATACCTTAGGGAATACTAGCCATAGTATTACCACCAAGAGAAACATCATATACCAAGAAAGGTCACACTCTTATGGGACATCAATCCTAATATCACCATAAATGAGACACACCACATGGATTAAGAAGGCAAAGAGGGATCCCTCTTTGTCTAAATGTCACACTCTTATGGGACATCAATCCTAATATCAATTACAAAGAGACACTCTTATGGGACATCAATCCTAATATCAATTACAAAGGGACCATTACACATGAAAACAATGAGTGGGGGACATCAATCCTAATATCACCATAAAACATTAGACAAAGAGGGATACCAAGAAAGGTCACACTCTTATGGGACATCAATCCTAATATCACCATAAATGTTAGTGTAATTGCTACACTAATGTTTTAAGGAGACAAAGAGGGATCCCAAAAAGGACTACACCTAGGGGAAGGCTACCTAACCCCTTGCCCCCCAAGTGTAGGGAAAAATATGAGCCTATATGATGATATGGTGGTCCTTCTGACATGAAATATGATGATATAAACCTAAGTTTATACCCCCATACATGGTATTGAATATGTTATGATAATAAAACTACCACATGACAAGGAGTAGGAACTAATGCTATTGATTATGATGAGTAGATGAAGTGCCATTCATACCCAAAAATTCCCTTAGGGACTCCTCATTTTGATACATATCCAATGACACATTCCTGCATGTATTATCTATCAATTCAGGATGCACCAAGGTCAAACTTGTCTTAGGAAAATATTGTGTGATGGCATTTCTATTAAGCAAAGGCTTCTTTCATGCTTCTACTTCTTTTGAAGGACAATAATCAAGACCTCTTTTTGTTCTTGCATGCCATGCTCTATGGGAACATGAATGCTTTGTTCCTTTACACCACATCTTTTTCCATTATAGCCAAATTGTTTCAATAGTTGGTACCCTCTTCCATAATTTTTTTTCCATTTCTTTTGAGGAAGGTGGTTTTCATAGTCACTTTCATCATAGGTAGATGTGTAATCCATGTTCTCCTTCTACTATAAAATGTGAATCTTTTGTCTTGGATGCTTCAATGTTGGATTGTGTTGATATCACCACAACTTCTTTCTCTTTTTCTTTTAGTTTTTTTGTTATCTTGTATTCCCCCATGAAAGTAGGTGTGAAATATAATGGTCCCCAACCATCATCCAACAACTTTTTCATGGATGAAAGGCTCTCATGTTTATCCTCAACTTGTAAAGGTTCCACTTTTGTAGTTGGTGTCAATGTTCTAAGAGGATTTTTCGTTCCTATTTCAGTTTGTAAAAACTGTTCAGATTTAGGGTCATCTTTTATCGTGTAAACCTTTTTGTTGTATATGTAAGTTTTAACGTACTATGTAGCATTGAAGGCACTGTATTCATTTCATGAATCCATGGTCTACCCAAGAGAATACTATATGAAAGATCCCAAGGCATGACATGGATAAGAGTTTGTAAAGTAGCATATTCAACTTTCACAGGCAATGTTATCACACCCAATGTTTGTTTTCCCATATTGTCAAACCCACGAATAAACAAATCAGCTAGTTGGATCTTAGTCTTTTCCACTCCATTTTTATCCAAAAGATTCACACTACATAGATTAATCCCCAAACCATTGTCAACAAGGGTATGCCTAATCCCAACCTTGTTAATAACAACCAATATCATCAAAGCATCATTTTGTTTTTGCTTTTCCAAAGGAGGTAATTCACTTTGATGAAATCCAATGTCCAAATTAGGTTGATTAATATTCTGAATCAAAGTTTCCACGTTGATTGGTTGCACACTAAGAGGGACAAAAGATTTTTGTAAAGCATTTTGAAGCATGCCATGATAAGCTAGTGATGTTTAGATCAAATGCCTAAGGATAACCTAGCAGGAGTGTTGTGAAGTTGTTCAACAAGATCATATTCTTTACCGCTATGTTGTGGAATGTTAGGTTCGGGTGGGAGATACATTGGAATGGGAGTTTGAGATTGCTTTGGTTGCTTATTGTTCCTAGTATTATATGTGTGAGCTATAGTATGATAACTACGTTGTTGCAACACATGATTATTAGTAAGTTGTTTTGCAAAGCTGGGGATATTCCCATGAGGTTTGGGAGGTCCTATATGGAGAGGTGACTTAGGAGGTCCAATGATTAGAGGACTCTTAGGAGGTCCAAAGGGATTTTTAGGAGGTCCAATAATCAAAGGAGATCTAATAGCCACTTGTGTGTGCATAACCTCAACAAACTTAACTTCTTGTTGATGGTATCCTATTGAGGGGGGATCTAATGTCACCTTAACATATTCATCTAAGCAAAGCCTCCTACTATATTTTGAAATACATGTATCAATGATGTCATCATCTTGTCCAACAATATCCTCCCAAGTGGGAGAAGCATTGGGAGAGGGACAAACAAGATTCTCATGACTCTCAATGATTGGATCTTCTAACACAAAGATAACTTTGTCACAAGTAGGAGAGGTATCAGGAGAAGGAAAACTATGATTGCTATGATTGCATATGATTGCATCCTCTTTTCCAATAATATCTTCCCAAGTAAGAGAGGTAGGGGAGAAAAACAAGATTCTCATGACTCTCAATGATTGGATCTTCTAACACAAAGATAACTTCTTCACAAATAGGAGAGATATTGGGAGAAGAATAAACGTGCGTCATGATTATCCAAGATTGTAAATCCTCTTTCACTAGGCTAGCCTCACTCATAGGAGGGATATTTGGAGAGGGATCAATGAAAAACAACAAAAGAGGGGCAATAAAGTTGTTTTGATATGCTCGTAACAAAAATCCCTTAAAATGCTCAATGAGATTTGAGAATAAAATATGAATTACGATAACACAAGATTTTTGCAATGAAAACATGATGTAAACAATTGTCCTAAAAATTTGAAATGCAAAAGTTTTTCCTAAATTTGCAAGAAATCAAGCAAAATGACACCTTTTTTTGCACATGTAATAATAGTATTTCAAATCTTCAAATCAAACATCTACAAGCAGGAACAAAATGAAACTACAAAGACAAAGATATGTGCAAAAGTTTCCTGAGACACTTGTGCAAGGAAAAGGTTGCCCAAGGGCACCCGAGTCCTTGATCATGGTTCAGAAAATTGAAAATTTGAACTTTAATGTTGCTATTTAATATTTCTTTCTCTGGTTGCAAACAGGTTGAACAAATGATATTTTTCTAGATTTTATTGAATTTAGGACAATTTATTTCAAAATGCAAGTGTGAAACAAAGGTGAAAATGTTTTGACAAGTTTTGAATTCAAATTTTAGATCTAAAATGCAATAATTGATTGATTATAAGATGTACAAACCTAGAAATGATGATCATTGAATGTAAATTTTGATTCTAAACAATGAACTTTCTTTCACTAAATACAAAATTCCTAAAAATATTCAATTACCAATTCCAAGACATGGATATGCAAGTACAATGAAATTGAGTAGACAAAGACAAAAAATTATGAAAAAGATTGTTTAGACACCTATACAAGGACAGGGTCACCCAAGGGCGTCTAAGTCCTTGTTCAAGGTTTTAAAAAATGAAAAGATGAATGTTTAAGTTGCTTTTTAAGGTTACTGTTCCTATCTACAAACAGGTTTGATAGTGACTTTTTCTAGAATTTTCTCAGTTTAAGACAATGTAATTCACATGCAAATGTGCAACAATAAAGGACAATTTTGAATGCAATTTCCATATCTAAATCATGCAATATTTGACTAAGTCTAAGATGCAAATTTTTGAAAATGAAGATTTGATGCAACTTGAAACAAAACAATGCAATTTTTTTTACTTTTTGACATAAATGAAAGATGCAATGTAATGAACAATTTCAAACTTTAATGACCTAATAATGTAAATCAGATTTAAAGATGACTAAATACCTTAATGCAACTTATGATGCAATATGTAATGCAATTTTTTTAATATTTCTATGGTTTTATGATGCAAAAGTGAAATACTAAATGAGAAATGTAAACAATGCAATGCAAAACCTAGATCTATGGTTTGAAAAACTTCCAATTTCATAAAGTTTATAGTGTTAGGACATCAGGTTCACCAAAATGAAATATAGAAAAAGGGATCCTAGGTCCTAAATGCAAAGAACCTAGGATGCAATGGTGGCCTTTTTCCAAGTTTCATTAAGTTATAGATTAACAAGGTGCATAGATTGGCTTTCATCCTTGATAGTGAGCTAGTCAAATCTAGACCTACATCTAATTGGGGGTTGGAATGGATTAGAAATATTTTAGAATGAATAACCTAATGATCCTATATACCCTAATATCTAAAATGCAAGATCTTTACAACTGATAAACAAAAAACATCGAGTTTCGATAGATCCGGAAGGTGCAAAGAACAGTAAACCTACTCAGAAAAATTGGTCTCACTATGCCTACAAGGACTGGGTCACCCAATGGCGACTGGGTCTTTGTAAGGGTATCCTGATCAACTTTTGAGGTCCTTTGGTGCTGGATTTGAGCTTTTGCTTTCCATTTTCCAATTTTTTGGAATGTCACCAATAAATTTTGTAAGTGAGTTTTTGAGATTTGACAAGATGTATGACAATAAATGCAACAATGGATAATTTTCTTTTTAAGGTTACTGTTCCTATCTACAAACAGGTTTGATAGTGACTTTTTCTAGAATTTTCTCAGTTTAAGACAATGTAATTCACATGCAAATGTGCAACAATAAAGGACAATTTTGAATGCAATTTCCATATCTAAATCATGCAATATTTGACTAAGTCTAAGATGCAAATTTTTGAAAATGAAGATTTGATGCAACTTGAAACAAAACAATGCAATTTTTTTTACTTTTTGACATAAATGAAAGATGCAATGTAATGAACAATTTCAAACTTTAATGACCTAATAATGTAAATCAGATTTAAAGATGACTAAATACCTTAATGCAACTTATGATGCAATATGTAATGCAATTTTTTTAATATTTCTATGGTTTTATGATGCAAAAGTGAAATACTAAATGAGAAATGTAAACAATGCAATGCAAAACCTAGATCTATGGTTTGAAAAACTTCCAATTTCATAAAGTTTATAGTGTTAGGACATCAGGTTCACCAAAATGAAATATAGAAAAAGGGATCCTAGGTCCTAAATGCAAAGAACCTAGGATGCAATGGTGGCCTTTTTCCAAGTTTCATTAAGTTATAGATTAACAAGGTGCATAGATTGGCTTTCATCCTTGATAGTGAGCTAGTCAAATCTAGACCTACATCTAATTGGGGGTTGGAATGGATTAGAAATATTTTAGAATGAATAACCTAATGATCCTATATACCCTAATATCTAAAATGCAAGATCTTTACAACTGATAAACAAAAAACATCGAGTTTCGATAGATCCGGAAGGTGCAAAGAACAGTAAACCTACTCAGAAAAATTGGTCTCACTATGCCTACAAGGACTGGGTCACCCAATGGCGACTGGGTCTTTGTAAGGGTATCCTGATCAACTTTTGAGGTCCTTTGGTGCTGGATTTGAGCTTTTGCTTTCCATTTTCCAATTTTTTGGAATGTCACCAATAAATTTTGTAAGTGAGTTTTTGAGATTTGACAAGATGTATGACAATAAATGCAACAATGGATAATTTTCCTTCAAGATATCTTCAATCCTCTTCAAACATGTAAACTACACATTCACAAAGAGGAGAAACATTGGTCCATTTTAGGGGCTTGCCTCAATCAAACCATGTGTTAGTGTTTCCACTTCCACAATGGCAATGCCAATGATAAATTGATAATTGAAAGGAAGGAATGATGAAATCCTTCAATGGTTGTCTTGAAGGACTGAAGTCATACACATCTCTTTGAGGATTTTGATCTTTCCTTGAATGATTAAATTCTTTAGAGACCTACAACAAGGGTTAGCCTTCACAAAACCAGGATAACAAGATAACATAAACTCATGAACACTTTGACATGATGCTTGGATATTGAATTGTTGCAATAAAGCTCTGGAATGTTGCTCTTGACTTGCTCTTGACAATGATATTTGCTTCTTAATTTCATTTATTGTTCTCTAGTTTCAAAACATGAAAATACTAGGTATTTATAGGCATTTATTCAATTTCCCAAAAATTAGATCTCGAAAGCTGACATTTGAAATTTGAATTCTAAATGTTAAATTACCATCAAAAGCATATTTAAAAATGGGTCTTGGTTAAGAAAGGGGACTCACCACCCATGGGCGACTAGGTCCTGACCCAAATTTCTAGTACACTCATTGTAGGGGGCAACATGTGAATTGAATGCATTTATTCAATGCTTGGTGTTTATTGAAAATGGGACAAATGGCTCTAATACATACATTATGGGGTCAATTAGGCTCAATAATTTAGGTAATGGAAATTGTTATTACAATTTGGCCAATAAAGGGAAGCACCGTGGAAACAAGTCCAAACACCATTGACACTGTAATATAATTTTCCAAATGATGATTCCAGAAAGTCAATCAATGTTATCCATGAAACCTATCAAGAAGTATCCATATGTGTCTACTTCCATTGTTCCTTTAGATAGATCTCCAAACACCATATCTTTCCCTTCACGTGTAATCTTTATTTTTTTTTAAATGATGATTCTGTAGAAAGTCAATCATGGAATACAACCATTGCACACACATAACTATTTGAGTACTCAAAGAGTAGAATGCATTACATACCCCATGTTTTGATATTGAACTTTTTAATCTCCCTAGTGGTTGTATCATATTAGAATTGAATTCTCCATCATGATTTTGTTGTACTACTCTGATACAATTGGATGTGGGATTTCTAAATTAGAAAACACTTCTACAAATATGAGATTCATCCCAACAAAAAAAATTCCTTCATTTTCTTTTCAAAATATTCTTTTTTGGCTCTTTGGATAAAGCACCATGGTCCCACACCATCATGGATGAGCAATTTTGTGGTTGAGAGGAAGGATCCACCTTCCACTTTGTACCCTTCATCTTTTCATCAAAGTTAGAATTATTATCATGGTAGCAAAAACATTGTGATGACATAATATGCAGATGATTCAAAACATTCTCAATCCCACTTCCACCCTTATTATTCAAACCTACAATTATAGAGGCAATCAAAGTGCTTACCTTTCTTTTTTCCTTTAGAAATTTCCAATAAATTCATAGCAATACCATCACTCTCACAATGAAAGTCATTAGTAGAATAAACTTGAGCTAAAATATCTGTCATGAAATCATCTCCAACAATAGGGCTATTATGTTGACCATTCCCACTTGGCACTGGCTCCTTCTTTTCCATACTTACATTTTCCTAAATTCACTGAGATATTTTCTTTAATTAAATAATCTTTACCTTCAACCTTTTGTTCAAATCTATCAATCATTCTTTGACAAAATTCATCAAAATAATCTACCTGTGTGTGGACTTGGGTGTTCATACCTTGGTGTTGCCAATCACAAGTAACTCCTCCAAGATGCAAGATGGCATACTAAATTTCAACTTTATCCTCCATGGAACTAAGTAGGTAATAGTCCTACATCTCCAATAACTAAGCTCTGACTGAGATCTTGTCTAATTCATCAAAATTTGGAGCTAGAGAATGTATGGTTTCCCTTCTCCTATATCCTAGGAGGTGCTTGTAGCCCTTTGTAGCTAACATTCTTTGAATTAGAGTGACATAATCATTTCATGGGACTAAATTTCTAAATATTTCATCTTGTTTGGCATAAGTTTCTTTGATGATTGCTAGTTATCTTGTCAAATCTTCCATAGGATCACCAACATCAGCCATCTTAAAACTCCTCTTTTATGTTTTGCAAGAAAATGATCAAACCCTTAGGATAGCATGATCATGGTTCTGATACCACTATAATGTCCCTTGCTGGAAATCATATCAGATTTAAAATTAAATAATATCTCACTCATATTTTGTGATTTGCTACAAATAGTGAAATTGGGTATATTAAAAATTTCTCTAATAAGTCTCCAAACACTTAGCAACTTCATATAAATTTCCAATAGATGGTGTTACATTAATTTTGACATTATAACGGCCTATAAATGACACTTTTTATAGTCTACAGATCTACCATTACATATTACAAATAACCCCTGAAACTAGAGCTTTCATGTACAATAACCCTTACTAGACTTCACAACAATATCACCAAATTTTAGAAAATGAATTATAATTGAAATGCATATGCTATGGGATTGTTTGCTATAGAAAATTAAACCCAGGATATGTTGTTAACAACAACAAGAGTCTAGTTACAAACTATAAACCAAAACTTATATGATAACTCAATCTGGAAGCCAAAAACATAACACAAATCCATTACAATTCCATGCATAAATGTTGGAAGAATGAAGAAGGTGACCTCTAGGTTTGTTGTCAGTGATGCCAACATTGGTTGGTAACTGGCTAAGTAAACTGTGTGTCTATGTTGTTCTGGTATTTTGGTTTGAAAATCCTCTCAGTAAAAGGAAACTCTATGAGTTTTTGATATGTTGCTCAAGAATGTCAGTTACAAGTGTAAGTGAGTTTTCAACGAGTTTGTGTGATCCAGTTGAGTTATCCAAGTAACTTAAGTTCGGTATTCTTTTGGCCGACAAGGTTGAGAACTATTTTTCCTTTGTGTGTTCCTTATTAGGTTCAGACTGACCTAATGTATGGATGACACATTTTGTTTTGTGCGCCAAAGGGAATTTTAAATTAGGCTGACAAGTCATTTTGATTTTTGGTGTGTTGACTTTCATTTAGGCTGACCTAATTGATGAAGGAAGATATAACTTTGTATATATGTGTGTGTATGATGGGCATAAAAGAACATATAGATATAGAATATGGTATGTGAGTGATGCGACAAATGAAATAGTGCAAAGTGACCAATAATGATTGTATATCTGCAAGTGGAGCAAAATTTTGGTATTTTCTAGAGCTTAATTGGAACTGATTTCTACACTTTGTAGGTGCACTTCTCTAGTTCACTTTTGGCAATAAGCCACACCTTTTGTATCTTGGCTATAAGCCATCTTTTTTATTCAGGATGTGAGCCTTTCAAGGATAGTGCATTCTAGTAGTGAGCCTTGTAATATCTTATAACCGGTTATAATATATTGTAAGCTAATCCTCACCATGGTTTTTCCCATTTTTGGTTTTCCATGTAAAAATCCTAGTGTCAATGTGTTATGATCTCTTTTATGTTTTGGTTCACTATTGCAACTAGATGTGGATTGATAATTGGATGGATGATAACTAATTTTTTTAGCAAATTACTTATTCACCCCCCTCTCAATATTCGGTGTATTCAACAGTTGGTATCAGAGCTTGGTTCCTCTAAAAAAGTCTTACAGCTTGAGGAAGGTCCCAAAATTTGAATACATGGCTAACAAATGCTATCCTATTCCTCTGGAAGAAAAATATGTATTTGAGGAAATCAATGCTGCTCTTGAGGAATTGGACAAAAGTGAAGATGAGAAGGAAAATCTAAAAGGAAACCTGAAGGAAGCAAATGATTGCATCAAGAATTTAAGAGAGCATATCAAAAATTTCAAGGAAAGGCATAAAGAAGTTAGTGATCAGTTAAAAAAGGATAATGAGGACATTACCAGACTGAAGGTACAAGTAGAAGAAAAGAAACAAATTGAGGAATGTCAGAAAACTAAGATTCAAAAAAAAATTGATGAATGTACAAAGCTTGAACAAGAAGTGGTAACCCTATGAGCTAATTTGGAAAAAGTGAAAGCTCATGAAGAAAGATTCAAAACAAGCTCTACAAAGCTTGATGAGTTGATTGCATCTCAAAAACCTTCTAAGGATAAAGGTGGTCTAGGACTTGAAGAAGGATAAAGCTCAAAGGCTAAACCAATTTTCAACAAAGTGGACAATCAAAGGAAATTTCAAGGCAATACTCATCAAATCAAGAATCAAAGGAGCAATACTGGAAGGAATCCTATCCAACAACCTAATGCTCAAAGGTACCCATCTTTTAATGGATTTTGTTTCTCATGCAATAAAATCGGTCATAAAGCAACAAAAGAAGTAGGATGAACCAAAAGAGAATGAGTCAGAATGTTGGATTCTTTCTGGACAATGCTATGCTTGCAACAATTTTGGACATAGAGCTACCGAATGTAGAAGCCAGATAATGATGAATAGGTTTAATGCTAGTAGAAGGATTCAATCTTTTCAGGGCTACTATTACACATGCAATATCTTTGGACACAAGGCTAATTAGTGTAGGTCAAGGATGAATGCAAATTTGTTTGATCAAAGATATGTTGTGTGCTATACTTGCAACAAACTACGACATATCTCAAAATTTTGTAGGAGCAAAATTGGGAAGAAACCTAATCCGAAATAGAAGAACAAGCCCATGAACAAAATAGATCTTGATGAAGTACGAAAAGAAATGGAAAAAAATTGGAGGAAAAAGGAAGAACTTGATAAAAAGGATGAATCAAATACTCCTGTATTTGCATCCAATGCAAATACCTCTTCCAAGAACTAAACTCAGTAATAGTTTTAGGGGGAGAAATTATAGAGAAATCTAAAAACCCTCGATATATGAGGTATCAAGCAGTGAACCAAGGATATATGATGTGAGCCATCTTTTTTAAGGCATTGGATAAATTTCTAATAGAAAATAGGAAAATCAGGAGAATTGTGGAACTTTTCTTGGTTTACAATGTGTTTCATAAAGTGGCAGGAAGCTTAGAGCTGAAAAGCAATAAATGTGAATTAGGGTGAAATTTGTAAGTAATAAAGCAAGAGACTAAGTTAAGGAAAAGCACATTTGTGTAATTTGGAAGAAGCAGTGCAAGTTGAAGTGAGATTGAAGGCGATTTAGAGCATCGTACATCAAAACCCTAGTTCTTGACAAGTAGAAAAGGTATTCTTTGTTATCTGAATTCTATGGATTTTAAATTTGAAGGAACTCTTTGTTAAGCTTATTAAAGATTGTTTGGGGAATATGGCCACTCCCACTATTGTGGAAATCTATGAGAGACCCCAACCTAGATTTAGAAGATGTTCATGGAAAGTGTATGAAAATGACCCCGTGGGTGCGTTCTCGCACATTCCAAGCCATATGCTACCAACCAAGGATCCAAGAACATACATTCATGGGAAACTAGAAGAATCCAATCACCAAGAGTTGAAGGATTTGTGGGATAATGAGTTGACAGGAGATGACCAACTGCTTAAGGCGAAATATGAAAACCTAGTTCAAATGAAGCTAAGAGTTTGGAACTAGTTTCCAAACTTTTCCAATGGGAGTGAGGCAAAAAATTTTAGAATAGCCCTCAATAGGGTTCATAGGAAATTTGTGTGGGAAAATGAATCAAGGGTTATCAACAAGGAGGAAATTCAAGCTATAACTGGTCTTTATGATACTAGAACCATGCTAGTTCTAAAGGCAGTGAAAAATGATGAAGTCACAATGCTAATTGGTGCTAAGTTTGACATAAGAGCTTTAACTACAAAGTCTATTGTAAACCCTCCCATCAAGTATGCTTCCATCATGATTGGGTAGAAAATCTATTTCACCAACCAAGAAAATTCAATATTTGTTACGACAATTCACACTACATATGAAATGGTGGAGAATGGAAAAAAAATTGATCTTTGTGAGTTGCTTAGGTTGTAACTTATGGAAAACCTGAGTGTGACAAAGGCAAAGAATCACTTTTTTAAATTTGGCACTTTAGTTGTTTGTTTGTTATTCTATTTCTTAAGGGAGTTACTAGGAAGAAAAGGTATAATATGGGATAACACTAGACCGGTTGCTCGTCAGATTTTTGACCATTTGTGCAGTCTAGGAGATTTTAGGGAACAAAATAATGTCCTAACTACTTTCTTTGTAGTATTTCATAATGAGATACATGAAAGAGACAGGATTCTAAGTAGTTTGGTGAAGAAGTATGAGGAGATAACCTTTCTTGTGTCTACATATGAATGCATCATTAAGGCCATAGAGATCAGAATTCAATGGATCGAACCTCTGGGATATGAGGTTGAAGAACAAATGGCAAAGAAGTACATTGAGATTTTGTTGGCCAGTCCTAAGGACCCCTCTCTACCTAAGCATGGTACATATGAGGAGATATCTACCAAAATTCATTTGGAGGCTACTCCATCTAAAAGAAGAAAGAAGGTTGAATATTTCTTCCAAGGTCAAACATACTCTAAGGACAATATAGAATAGTTGAGGGAGGCTTTTGATGAAAAGAAAGCCAAATTTGCTGAACAACCCTCTAGACCCAAAAAATCAAGAAGACTATCTTTTGGTGCTACACCAGCGCTTATCTCTAGTACTACCACCTCTAGTGCTACTAATGTTGTGAAAGGGAAGAAGAAAGAACCAATTTTCCCTGCATCTGTTGATATTGCTACCCTTATTGGTCTTGGTACCAGGACATCTAAGAAGAAGTATATACCTATTGCTACTCCATCTATTGCTTCAAGAAGAAGAAGAGTGAAACAAAAGGTTGACAAGAAAAGAAGTTTGAGTGATGCTATTGAGGATGGAATAGAACTTGGCTTAGAAGAAGAGTAACAACTGAAAAGAAAAAAAAAGGATAGTACATCCGATCAAGGGGCTAAAACCAGAGTTGAGATCTCCACTGATGAGGAGATAGAGAAAGAGGAGGATGCTTACTGAATCCATGTACATACAAAGAAGAATGAAGAAGGATTATCTGATCTTATGGAGGACATGGTTGGATCTCCTCCAGTAAGGGATCAACCACCATTAAATCTTGGCGTGTTAGTAAACAATATGATTGAAAATGACCTTATGCCAACTGCTAAGTTATATGATAAAGCTAATGATGAAGGGGAAGAAACCATCATAAGTGCTTTTATTCAGTACGTAGTTATTTGTAATATAAATATGGATACCATATAGTCAAAAGCTATTGAAAATGTGTTGAAACAATTAGTACTTAGAAGGAAAGAGGCTTTAAGTGTTGAAGACAAGATGAGAAGTGAAGCCTTACAATCCATTAGTTCCACTTTTTCAGAGATAGAAGATTCAAATCTACTAAAAGAATGTTCTACATTTTTTAGAGTCAAGTAGAGAGTTAATATGTTAATAACGATGTGGAAAAAGTAAGGGAAGAAACTCAGGATGTGATCAGGCAATTAGCTAGGAGCTATGGGACAAGAACTAGTTCTTCGTACCACCCTATTTAGGCACAAGAACATGGCACTGTTGCAGAAGTGATGGATAATCTATTATTGGAGACTGTTGATGAGACACTTGGAGCTTCAGAGACCCCTACCCCTTTAAATGACACAAAAGAAACTACCAGCAAAAGGTTTGATGATGATCATAAAGATCATTCTAGTGATAAGAGAGAAGAACATCAAGAATCTACCATAAACAAGGAAGAGAAAAACAAGGATGAAAGTCAAGGGAGTAAGGAGAAAAAGAAGAATAATGACAAGGATGATGAGGATAGAAGGGAGAAAAAAATAGAGACAAGTCCTTTGGAAAGTCATCTGAAGAAGAAGAAGAAAAAGAAAAGGAAAAAGAAGAAGAAGAAAGAGGAAGACAAGGAAGCCATTCCAATTGAAAAAAGAGCAAAGAAGAAATTTCCAAGGGCCTTAAACCATCAAAGCCATTCAGAGAATCTTTCAGAAGTACTCTTAAAGTTCTTATTTCAAGGAAAATTGTACTTCAACTTGTGCTTCCACCTCAGCTAGTCAAATTTCCCTCATACCCAGTTTATGTGGACTTCACAAAGATTACACAAAGTGATAGAATAAAACTAAGTGGTAATTTTCTTAGCTTTGTCACACAAGAAGTTACAAAGTCGTATCAAAATGGAAATGAATTAATAAATGAAGCTATCAAAGCTTTATAGGAGATAGCGCCCGATGTGTCATCAGATAACTCTTTAGCTCCAATTGAAAATTTGAGGCTTATAGTTGATTTCTAAGTCAAAGAATACATGTCTAACTTTAAGGTATAGGCTACAAAAGAAGTGGAGTTGAGTCTACTAGAGAAAAGACTATTGTTTCTACAAGACAAGTGTACAATTACATGTGACAAGGCTTTGCAAACTTTGAAAGAGGTAAGGGAATGCAAGGGAGAATCCCAACGGCTATTTGTTTACTACATGAAGTGGTCGGAAGCCACTCAAGTTATCAAGGATTTAATAGATTCAATTGAGTCTCAACTTACTGACACCTCTAGAGATTATAAGATTGCAGATGACATAAGCTATATTAGGTGGGTTTCTATTGCAGATCTTCAAAGTAAATTGTTCATCCTACAGAGGTAGAAAGAAGATGCTATGAGATGGTATTCCCAACTTGGAGACCTGGTTATGTCCAAACATGTCTCTATATCAAATGCATTGATGGAAGCAGAAAAACTTGAAAAGATGAGCATTGCTCCATCCACTTTGGAATAAGGAGAAGAATGCTTGGAAAAATTAGAATCTTTGCATAAAACTCTTTCCAGGGCGAAAGGATTCTGGGATGACGGAAAGCCAGCTTGTGAAGTGATTCTCAAGGAGTTACAGTGTGCCCCCAATTCCTGATTTGAAGTTTTTATCTTTTCCTAGTCCTTTTTCCTTGATGTCAAAGGGGGAGAAGAGAAGAATATGTATAAAGAATGTTATGTTATGTTTGTGCCCTGTACATACATTAGGGGGAGTTGAGCACAATTTTATTTTGAAGCAAGTCTCATTTTTGGCACATGTTGCCATCAATGAAAAAGGGGTAGATTGTTGGAAGAATGAAGAAAGTAACCTCTAGGTTTGTTGTCATTGATGCCAACATTGGTTGGTAGCTTGCTAAGTAAACTATGTGTTTATGCTGATCCAATATTTTGGTCCAAAAATCCTCTCAGTAAAAGGAAATTTTATTAGTTTTTGATATGTTGCTTGGGAGTGTTAGTTACAGGTATAAACGAGCTTTCAGTGAGTTTGTGTGATCCGGTTGAGTTATCCAAGTGACAAAAGTTCAATATTATTTTGGCCGACAAGGTTGAGAAATATTTGTCCTTTGTGTGTTCCTTATTAGGTCTGGGCTGACCTAATGTATCGATGACATATTTTTTCTATACGCCAAAGGGAATTTTGAATTAGGCCAACAAGTAATTTTAATTTTTGGTGTGTTGACTTTCAATTAGGTCAACCTAATTGATGAAGGAAGATATAAATCTGTATATATGTGTGTGTATGATGGAAAAAAGGAATACATAGATATAAAATATGGTATGTGAGTGATGCAACAAATTAAATAGTGTGAAGTGACTAATAATGATTATATATTTGCAACTAGAGCATAATTTTGGTATTTTCCAGAGCTTAATTGGAACTCATTTTTGCATTTTGTAGGTGCACTTCTCTAGTTTAATTTTGGAAATGAACCACACCTTTTGTATCTCGGTTGTAAGCCATCTTTTGTATTTAGGCTATGAGCCTTTCAAGGACAGTGCATCCTGGCAGTGAGCCCTGTAATATCTTATAACCAGTTATAATATATTGTGAGCTAATCCTCATTGTGGTTTTTCCCACTTTGGATTTTCCACATAAAAATTTCGGTGTTAATGTGTTATGATATATTTTATGTTTTGATTCATTATTGCAGCTAGATGTGGATTGATAATTGGATGGTTGATAATTAATTTTGTTAGCAAAATACTAATTGACCCCCCCTCTCAATATTCATCATATTCAACAATAAATCCCCAAACTCCCTACAAAGTTTATAATCAACAACATATATTCAAACACTCCAAAAATTAGTAGCCATTGCTGCTAAGAACAACAACCAATCTGAAAACCCAAAACTCACAGTATGCACTCCAAACTACACTACTCTAACCAATTGTTTGACGAAATAAACTTCCAAACTTGAAATCCTTCAGCATTGTTGCAACTTCTAGATGAAATTGCTTTGAAGAATGTCAAAACCACTATCTTTGAGCCTTTATCTCCTTGTTTTATCATCCTTGAAGATCTCTTCCTACTTTTTTTATTAGCCTTTGTAGGAATCACATGTGAGAGGAAAATCATAAATATAGAATGAATGGATTTTTCCAAAAACAAAATTATTAAGAACCACTCTTGACCAACTTGGGTGCCCAAATACCAACGCCCATGATGAAGATGCTTGCATGCGAAGAAATAAACCTCTTGTAGAATCTAAATTAGTGTCTTGTAAACTTGGTGGAAATCACACAATTCAGAGGAATTATCTAGCTGAATAGTCCACTCAACATTGCAAAGACTTCATTAAATTGTCAACCAAGACTTGTAAACTTGTGATGGCACTGGAACTATATGTGCTTTCAAAGAATTTAGGTTACCTAGGTTATCCTTTTAAAGGTATTTTACTTGCTAGAAAATAACAGAAACACATAATATTGAAATAAGTAAACTAGCGCTAATGGCTACATGTGCCTACAACATAATTTGTAGTAATAGATAATGACCGAAACTAACTCAAAACTACTCAAAATTGATATTTGAACATAATCTATCCTCTAGAGCAATTCAAGTCAATTGAATGTATTCTTGCACATGAACAACCATTATTGATAATCGTAATATGAGAATCTATTTTAACTTACATGCAACTTATGAAGTAATGAATAACATAAATATTTGCCAACAAAAATAAAATAACTATAAACATAGTGAAGAAAAATTACCTTGAGTGTCTTACTCAAGTGGCTATCTTCACTTTACCTAAAACCAAATCTCTTTTTTTAGATTCTATGCACCATAACAACTTGAACTTCATTTATTATGTATTCCAAAAGATCACATAAAATCTTGCTCAAAGATTGTATTCAAGAAAACCATTTCCAAGAAATCAACATGTCTATAGATTACAACTCAAAACTAAGAAGTAATTGATAACAAACCATAAGTATGAGATTAACCAACTAAATATACTAAAGACTCAACCACCAACTATATATAGGCACAAGTGATTTTATTCTAAACACAACTCTTAACTAAAATCATTAACTACAACTCCCTAGATATCAAAATATGTAATTAAGATTTAAATTATTCAAACTGCAATTGAAAAGAAATGAGAGTTTAAATAGGGTTAAAACTCTGTAAAATAGATTTTCACAACACATAACCAGTTATCCAAAATCCTATCAATAAAATAATTCTTCTTCTTCAACGCCTTATTAACTATCATAATGATGCATGACTAACTCCATCAGGTGTCTCCACATGGTAGTTATTACACTCAGCTTGTTTTGGCACTTCCCATGTTTCATTGTCTAAGACCTCCTTTGGCTATAGGCTACAACTTCTAGTTGCTATAGGCTACAATGCCTTCTTGGGCTACACGAGTTTAATCCACAAAACCCATACACAAAGCTAACTACAATGATTAAAAACATAATTCTAATCACATTTCATACATATCCACATATAAATCATGTAATGCTACTTTATCATAACTATATTTCCATTACTCTAATTTATGTCCAAGGTGGTATAATAAGCATAAAAAGATAGCATAGCATAGGAATATGTATGGAAGGATTATCTAAAAATGTTTGTTAAACGTGCATAAAACATAAGGAAATGGATTAATAAATAAACTCATCACTCCCCTCAACTATCCTTTTACTTGCCCTCAAGCAAAATGTATTAGGGGTATAGATTGTAATGTAGTGTAATCTCCCTAAGGTCCATGACAATATCTACTCCCTTGGTCTTCTTTAGGTAGAATCCTCTGTAATCTACAAGTATCTTCATTTTGATAAGCTCAACCTCCTCACATTCCTTCATCTTATCTCCTGTCCAATGTGGGACTAGATAAAGGAGCATAGGTTGTTGGAATGTGAGTGGTATCCATTTAGTTGCTTGATAAACAACAATATCCATGTGCCTGTGCACTCTTTCAATCATAGATATGAAGTTATATACTGAATGAGGTTCCTTTCTTTGTAGCTCTAGAGTCAATCTATTCCACCGTTCTTGTACATATTTATAACAATTATGAACTAACCCAATTGTCAGTGTTTGTATTCTATTGTAGTATGTATCCTTAATATCATAATATTTCCTCCTACACCCTTGTGTTTTAGGAGTAGTAACCATTCATCTATTATCTCATCAAGATCTTTGGACTCTTTCCTCACTAGAAGTGCAATTGAATTTTCTCTTTCTGCATACTTCGTGAGTTCACCTCTAAATTGTTCATTTCTAAAATATAATGTTAAAGCTCTTACCTACAAATCTCCTACAAACATTAAGGGGTTCTATTGTGCATCTTCTGAAACCACATAATTTTGTAGATAATACTCACATAGTTGGTCTTGTTCATCAGGGGTAGCATCAGGAAAAACATGGAGAAATTCAAGCTTGCTACTCATGGAAACTAGTTTGTTTCTAATCAACTTACTAAATTGAAAAATTAAGATTTTTTCCTAGAGAAACGAGGCATATCTTCTGGCTGGGGGTCTACACTTAATAATTTGGACAACCTTATATGTCATTTCTTCCATTTTGACTGTCATTTTACTTAATTCAATGTCCTTCCACTCCAACACTTTGGTGTGCTCTGCAATGAGAGTTTCTTTTTCCTTTCTCCACTTTTCTTTATCCTATGAAAATTCATCAATGACCTTCCACAATTGATACCCAAGAGACAAATTTGTGTGGTAAATTGGGGTTTTTATGGTAGGAGATTCTTTAATTCTTGTTGTAAGCTCATCCCCAATTTTGATCATGGCTAGTTGTGCCATAGGTCCAACTTTGCACCATGCCCATATGTCTGCAATTTCTCCTCCTATTCTTGTATTTGTATCTCCCTTTCTTTGTCTCTTTTCTCGTAACCTTGCACCAGTTGCTGCAGTTGTTTAATTTTGTCTAGAGCTTCTTGGAGCTCCTTTCTGATATTTCTATCCTATAGAAACATTTCCTCTATTTCTAAAACTTGTTCATTACCACCCCTTGTACAATCACAATCTTCATTATTAGGGCTATTTGGGATTTTCTTTCTTGTTTTCTTGGCAATAAATGCATCCTTCAAGTCTAAATCAGAAGTGGTGGATATATACCACTTTCTCTTCATAGGTGTATGCACATTTTGAAAGGTATTTCCCTTTATTTTTGAGTCTATTTCAACCAACATTACATCCTCTTCTTGATGTTCCTTGCCATTTGTCCCTTTTTTGGTTTTTCCACACTCCCCCTCATAACACCTTGCTTTTTTAGGTGGCTTGACTTCCTTGGTGGGGTAGGTTTCTCCTTTTGAACATCCTTCTTTTTCTTTTGTATTTTAGAAGTTGTGGATATACTACCTCTTCTTTTCTTGGACTTAGGTGGTTTGGAGAAAGATGGGATTTCTTCTACTACTAGTGGCCTAGATTTTGGCACATTTTGATCTTCAGGCTCACCTTGGCTACATGTAGGTGAAACCATAGGTGAAACAAGAGAACTTCCTCTTGTAGGTGCAGCTTGTGGTTCTAGGGTTTCAAGTACTGTAGGTGCCTCAAGAAGATTGTTAATATCTTGACAATTCACAAAGTCTTCCTAGGATACATGTGGATATTGGATCCTAAGGCTCCTTTTTACTAATAGGGCTATTAAATAGTGATGTGATAAAGTTGTATTGCTCTATTCCCTCTAGTATTCAACTACCATCCTTTTTAGCATATTGTAGGGGTAATTGGGCATATTAAGTAGTCTATTATGGAGAAGGCGACTCAGTAATTTTAAATGTACAGTGTATAGAAGATTTTATCTACCATCACAAGTAAGGTATCTAATAATATAAGAACCAAAATTGGCCTAAATCCATGGAAGGGAAAGTATTTTTGTACCTTGGGATGATGAATCCAAAATTTCTCTTGGTTCCTTGAACTCTTCCCTTGCAGCCATTGCGTCTACTCGAGCAATAAATTCTACTTCAATCCTTGGAAAACCATATACTTGTACAATTGATCCTTCAGATGCATCCACTAACAACCCTTTTACCACGACTTTGTCATGTTGTAATGTAGATGTGAATCTTCTTGTTATATCATTATCAAACTTTTTTAGCTTTAGAAAGTAATCTAGTCAACCAACCCTTGTGAAGATAGGCAATACCAATGCGTCTTCTAATATCTATCTATGTGTTGATGGTTCTCTTCTAATAACATCACCTCCCATTGGCGAATCACTTTACCTCTACCCAATGTTCTAATCTTAGAAATTCAACTTAATTTTGACTTCACCACTCTCAAACCCTTCTCTTACTCTATTATTTTTACATGCACTCCTCACTACAACTATACTGTAACTACAACTTCCCCTTCTCTGTATTAGTTTAATCAGCTTAAAATTGGTTTGACTTCGCTCAGAATCACAAAATTTAGGGAATTGGTAATTGAAGTTAATAGCAAAAGGTAGGTGTAATTTAGGATAAAAAGGGTTTGCATGTCATGTTTGTTTGTTTGCATTTAGTTTTAGGTGGAAAAAAATGAAAAAAAAATGTTGATATAGTACCCTCCCCCAAATTAAGGTTTGAAGTGACCTCACTTCAACTCATGATAGCTGAAGGTATGATTATAGAATATGGAATAAATGTAATTAATAGATTGCATGCTTAATATAATATGAAAATACATAATGAAAGCGTTTAGAAATCCATGATAATTATGGTAATGTACTTTGCGCACCTGTCGAAGGTGATTAATTGAACACCACATGTGTGAAGTTGAGTAAAATGTATTTGTGGGATGATTTGATGTGACAAGAAGTAATTTTAGGTGAATGAATGATAAGGTGGTGGGTATAATGAAATGAAATGGAATAGATGGATGATGGGTAGTGATGTGACAGTTCAAATGCTTGAAATGTGAATTGGTAACTTGAAATAAGATGAGCATGTTGCATGTACTTATTATGATAAGACTAATGATGCATGTGTGATAAAAGTGAGTTGAAAAGGTGTGAAATACAATTAATGTAGCACCAATTTTTGAAATTTTTTGCTAAGTGGCACTGCAGGTACCTTCAACATCGGGTTTCATATGAGTTGTGATAGCTTTTGTTCTACAGGTCCCTACTACAATAGGGCCCTTACTGAATGGTGACATTTGTATATATAAAACAAGTCCCTCTAGAAAAAGTACGTACATCAATGTGATTGTGTTGTGTGTGCATGTGAGGTGGAATAAGAAATCAGACCTGAGTGATCTTAGGGGATGAGATGTGTAGCTCAACCATTGAATCACCTAAAGAACTTGGTACATCTACTATTGTTGAGTCATCATTTCTGGGTATGGTATTTGTATCTAAATCATTGGAATCATCGGTAGGACCATACTGTTGAGTGAGAGAAAGAATGGACTCATCTCTCTATATTGGTTTCTTGTAAAGTTTCAACCTATGGCCATTAACCAAGAGGGAGAATCTTACCGCATCTATGTTCTGCAACTTTACTACTCCATTAGGAAAGACTTGGTTGATCTCAAAAGGTCCCAACCACCTAGATTGGAGTTTCCCTTTAAAATCCTTGTATCTTGAATCATACAACAAGGCCCAGTCTCCTACATTAAATTCCTTTGTCTTGATATATTGATCATGCCACTTTGTCTTATGGTTTTGTATTATCTCAGTGTGATGGATTGCTTCCATCCTAATTTCATCCAACCAATTTAAGTGGTGTAGCCTTTCCTTTTGAGCTACTGTGAGATCCATGACCAACTCCACTGTTGTTCTTAATATCTTGCACTCAAACTCTATTGGGAGGACTATTGTTTTGCCATATACTAGCTCATAGGATATGAAACCAATTGTTGTTTTCCATGTTATGTATGCCCATAGCGCTTCTAGTAATCTAGCTACCCAATCTTTTTTGTGTAATTACATTGTCTTAATTAGAATACTTTCAATTTCTCTATTGGTAACCTCCACTTGGCTATTGGCCTGAGGGTTATAAGGTGTTGAATTTTTGTGCCTGATTTCATATTCTTCAACCAATTTGGTAATGAGCTCTGAAGTAAATTGTGGACCTTGATCAGTCATTATCTCCCTAGGTACTTCATATCTAGTAAAACTGTCTGTGTACAATAATTTAGCCACATTTCCATCTCTGGAAAACTATAATGCCTTCACTTCCACCCACTTAGTTAGATAATCAGTGCAAATTAGAATGTACTCTTTGTTGTTAGAAGTAGGTGACATTTTCCCAATAAGGTCTAGACCCCATTTATTAAAGGGAGCTAGTGTTAACTGTGGCTATAATGGCATTCATCACTCCTTGTTGGCTTACCCATTCTTAGGCATCTATCACAACTCCTTGTATATTTGGTAGAATCCTTGTGTAAAGTCTACTAGTAGTAATTAGTTGTGAGGAATTTGAATGTTTTCCTTTTGGCTGCAAAGTGACCCCCACATGGTTCATCATGGAAATCCTTCATAATATCAAATATTTCATCTTACCTTATACGCCTTCTCATGATATTGTTTGGACTGGTGTAGAACAGGTAACCATACATCCAAGAATATGGAAAACACTTATGCACTAGTTGTCTCTTTTCCCTTGGAGAAAAGTGTTGTTGAATTTTCCCTGTCACTAAATAGTTTGCAATGTCAACATACTAGGGTATATGTATATTAAGAGAAAAAAATGCTCATCTAGAAATGAGTCATCTACTACCCCTTTTGTTGATTGTGTTGGAAACCTTGATGGAAAATTTTCTACTGCATTAGCCTTACTAGACTTGTCCATTATTGTGATATCAAACTCTTGTAGAAGGAGCAACCATCTAACTAGTCTACCCCCTACTATAGGCTTGTTCATTAAATATCTAATAGTTGTATGGTATGTGTGGACAAAAACTATAACCAATAATGTAATGCCTAAATTTATTGATGACATACACTACTACTAGCATCTCCTTTTCTGTAACAGTATAATTTAGCTCTACTCCCTGAAAATTCTTGCTAGTGTAGTAAATAGCATATTCTTTGTTGCCTTCTTTCTCACCCAAAACTACTCCAATAGAAAAATATGAAGCATCGGTGTGTATATGGAAGGGTAAGGTCCAATTTGGCCCATTTAAAATAGGTGCTTGTGTTAAGGATTTCTTCATTTCTTCAAAGGAATGTTGGCACTCTAATCTCCAATCAAATTCTATGTCTTTAGTCAACAAAACAAACAATAGTGCAACAATCTTATTGAAGTTCTGAATGAACCTCCTATAATAGCCTGCATGGCCTAGGAAGCTTCTAATATCTTTCTACCTCTGTGGAACAAGTAATGTAGAAATGATCTCTATCTTATGTGGATCAACTTGGATCCCTACATTGGATATGAAATGCACTAAAACAATTCCATGGGTCATCATCATAAAGCATTTCTCATTACTAAGGGACAAATTGTGTTCTTTATATCTCTTTAAAACCTTTTCCATATTGCTAAGGGCTTCCTCGTAAGTTTCCCCAAATGTGGTGAAGTCAACCATATTATCTCCATAGAGTCATGAGCATAATTAGAAAAGATGTTGAGCACTACCCTCTGGAAAGTAGTTGGGGAATTACATAAACCAAAGGGTAGAACAGAGTAAGCATAGGTACCCCAAGGACATGTAAATGTTGTTTTGTTCTAATCCTTTGAAGCAATTTTTATCTAATTTTAACCATTGAAACCATCTAGGAATGACAAGTACTTCTTCCCTGCTAAAGAGTCAAGCACTTGTTCTATAAAGGGCAATGGAAAGTGGTCTATCCTAGTGGCTGTGTTCAGTTCCCTATAATCTACGTTCATGCCCTCCATTTTCCACCTTTCTTGGAATAATGAATAAAGGTGATACCCATTCAATATCAAATATAGGATAAATGAATCCTGCATCAAGGAATTTTTGAAGTTCAACTTTAACTATTTCTCTCAAGGAAGGGTTCATTTGTCTTTGAGGTTGTCTAATGGGCCTATAACCATCATTTATATGGATCCTATGCATACATAAGTCAGGATCTATACCCTCCATATCATGGTAGTCCGTGTAAGGGTTGTTGCATGTGCTTGCAACATAGTATTTAAGGAATTATGTTGTTCTTCAATCAATGCATTGTTTTTGTTCAACATTTTTCTTGGTATGATTTCTAGTTCTTTGGATGATTCTTGCACAAATGAGAGGTCAAGGCTAAGAATGATTGGTACACATTGTTGTGGTAGTAATGAATGGAAGATATGAGATATTTATTTCAAGGAGTTGGTAGGTATAATGCTCTATAAAGGATCTTGTAGACATGAGAGACAATCATTTTGTTGTAGTCTCCAACCACAATCATTTTGTATTATATGAGCAATCAAATCATCTTCATCTTGATCATCCAATAAAGGGATACGTTCTATTATCATTAAAGTTTGTAGGGAATAGTGGTCTTCCTCATCCAAAGTAGGCCAAATGGTTTGCTCAAGATCAACATATGGTTGGGCTGGAGGATAGAGGACCAATTTCTTGGTCACAGTCCCATTAGATATTATCATATTCCCAGACCTACAACCTATGAATGCATCAACTGTAGGTAACCATGTTCTGCCTAGAATGAGTGGACAGCCTGCAAGGTTGATCTTTGGCTATAAAACTATGAAATTAGTAGGATATTCCTAGGAATCTAATACAATAACTAAATCTTCAATGATTTCTTCAGGTTTGGCTAACTGAAGTAATTGCATTGTTTCTTTAGTCATGACATTTATTATTGCCCCTAAGTCTATCAAGGTGTTCTTGATAAGGGTACCATTAATCTTAACATCCACTATTGGACTACCAGGGTTTGTGTATTTATGGATAGTTATATTTCCTAGCAGATATCAACAAGGTTTCCTAGGACATGAATTGTCTGAGGGTCCTTCCTTTTTCTCCTTAGTTTTTGAAGACATAGGTCCCTGACTACCTTGGTATAGATTAGAATGTTCTTAATAGCTTGGATGAGGGGGATCTTGATATTGAAATCCTTAATTTGACCCAATAGGTCTACCTCAGCTTGGATATGATGTTTTTGAATGGATAAGCATTCAAGGAAAGGAGACTTTAGATTTGAGGTGGTTCGATGCACTTGATTTGACTTAGGCTCTATAGGTGATTTGTCTGAAGCTTCAACTATAGGTTCCTCATCCTCCATCTCAATGATTTGAGGGGATGAAGGTATAGCTAGTTGTTTCCTTGACCTAAGGTGGACAACTCACCTCTACCCCATAGGTGGGGTATTGCATAGCCTTGTTAGTATAAGCCTATTGGGATGACTTGTTGTTAGGGTTAGGTACAAGTTGGGTAGGTAATTGTGGTGGTATTGGTGGCTAAGGTGTAGGATTTGATGGGTTAGGCATAATGGCTTGCTGTTGTGGCTGAGGAGGAAGCATAGGCTACTGATGATTTATGTTTTGTTGCTCTACTATTGACCTGTTTGCTATTGTGGCTACCATTGGTTTTGTTGTGTTGGCCATTTAGGATTATAATTGGAACCTTGGAAATCCTATTGTGGCCAAGGATTTATTTGCTGCTAGTTCCAATTTTGTTGAGGTTGTTGCCATTGTTGAGGGTTTTGCCATTGGATTTGGTTATTAGGCCAGGGTTGTGAATTCTAAGTAGAAAAATTATGATTTCCAATTGGAAAAGATGAATTTAAATTAAGAGGGTCTTGTGGTATACCTTGTCTTTATTTCCATGGCCTTCTTTGAGCTATGTAAAATAGTTGTCCATCCTCTCCTTCAAGTGGCTGAAAATTAGGTTTCTCTATTTTTCCTGTTGAATACTAGCCACCCTCTTGCATTTACAATTTGCTTTCCTTTGTCTGCAGCTGGGGCAGTATTCAGTGAGCATTGCTTCAACTTCCTCTTGCTTCTTATTTATATGGAGAGTGTCCAAATGAGTTGCGGGGTGACTGATAATGTCCTCCTTCATGTTGGACAACAAATTACTTAACTCTATCATTGAAAACCCAGTGGATGATTTGCCAATGGTGGATGTCCTCTCTCCTCTTGGCTTCTTAGTGAAGGTCCTAGAGTAATTTTTGTAGACCCTACAAATTTCTTCAAATGGCAGTTGAGAAACATCCCCTTGCCTAATAAGATTGAGGGAACCCATACAGTCCTGATGGACTCCCCTCAAAAATACTAACTTGAGGGATTCTTCAGTTAGCTTGTTCTATGGGTTTTTCTTCAAAGAGAATTGAAATCTCTCCACATAGTCCTCTAATGGTTCATACTCCTTTTGTGACATTCTAAAAATTTCATCTCTCCACCTATTAAGTCCTCTACAATAGTCTTGGTACTTTTCCAAGAACAATGTTTTCATGGCATCCTAATCTAGAATAACATCCATGCCTAATCCCATAAACCATCTTAGTGCTGCATTTTTTAGAGTGGTAGGGAAGAGCTTGATCCTATGAGCATCAAAAGTATATTTGTAACTCCTGCATAGGACATAAAACTCAAAAAAAATGTGTTTGTATCTTTAGTCAGCAAACCATAAAAGATTGGTAATGCTAAAGGAGGGATATTCTTTAGCACAATAGCCCTTTTTGGTGGGTGATTGGAAACTCAAAGGTCATATGTTCTATATCATCTCCCGATGCATCACCCATGGTTTGGTATGTCCCCTCTGTTGGTGTGCTAGATGTTGGTGAAAGGGAAGTTTCTTCTTTAGTAATATACTCGCTTCAAGTACTAGAGTCACCAATATCTTCTATGGCTTCTTGGCATGTAGAGGGGAAAAATCTTCCCAAAGAGTCTCTCTACCTCTACATACAATAAATATGGCTTTGTATAATAACAGTTTTGCATGATATTAGTGAACTTTCTGGTATGTTGATAAGATAAAACCTAATAGTCCTAATGCTAAAAACGAAGTGTAAAATATGAAAGTTTGGAAAAACATGTCTATGAAGGTAGCACCATCTCTGACAATAGTGCCAAAAATGTAGAGTCTAAACTAGTGTCTTGTAAACTTGGTGGAAATCACACAATTTAGAGGAATGACCTAGTTGAATAGTCAACTCAACATTGTAAAGAATTCATTAAATTGTCAACTAGGGCTTGTAACTTGTGATGACATTGGCACTATATGTGCTTTCAAAGACTTGAGGTTACCTAGATTATCCTATTAAAGGTATTGTACTTGGTGGAAAATCACAAAAACACATAACAATGAAAGAAGTAAACCAACGCTAATGGCTATGGGTGCCTATAACATAATCTATAGTTGAACTGCTGTTAACAGGTAATTACTGAAACTAACTCAAAACTACTCAAAAATGATAACTAAACCTAATCTATCCCTCAAAGTACTTCAATTCAATTGAATGCATTCATGCACATGAACAACCATTATTGATAATCGTAATATGAGAATCTATTTTAACTTACATGTAATTTATGAAGTAATGAATAACAAAAATAACTACCAATAAAAATAAAACAACTATAAATGTAGTGAAGAATAGTTACCTTGAGTGGTCTAATCAAGTGGTTGTCTTTACTTAAAATAAAACCAAATCTAAATTTTTAGATTCTATGTAACCATATCAACTTGAACTTCATTCATTATGCATTCCAAAATATCACATAAAATCTTGCTCAAATATTGTATTCAAGAAAACCATTTCTAAGCAATCAACATGTTTATAGAGTACAACTAAAAACTAAGAAGTAATTGATAACAAACCATCAATATGAGATTAACCAACTAACTATACTAAAGACTCAACCATTGGCTATATATAGGCATGAGGGAGTTTATTCTAAACACAACTCTTAATTGAAATCATTAACTACAACTCCCTATATATCAGAGCGTGTAATTAAGATTTGATTTATTCAAACTACTACTGAAAAGAAACAAGAGCTCAAATAGGGTTAAAAATTTGCAAAATAGATTTGCATGTGGAACACATAATTAGTTATCTATAATCCTATTAATAAAATAATTATTCTTGTTCAATGCCTTATTAACTATCATAATGATGCATGACTAACTCCATCAGGTGTCTCCACATGGTAGTTATTACACTCAGCTTGTTTTGACACTTCCCTTGTTTCACTGTCCAAGACCTCCTTTGGTTGCAAGCTACAACTTCCAGTTGTTGTGGGCTATAATGTCTTCTTGCGTTGCAAGAGGTTAATCCACAAAACACATACAAAAAAATAACTACCATGATTAAACACATAATTCTAATCACATTCCATACATATCCACATATAAATCATGCAATGCTACTATATCACAACTATATTTCCATTACTTTAATTCAAGTCCAAGGTGGTATAATAAGCATAAAAGATAGCATAGCATAGGAATATGTCTGAAAGGATTTTTTGATAATATCTATTAAACATGCATAAAAACATCATGAAATGGACTAATAAATGGACTCATCACCTCTATTTCCAAGTGTGCATTCATCAATACACCACTCTGAGCTTATTTGCCAAAACCAACTATTGACATGCACCAAAATAATGTCAAATTCAAAATCAATTGCCTTTTCCTAGAAAGTCACACTCAAACTTGGTGATATTATAATTTTAATATTTATTTTCCAAATTATGTAAATGTGATGAGGACAATATAAATATTAAATATACATTTTTTTCCAATGTCCCCTATGACCCTTCTTGACTTACTATTTTGGGATGATGGAAACTTGAAATTTTTAGTAAATACTATTTTTGGAAAAAGGGACATGTCACTACCTACCTTATTATACTTGTTCTTATGTGCCTACCAATTATCTATATTCCCATGTTTATGTGACCTTATGTATTTACCTGATCCACTTGTTTATCACACCTAAGCTCACAATTATTTATATGCACATGTTATTCTTTGTGAAATAGTCCCCTTCCTATATCAAGTTTTATTTGTGACAACAAGGCCATCCTTGCAATCAAAAAATCATCTTAATCTAATTAATAAGTTTAAAATTCAAATTTAATTAACTTCTCACATTTACCCTTCCTTCCTAGGACCAAATAAACACATATTTGTGTGATGTGTTGCTATATCCTTGTATTTAAAGATATCCAATGCGTTCATGAGATATGAAGGAATTTATCGAGCTCAAGCATTGTTCAACTATCATTTACATTACACACATTACTTGATGCACTAAATGAAAACTAGTTATGCACAAGCATTCTAGGAGCATTTGAATGGTTAGATATTATTTTTATCATTCATACACATTTCTAAGGGTTGACATAAGATAACATGTCTCGTTGTGAAATACTAGTAGCCCCACAATTTTTTTATAAATACCAACATTCTATCAAATATCAAAAACACAAAATCAAGTCAAGATAAATTAAATGGAGTGAAGAAAATAATTTTGTAGACCGTGAAAGATAATTTTGTACAAGTTTTAACTTAGTGACATATTTTGGAGCTCATAGTGCATTGGGAATGGTTTTTAGGACCTTGTTCTTAATTTCATTTCTATTTAGTTGTCTTATCTTAAATATCTTAGGAAACAACCCCATAGCAAAGCCTAAAGAAAAAGTAATTGACGCATCCTTATTACTTGGGAAATTGTTGTCCCCACCTAATCATAAGCTACGAGATATCCAACTTAAGTTGACATCATTGGAACTCAAGTGAAACTTCTTTAGAGGATTGGGATTTCATAAATTATAGAACCAACATACAATGTCATCACCAAAGAAGTTTTAATTTAAATGTTTTGTTGAAGACTCTTGTAACTCAGTTGAGAAGTTTGTGCAATTGTGTCACTTTAATAACTCACTAATTTCTACAAGGAGATATAAGAAAAAATCTTGAGGATGGAAGGTGACATTAAAAATATCTTCAAGATCATGAAAAACATTCATGGAAGAAAAAAGAAATAAACCACATAGAGATAAAAATACACCGATAAATTTGTTTAACCCTCTTCTCAAATATATGAAATTAGTACTTCTAGTAGGAGGGGAGCTTTCATGGACTTAAGAGATCAATACTTGTACACTTTTGATAATTTTGTTGACAATGTGGTAAAAACTACTATAATACCTTGTAGACTAAGTTATGATGATAGAAGAAATATGCATAAAGGTAAGCCACATGATAGACACGATCAAGAATTTGATATACCTAGTCTACATATAATAACCCCACATGGAAGTTCACCCCATATTTTCCCCTATGCCATGTAAGAGCATGATATTTAATTTCATGATGAAAATGAACCAAATTAATTAGAAGATGATGATAAGGAAAAAATATTGATCAAGCGATTGAACTACTTGTTCACCTTGGAGAAAGAACTCAAACACTTTAAGTGGAGATTCAAATGAATGAATATAGGTTTGGAAAACAAGTCTAATTTCAGGATCAATTATACCAATTTGCTTCATGATAAAATAAAAACTAATATCGATATTCTCATAAGAAATTGGAGCATCCCAATTAGTAGCATAAAATATAAGAAAATTTGGGCTTCAAACCCATATATCAGGCACCTATAACAAAAATAAGGAAAAATAATTATATCACTATGAAGTACTCAAAACTAGCATTCCAATGCCTATAAGAATGTGAAAAATTGATGGCTTGGAAAAATATTATACCCTCCAAAAAAATATCTCCCTTTTGGAAAATTAAAATAGGCCTTTTGAATTGTATAAATTTTAAAAGAAAAAATGGACCGCATAAATCAAGAGAGCACCTTTAGTAATAATAGGAATTTTTCAAAAAATTCATACTATTTTGGGTTGTCTTCGGCTCTTCTTGGCTTAGATTAGCTTGGTCGGGGATCCTCTACACAATCTTTGGTTACACCATCAAATAGATCTTTTCCTTCAGGTGTGGAAAAACCTTTTTCTAGGCCAAAAACTAGGATTCTAGAGCACACAAGGGGATTGCAGAGTTATTATGGTTGGATTAATGAGCTACCAAATGTCTCCAAGTGCCCCATTGGGAATGCCCACCCTAGGAGAATGCTTATTCGAGGAAAGAAAAACCCTTTTGATATTTATGGGTTAGACTCTGGTCAAGATGAAGTTTCTCGATCTTGGGCTGACATTGTTTTTGTACGACAGACTCCTACGTCCTTCCCTAACAATATCCCTATTCAATCTAGAGCTCCCTTCATTCCAAAATCTAACATTTTTTCTTCCATGGAGGATACGCCTACTTTGTATCTAAATAGCATAGCTCAGAGACATGAGGATTGCTATCAAGTTCTTCATTTGTAGTTGAGGAATGCACATCTTAATAATGTAAAGTCCCTCTTACCAATTGATCTTGCTAAGTGCTTGTCTACTGTCTCTCTTTCAAATGTTGTTCCAAACATGGAAATTGTGCAACGAAAAGTAGACAAGAACAAAATAGGAAAGAAATGGGTTCATAAAGAGTGCCCTCTTCAAAAGACTAAATCTGGATATGAGGGATCAATTCAAATTTCCCTTCCTGATGAAATATTAGATGCACAAATACAGGATCTTAAAGATCATGCACTAATATGTAAGTTTTGGAATTTCTTACCTACTGTTGAAATTTTAAAGGATTTTCTTTTTTATGAATGGGATGGGGCTAATCATATTTTTTACATAGACCAGGGTAATGGTTTCTTCATTGTGTTTTTTTCCACTAAGTTGTAGAGGGATATAATTCTAAAAGTTAAATCATGGTTTTTTGAGGGCTCTTGGTTATTTACTCAGGCATGGACTCCAAATTTCAATCCTTTCTCTAATGTTATGCATTTTGTTCCTTTTTGGATCCAATTTCCCATACTTCCTCTTGAGTATAGGGAACCAACTATTGTGGAAACTATTGCTAATAATCTGGGAGTTTTTGTATGTCACGACATGGATTTTTTTAGAAATCTAGACAAACCAATTAGGGTTTGTGTTTGTTTAAATACATTAAAGGCATTTCCCTCATCAGTCAGAATTCATTCAAAGTATGGATATTGGAAAAATGTAATTCTAATTGAGGACCCAAATAATGTTTTCACTTCTTGCCATTTATTGGGTCATTCTTCCCAATAGTGTATAAAGAGTATTGATGATCTAGGGGATTCGCCTCTATTTGGTAGTCATACAAAAAATACTCAAATAAGTTGGAATTAGTTGTGAAACAAAATGCTTTTGAGTTAGTTGTCTCAAATTTTGTTCAACACCAATCACAAAATATGAACCCTGTTCAAACTGTCATGACAATGAATTTACTTTCTTCTTTGTACAGGATCCTTAATGTGAGGGACAAATCTTTAGTAAATGGAGCTTGTTTTTTTAGAATTATCTCCTCTTAGGTTGGGACAACATTTAGAGGTTGCTATTCAATCTTTTAAGGATACTAGACCTTCTCAAAATTGCAAGGATTTAAATTTTTTTGTGAACTTACCTAAGGGATGGAAAATAAACTTAGATTTTTTACCTTTGGAAAGATCTTTGTGCTTGTACATAGCAAGCCTTTCTATAGGAAGTGAGCAACAACTAGATGGTATAGTCTTAAAACTGATGTGGGATAATTCTTTGTTACCTAATTCTTTTAGTCACAAAGAAATTTTAGATTCTCGAGTTCCACTCTTGACTTCCCATAGCAAAGATGATATGGTTGATTTGGGCTTACATGATTTAAACACTTTGGATGAGCATGCTAGTTTGGAGATATGGGAAAATTGTATTGCGAAGATGGTAGGATCCAACCTTTTTGATGAAATTGCTGAGAAAGTGGTCAATGAAGAAGGGGAAAGCTCGACAAAAAAATGTAATAAGATTTTTCTAGTTTCCTCAACAATTATTGTAGATGACATACAAGGTACAGTTGAGCAGTCATCAAGGAGTGTTGATTTAGAGAATAGTGGACTGTATGGTGTTGAATTTGATTTTTCAAAACATCTTTCTGTCAGCCAAACTCCTCTTGAGCCTTCTATAATTAAATCACCTGGTAAGAGAGGTAGGAAATCAAATGCAACTAAATTGTAGGAGGAAATTGCTTTAGGAGTTCAGTTAACCTTGGATGGTAGCATAAAGAAAAGATTGATGGGAGCAGGATGCTCTCCTTGATCATTATGAAAATAGCCTCTTGGAATGTTAGAGGCATTAATGCTCCTAACAAATGAGCCTAGATCAAGCAATGAATTAATTTATTAGGGGATGATATTGTTCTATTACAAGAGACTAAGTTGTCTAAGGAGAGTTATGAAAACATAATTGCCAAGTGGTCTATCTGGAAGTCTTATCATTTTGTTGTTCAAGGAGCATTTGGGGGATTGTTAATTTTGTGGAATACCAAATCTATTTAGATGGAATCCATTACTAATACCCCACACTAGAAATTGGTGCGTGTTACTCATTTTGAGTTAACCTTTTTGTTGGTTAATGTATATGCACCAAATTCAATAGCAGGTAAGCAAAAGCTTTGGAAAGAGCTTGAATTATTTTTTGAACAATTAGGGGTAGAAAAAGTTATACTTGCAGGAGACTTTAATGCAATATTGTCCCCTCATGAAAAGATAGGTGAAATTATACCACCCCATAAGATAGTGGAAGATTTTAATAGATTTATCCATGGTAATGCACTTGTGGATGTGCAACCTAAGAAAGGTATGTATACATGGACAAATAAGAGACAAGATTTTTTGCGAATTGTTGTGCAGTTAGACAGATTTTTAATGTCCTCAAATTGGGTAGTAGGAAATTATGTTCAAATGTATGAAATATTGCCGTGGTCAGGATCTGATAATTTCCCTACTTACCTTAGTATTGAAGCCCAAAATTCACCGCACAAGTGGACTGCTTCTTTTAAATTTGAGTCAATGTGGTTCAAGCATAGTGAATTTCTACCATTATTAAAAATTTGGTGGATTCAGGCACCGTATGTGTTAGGATCTTGCATGTATAGATTTTGTAAGAGAATGCAATTCTTGAAAGGAAAAATAAAACAATGGAATAAACATGTGTTCAAAAATATATTTCATCAAAAGGATCTAGTCTCTAAACAACTGGTAGTGGTGAATGAGCAAATTATAAGTCAGGGGCTAACTCAGTCTTTTGAACATCAATTTTTTTTACAAACATAATGGAAAGAGTTAGTATTGCTTGAGGAGTTGTATTAGAGACAAAAATCATGAGAATTGTGGCTTAAAGAAGTTGATAAGAATACTAAAATTTTTCATATGTTAGATCAGGTTAAGAAAGCTAAGAATGTTGTGTTTCGCATTCAAGAGAGTTCATCGGGTAAATGGTTAAATAATGAAGTTGAAATTCAAAATGAAGGGGCTAATTTTTTTCAAATTTGCTTTCTGCACCAATACAACAATCAGATTAGATTGGGGTTGATAGAGAGGATATGTTACAAGAAATTCCTACTCTTGTCACTGATCAAGATAATGTACAACTCAATACGTTGTTTAATTTGGATGAAGTGAGAATGGTTGTCTTTTCACTCAACGCTGATAAAGCTCTAGGTCTTGATGGATTTACAACATTATTTTTTCAAAAATGTTAGGAGTTCATAGGAAATGATCTACTCAAGGCATTGGATGAGTCTAGAACATCTTCATCCATGCTCAAACAATTTAATGTAACACACATTGCATTAATTACGAAGGTCAAGGATCCTAAATTTTTCTCAGAATTTAGTCCTATCTCATTTTGTAACATGATTTAGAAGATTTTCACCAAAGCAATATACCTTTGTTTGTTTCCCATCATTCCAAAATTAATTTCAGAAGAGCAAGTTGGTTTTGTTCCAGGCAGGGAAATAGCGAAGGGTGCTTTGGTGGCACATGAAGTTTTGCAATCAATTTCCTTACAAAAAATTCCTTCCTTTATCATTAAGCTTGACATGATGAAAGCTTATGATAAAGTGGACTGGGCCTTTCTGATGCAGGTATTATGGAAATTTGGCTTTACTAATAGATAATGTAAATGGGTCCTTTCTTGTTTAAAGGGAGTTAAGTTTTCAGTATTAATTAATGGAACATCATCTGGTTTCTTTAGTTCCACTCAAGGTATGAGGCAAGGGGATCCTATCACCCTTTTTATTCATCATATTAGCTAAGGCTCTTAGTAGGACAATTAACCAATCTCATTCTCAGGGGTTGTGGAAAGGCATTGCAATACCTTGTACTGATTTGTCCATAACACATTCACTATTTGTAGATGACACATTATTATTTGGAATTGCTCAGACATCCAAGGCTAAGCATATAAAATATGTATTAGATAAATATTCACATGCATTAGGTCAATAAATAAATGCAGAGAAATCAAAGATTTATACTTTTCATATTAAATTAGGTTTACAAAAGAAAATTATTAATCTTCTTGGGTTTCAAATAGCTGAATTGCCTTGCAAGTATCTTGGGATTCCATTTTTTTCAGGGGAAAATAAAATTTATTATTGGGTTAGCATCATTCATAGCATTTATAAGAGAATAGCAACTTGGAAGGGAAGATAGTTGTTGATGAGACCATAAATTGTCTCATATTTTATCAAAAAAAAAAATCTATTTCTTCTTAATGCATTAATGTTAAAGTGGATTTGAGTGATGATTGAAAGTTCTTTAGCTTGTTTAAAGTAGAATATAAAGTAAATGTTTGATTTATTTTTAGTAATTAAATGTGATCCAAATTGCCTCTAATATGTCTCCATGAAGTGTTTAAGATGATATAATGCAGATAAATGAGTTATTAAATAACTCATGGTAAGAAAAAGCTTCATTAGACACTTGCAGTAGAGAGCTCTACACTTGAGACTTTTAGCTCCTGAAAGCTTTAGAAGGATTTAAAGAAGTAATGAGAATATAGAGAAGACTCCCAAAACACTCTTACATTCATGCAAAATTATGGAGCATCATTCATTCCTAAATTAATGGGATGAGTATTTGTTTCATGTTGAGTTCAAAGATCTCTCATAGTTATTACATTTCATGATTCCTTCTTCCACCAAAGATAACTCAAGTTACCACATCAATAAACTGTTGTTGCATGATTATAGTATGTTATTCATGCTAAATACCAATTATTTGGTCAACTGAGTTGAAGAATAATTCCTTCTTCATGTTCAAACTTGAAGACTTCCTACAAATCAAGCGCCCAAAAATTATGAAAAATGTAATCTTAGTAAAATGACAATATCTCCCTTGTTTCTTGACAAAATTCAAACCTTCAAAATGATCTAGAAAGTAGACTTGAAGATATAAAAACCCTTTTGATTATTTGGCATGATTTCTAGCAGGGAAGGAGCAGTACGTGTTAGAAAATGACCGAGACAAAAGTGGCATGATGGAGGACAACAACTTGAAGTTTCTGAAAGTTTTATAAACAACCCCTCAAGAATAGGATCTTGGATCCACATTCTTAGTGGATTGATATAGAATATAAATTCTATAAATACAATGTAATCATTGGAGAAAAGGAGGGGATTAGAAAGGTTTGTTTCAGCCTGAGGAAATAGGATACTTTTAGTTTCATTTCCAGCAATGTATTTTTAACTTTCTACAATAAATTTTAATTCAAGCAAGATTTTCATTTCCAGCAAGTGTCAATTATTTTAGCCTTTTCAATTCATGAAAATGTTCCTTAGATTAGTTCCATTTCATGCAAATATGATTTAAGATTAGTTCTCTTTCATGCAAATAGGATTTATTTCTGCAAGTAGAATTGACTGTCAAGCAAGTTTTCTACTTTCTCTCTTGTATACAACCATGGAAACCACCTTGAATTGATAAATTAAATGATGAGGATTACAATGACACCGTCAATTGTCACTATCAGGTCAAATATTGTTGATAAATTAGTCATTTCTACCATTCCAAATTATTATATGGCAACATTAAAAGCTCCTAAATTTGTGATTCTTATAATTGAAAACATAATCAGGGATTTTTTATGGAAAGAAAACATTGATAACAAAAAGAAAATCTCTCTTATCTCATTAGAAAATATGTGTGTAGAGAAATCCAAAGGAGGAGTAGGTATACACAACTTGTCAGCACAAAATCAGGCATTGGGGGAAAAGTTAGTGTTGTACATGTATGCTAAATCACAAACAAAATGGTGTAGAGTTATGCAAACCAAATACTTAGATAATGTGGATCCACATAGAATTTTTAGAATTGAAAATCCGCCACAAGGATCAACAATGTGGAATTTCTTGGTGCCCTGTAGAAAGGTAATCATACCATATCTTACTTGGGAAATCCATGATGGTTTAACAAAAAATTTTTTGGAAGATTCGTGGGGAGGTCATGCACTATTAAATTTAAATAATAATTTGCAAGTTATTCACAACCTACTCAGGTCAAGTTGGGGTGACAAAGTAAGTGATTATTTTGACAGTATAGATGAGTGTACTGGAAGGGTAAAGTGGAAAGATGTATCTGGTATTGGTTGTCTAAATGATCAGAAAGAGGAGTTTACAAGAATTATAGGTGAGAGAACTGTATATTTCTCAGGAAAGGATGATAACCTATTATGGGCACCATCAAAATTAAGAGATTATACAGTCAAATTAGGATAAAAGGAAATAATGAATCAAAGGGAAGTTACTAAGCCACAAAGAGCACTATCTTTTTTTTGGGATCCCTCAGTACTTCCAAAGGTTGGCTAATTCTCATGGCTGGCTATTAAGAGGTCAGTTTTAACAAGTGATAGGCTTCTGAAACTTGGAATTGCAAACTAGTTTAAATGTGTCCTCTGTGAGGAAGATATGGAAGACGTAAATCACCTTTTTATTCATTATCCTTTTGCATTCCATTGTTGGTCTTTTATTAACAGAAAAATTAAGTTGGTATGCTCCATTACCAAAAAACTTGTGGGATTTATTTTCAAGCTGGCTAGTGTTGCACATACCTGCATTGTTTGCTTGCATATGGAGAGTGATTCCTTTTGTATTATTATGGACCATTTGGTGGAAAAGGAATAGAAGAATTTTTAGAAATGAAAGAATGAAAGTTGAGCAAGTATTGGAGAAACTGGAGTCTTCAATAACAGAGATATCAAATGCGTATGTCCTTAAGACTAAGCATGCAAGATTAGTGTTCACAGATTGGGATTCAAAGTTGATACAAAAATGGAAGTTAGTTCTTCCATTCAAGGGAAGTTTACACCAAAATCCAAAGCCTAAATTGATAGAAGAAAAAGTCATTGGATTCCACCTATGGAAGGGTATTTAAAGTTAAATTTTGATGGTGCTTCACGTGGGAATCCAGGTTTGTTAGGGGCAGGGATTGTTAAAGAAATCATGAAGGATTCATAATCTCAACAAAGTAAATTAAACTCCCCAAAGGAACAAATAATGTTGCAGAAGCACAAGCATTACTTCATGACTTGTAGTTAGCATTTGCGTTGCAAATAAAATATTTGGAAATTGAAGGTGATCCATTAATAATTATTAATGCTTGTAAGGAAAAAAAAATCTTTAGTTGGAAAAGTAGATATGTGTTGCAACAGGTTTGGTCCTTGTTGGCCAAGTTTAGGTCTGTGCAAATAAAACACACGTATAGAGAGGGTAACCTGGTGGAAGATAAATTAGCAAATGTTGGGTGTGAACAAAATCAAATTGAATAGTTTTATGGAACTAATATGCAAGATTTAGTCAAGGATCTAAAAATTGCTATTAAAAATCAAATGATTACTAGCAAGGGGTGCAAAAGTAATGGGAGATATGTATGATAAAACAAATTCTATATATCAACAAGATATTGTTGAGCTCTAAAAGAGGAAAGTGTTTGAGAGTTATGCTAAAATTAGTTACATATGGAGATATCCCTAAAAGTGATAAGCTGTCGGTATTCCTTTTCCACATGTTTTTCCCAGAGGAGATCATCATTGTTGTTGTACAACTACAACTAGATCATTGATTTTTGGTCAAGTCATTCATCCCCTTTCATGCAACAATGTGTGCAAATTTTTGATCCCCTATCTAAATCAAGCTTGATTAGTACAATGCAAGTGTAATTTGTAGAACAAAACACCAAATTGGCATGTATTTTACTCCATCCAAACAAGGAGACATAATATTTTACAAGATTATAGGAGTTGTGGCATGAATTTATCAAAGAAACTTTTATGAAGCATCTCGATGAATGTAGCAAAGGTATGTTTTTAACTTAACAAATGTTGACTTTTTGCAGTTCTTAGACAATCAGATGTGTCTGTGGTTGAAACATCATGTTTTCGAGTTGGATCAAATATGGGATAGGATGCTCTTGCATGTGGTGGATTCTAATCTACTTTTGTTTTTTTGGATTTTTTTTGAGGTCCACCTCTATAAAATGCATGGCGGTGTATGCATTTTACATTATGAAAAGGCAGAAATAAAATGGCAGGCTCAATTTAAGTTAATATTATGTTCAAAATGGTGTAACTTGGATCCTATTCGCAGGTGTTCATGATCAACAGAAATAGGGTCGGGTGCTCAAGGACAATTGAAACAGAGTGTTGGATTTAGCTTATTTGTCAGGTATGCTATATGCTTGAAGGAAAAGGATAATTTTTCTTTTTTCTATGTTCCAGATGCTTGTTTATCACAACGTGCCATTCATTTTGTTGTTTCTTTCCACTAAATACTTTGATAAAATACTGGTTATTTAAATATGAAGTGCTTCAAGATGAAATAATCATGCATTTTGTTAAGGCTTTGTTAAATAATTTCAGTCTGTGGAGAATTTCATGTTTGATGATTATTGTTTTGGGAAATGCTCAAATAACATTATTATCTCATTCAATTTTTTTGGGTAGTGTGTTGTGCAGGGGCCATTGTGTTTTTAAAAAAACTGTGTTGCAACATGGAGTTTATGCCACAAAATACCAGAGCTCCTTTTCTAGTACACAAGTGAGAGGTGCCATTCTCCAAAGCATTGGAAAGAGATCATCTTTCACATATTTTCAAGACTGATTGCTTACTTGTGTATAAGTGTTTGAAGAATTTGATAGGTGATGAAATTTTGATTCCTTTAACTCAAAGGTTAATACTACCATTAGAACTGGTGTCAATCTTTGTTTCAAATGTGCTGGACCTAAATCCAAATTATAAGGATATGGTTAAAATTGCATGTATAGTCATCAAGGAATTATTCTTGCAAGATAATGCTCTGCTAAAGAGCATATAGAAGTATAATTTCTAGAAAGGGGATGCATATGTGGGCAGAATTTTTCCAAGGAACTACTTGCATCATAAGGTTTTCTACCGTAACATATACATTGCAATGAAGATATCACTAGAGAATAACTCATCAAGTTATCTGTATAGAGCACTAGCCCACCATCATTTTGAAGTAGGTGATGATATTGTAGAGAGCTTTAAAGAAAAATATCATGCATTATCATTTATACTAACACATCATTGTCATCATGAAGATAGCTCCAACAAACAAGTGGCAAAACACGAAGAGGTGGTGGAATTTGTAGAGTCTCAAGCTGAACAAAGAAATATGATTGGACATAAGGATAGGCCAATTCCACAATTACTGGATATGAGCATCATTGCAAACTCTCACTCAACTCCTTCGGCACAACAGAGCATGCATAAAGAGTTGTCTATATGAAATGTTTGCAACATGATCTTTTAGAAGCAGTATATAATAGGTATGTAAACAACTATTTTGCTAAATCTAACAAGCTTTTATCAAATAGGTTTCCTAGAATTTTGAAAAAGTTTTGGCTTCAAAGCTTGAACATTTTGATCTCAAGTTTTTTGTTTCTATCAAGCTAATATCATACAGGTTTCATAGTATTTTGAATTTGGACTACAAAGACAATATTATTGTAATTATTTGAGTTTTGTTATTATATATATAAATCTAGTTGGCTTATAGCCTTTTATTCAAAAAAAAAAAAGGCCCTTACAATATTGGGGCAATACTTGGGTGGTGTCACTCAGTGTGGGTAGTGTTGGGGTGATAGATTTCTATCACACCACTAGGATTGAGCAATAGGATTAAGTGTTTATAGATTAGCAAATAAAACTAGTTGAATGTTTCTCTTGGGGGAACAATGGTTGCACTGACCATTGGAGATAAGCCCCTATTGGATGGGGTGACTTTGGCCTCACAATCATGCAACCAAGGTCCAAAAATAAAACCTTGTTCAATAAAAAAGATTTAATTTGAAACAAAAAATTATCCATACCTAACATAGGAGGAGGATGCACAACTAACACATGCCAACTCAAATATTTGCAAAATATTTTATAGAATATTTTGACATATCTAATGATGACTACAACCTTTAAAAACCATCCAAATCTATACAAATGCATGGATTTGCATAGCGAAAATTCTATAAACCCTCTAAAAATGCTAAAAAAAATTCAAAATCTAGATATTATCAAGTATTATATTAGTTTTACGCTTTTAGGTATTTTTAACTAAATAGTGAGGTCCATTTTCCCAAAAATTCACCCAATAAAATTTCCTAGTAAAAAAACTCTCAAATTGAGAAAGGGTTTATAGATTTGAAACTTTGATACCATGTAAGAGTCACACAATAAACTCAAGCAACTAGGATGACTTGCAAAGAAAAATAAACCTTCCATGAAAGAGTAACAAGATATGAATGCTATAAAATGAAATAGGATACAATATGATACCCAATATACAAAAGGAACCTTGCTTATATAGGCAAGGCGAAAGATAGGGAAATATAGGATTATGACAAGCATCAAAAGTATATGACATGAGACACAAAAATAAAAATATTTAGAAGTTACGTAAGTAAAATTAACTAAGTGTGAATAGGACCTAGATGGGAACCAATTAAGTAATGTACCTTATTCACAATAACATCCACAAGACAATGATCCCCTCAATGTGATAGCTTCATTTAAGAAGAAAGCTCAGATTATTATAAGAGAGACAACCCTTAGTTTGGATAGATATAGACAACTATGTTGACGATTGTTTTTGCACATCACAACACCGAAAAAATGAAGTATTTTTTTTTTCTCTTGAAAGGAAATATAACCTTTGAAACTTCAAAAAGATAACCCCAAGGCTTCAATAGTTGAGTCTCAACTTTGTAAAAAGCAACTCAATGGTTCAATATTTTTTTGTTTTACAAGGAGCTTTACAATTACTTAGCTATAACTCGATAATAAGGGTTTGGGAGATTTGAAATTGATATGAAACCATAGCTATGTTTCCAAATATGAAATTTTAAAATAATATTCAACATCTAATATGACAATTTAGGTGATGCTTTTCTTCCTAAACTAACCCAATCTTAAAATAAAATGCAAAAGATAGGGTAAGAAGAAATTTAAGTGATGAAAACCTAAGGAAAATGACAATAATAGTTTGATGTTGTATATAGAATAATCCCTCACAAAACCAATTCATGCTTACTTAGAGACTAGCTCATAATGTTGCAAGAACAATGCAATCTTCAAAGAAAATGAAAATATTTTCAGATCATGAACATTTATACAAATACCCAATTTAGGTGTAATATAAATAAATATTCACAGTTTGAACCAATATTGAAATAAGGCTTAGAATAACCATACAAAGTAACTTACAATCAACAAATTACAAATGGTATGAACCAGAGATCTATCAATATCTTCACACTGCACCATTATTATAACTAAACTTTTATCTAATATTGAAGAAAGGAACCATGAATACATAAGAAACACCGAGTAGAACACCAGATCTCCAATATTGTGCTTGTATTGATTTCAAAAATGTGTAGTTACAACAATTCTTGTTCAACAACCTTTATAAGGAGAGAGAAAAATGCCTTTTATAAGCAAGGACAACAAAACCTAAGGCAAAACCAATGGTGGAGATTATCTCAACACCAAGGCCCAAATATTGTATTTGCATTAAATATTTGGATAACATTAAATGTTTGTAACATATTCGTCATCCATCTCCAACTTAAATTAGTTACAAATATGCCTAAGGATATATAAAAGTGCATTATTTAATATATCTTTGCATTAATTAAATTTTACAACATCCCAAGAAATCTGGGGCACAAAATTCCAAAAATATTTCTAGCTGGCACTTTTCACAAAAAATGATCATCAATGAGACTTCTACCTTTTGACTTCTTGTTCATGGAAAATTTTACAAAGGTTGTTAGAGCAGAGGTGAGTTCATTAACATGGATCTTGTAGCATTGGGCATCATATTGATCGATCAAATGGTGATGCAATACCATCCATGGAGACTTCTAGCTAATAAAATCTTGAGATTTCAGAAAAAATTAAGTAGCCTCATCCATGAAATATATTGGTAATTCCTTAGTAGGCTCTTTATGGATTAACAAATTCCATGTTGTTGATTCAAAGTTTATTCATTTAGACTTATAGAAGCATCCACCTTAGCTTTTGTAAGCTCTCCCAAAAATTGGTTGCAATCCATCAAAACTTCATTAATTTGATCATTTATTTTCTTCACTTATGGCTCCAGTTGCATAACTATCTCTTTGTGAAATCTTAGCACATGCAACTAGTAGTGAGAATTTTTTACTGACTCTTCAAAATACCCTCCCTCACTATCACTTCAATGGAGAGTTTCTTTACAGTCTCCAACTTGGGGAATACTAAGCCATGGTATTTTTCATTATTACTAAAATACTCAATCAACTTATCTACTTCCTCGAGGATGAGAAATTTACTATGCACTTGAATGGTAATATCAATTGTGATATGATTTAGGAAGACGATTGATTTAAGAATGCATAACGTTTATAGTTTTCAAACTTCAAATTACTAAAATGAGATTAACAACACATAATTAAATAAACAAAATCAGAATTCATAATGAGACAAGAGAGAACACAAAAAAATTGATAATGGATTTTGTCGTAAGAACGACTACGTCTCCAGGCCCCTCTCCAAAGCCCCTCTCCAAAGAGTAGACCAATTCGATCGAAATCTTCAAAAAATTGGCATTACATCAATTTGCAAGCTCTTCCCTTTAAGCACGACAAAGTTATGATATTCTCCTGACGTACAGGAACAACAAATTATCTCTCCAAAATGCTCTAAGTCTCCAACACCTAAATAATTTTGAATCATGAATGTCCCCCTAAACCTCTAACCCCTCCTTTTTATACAAAAAAATTACTCAATTGGACTAATAACCAATTGATTTACAAAATCCACCTTATCTCTCCATTTTTACATAAAATCTTCACTAATCTCCCTTATTTACATATTAGGATTTATTAATAATCCTAATTAATCTCTTCAAATTATTTAAGCCCTTCATTTTATCCTTTTCAGGCTTTTGTTGTTATAGGGATTTTCATTTAAATCCTTATAAGTTTGATTGTTTTATTTTTTTAGAGGGATTTATTTATTTTTAGGGGTATTCGGGTTTTGTTTTACAACAAAACTGACTAGGCTCCCACTATATTTCGAAGCTATCGTATGGTGTAACAACCGACAATGACTTTGACAATTGGTTGGTTCGGGGTTCCAAACCCGCTGGCTTCAAATTTTCACCAAACCCAACAGTACTGTTAACAAAACATACTAGTCACCATATATGGTAAGTGGAGGTTGTGGGGTTTAGTGGTAAGGTGCACGCGTAGTTGTTGGGAGCTGGGGGGTTCGAATCTACCCGACACCATTTTACCAACAATTCCAATGAACAAACAACTCACCAGAGGAGGATAAATAGGGTGCCACATGGCTGGCTGAGGAGGTGCCACGTGGCACAATATGATTCGCTATTGTGTGGTGACATGGTCGATGACGGAGCCAATGAAGGAGTGTATAGATGACACATGTCAGTTGGTGATTGGTCGAGAATGCTGACTATACCATGTTGATGTTAGCAAAGTCAACCCAACTTTGACTGCTCATAGCTCGTGCAAACAAACCTTGTTTTCTATGAAACAAACATTGTCGGAAAGCTTGCGATGAGCTCTTTACATTAATGCTGAATTTGAAAACTTTTGATGACATCAATTTTTGGCCCTTTTTCTTTGACCTAATATCAGGGTTGACAAAGGTTTGACCGAGCATATTTTGGACTCCATAGCTCTGTTTGACTCCGTTCGCGTTGCATTGGAGTTAGAATTTCGCCCTCTTTCTGATGATGCCAATTTTGGAGATAAAAGAGAAACTTCAATTTTTGGTGAAGATCCTCTGGATCAGTCCTCCCCACTATAGAGCTTTTGGACCTTCGAAAGCTTGATTACTCAAAAATTAAGTGAGGGTAAAGTTACCTCACTTTACCAATCTCCATCCATTTTGGCTTGCTTGGATTCATCCCCTTCAGTCCTACTCTGAGGTACTCAACTGCTCCTCTTCGTGAAGTCTTGGTTTTCCTGTCTAGGATGATATCTTTAGGCAATTCTGACATGTACTCTGGTGAAATATCATCAACTAATGGAACCTAAATGTCAGTCTCCTCATCCAATATCATAAGAGGTTCATACAAATTCAAGTTCTCAACATTTACAATTGAATACATTTGCATGTATGGAGGAAGCTTAAAGCGGAAGGCATTGGTTACTATATTTTCCAAGATCTCAAAGGGACCATACTAAATCGGCTTGAGCTTCCTTCCTTCACCTTGCATTCTTTCCTTGCTGATATGTAACCAAATGCGGTCACCAACTTGAAAATGATGGTCGGTGCGATGTTTATCATGTCGAGCCTTGTATTTGGCTTGGCTCTTTTCCAACTGTGCTTCTACTGCCTGTTGGATGGCTTGGAATTTTTGGATGAACTTTAAAGCCTTCTCTGAATCATGGCTCCATCTCCTCCATCTTCCCCTTCTTCTCCATCTTCCCCTTCTTCTTCTTCCTCTTCTATTACTGTTAATCCTTTCAAAAGCAAGTCTAAGACTATTATCAAATTTGATGTAAAAATTGAATTGCCTAAGTATTTTGGTGAGTTGAATGCCGAAAAGTTAGATGACTGGATCTAGCAGGTAGAAATGTATTGTAGGATTCAATGCCTAAAAAAAGATGCTTCTATGATCCAGTTAGCCACTCTCCGGTTGGGAGGTACAACTCTCACCTGGTGGGAGAGTAGGACTCAGGAGGAAATTGCTCACCAAGGTAAGGTCAATATGACTTCGATGGAATTTATTGCTGCCCTTAGAAAACAATTTTATCCTTTAGGTTATATGCAACAATTAACAATGAATTGGCAAACCTTTAGGCAAGGTAAGGCCCAGTTTGTCCAAGATTACACTCATGAGTTTAGAAAATAGGCTATTGCTTTAAATGTTCCATTGTATACTCAAGATACATTACTCAAGTACATAGGTAGTTTACATTCTTACCTAAGGCATACTATTCTAATGTTGAGTCCTAATAATTTGGATGAAGTGTCAAGCCAAGCTACTCATTTAGATTCAAGGGGTAAGAACATTTTCAGTGATAATTTCTCAAAGAAACCATCTAAGTCTGAGGGGAAGTCTAAGGGTAAAGAAAAAGAAAAAGATAAAGGAAAAGGGAAGAAGACAACTATAGTCAAGAAGGAGGGTGATAAGCCCACATGCTCCCATCTCAAGAAAGAGGGGCATGATGATTCAAAGTGTTGAAAGCTTTATCCTGAATTGAGGCCGAAAAGATACAGAGGCAATAAAGTCAAGCAAAAGACTGCTACAGTGATTCAACAAGATCTTTGATCCGACTTTGAAGATGAAACTAAAATTGTTGCTGTTGGGGTCCAAGGTAAAGGGAAAGGTATAATTCTCTCTTCTAATGAAAATGTTTCTAATGCAAATGAAAGTAAAAGTAAAGTATCTACTCCTCCTAAAGCTGATAAACAACGAAATGAATTGTTTCATATTCGAGTTGTAACTAAGCACACTAAGATTGATACATTGTTTGATATGGGTTTTCAAGTCAACTTAATATCTGGAGAGGTGGTAAAGAAACTCAATCTAGCTACAACAACTCATCCTAAGCTCTATCCACTTGGATGGGTATGTAATGATGCACAATTGCAGGTGACAAAATAGTGCAAATTGCATTTTTCCATCACTGCTAATTTCATTGATGAAGTAGAAGTAGATGTTGTACCTCTAGATATTTGTGGGCTTGTGTTAGGGATTCCTTACCTGTATGATAGAAAGGAAATATTGTACAGGGGGGAGAACAAATATCATATTTTTAAAGATGGGGTAGAATATATTGTACGTGCATACAAGGTCAAGACTAATCTCACACTAGTTAATGCTCGTCAAATGAAAAGGTTAGTCAACTCTAGTAAGAACTTTGTGTTAATACTTGTAAAAGCCAAATAAGAAGACATCTCTGAGGAAATTAAAGGGTGTGACCCAAAACATAAGGTTGAAATGGTCAAAATTGTTTCCGCTTACGATGACTTGTTTTAGGAACCAAAGGGGTTGCCACCCAAGAGGGAAATACAACATGAAATCTAGTTGCAGCAGGATGCGCCATTGCCTAACATCGGCTTGTATCGTTTGTCCATTATGAAAAATGCATAAATCAAGAAACAGGTTTAGGATTTAGTGGAGAAAGGAGTCATCCATCCTAGTACATCTCCTTGTGGTTCTCCAATTGTGTTGGTTCCAAAGAAAGATGGATCTTGGAGAATGTGCATTGACTATCGAGCCCTGAACAAGATAATGGTAAAAAATAGGTACCCTCTTCCAAGAATTGATGATTTACTTGATTAGTTAAAGCATGCAGTTTATTTTACTAAGTTAGACTTGCGTAGTGGATATCATCAAATAAGAATTGCAGAGGATGACATTTGGAAAACTACATTTAAGAGAAAACAGGGACTTTACAAGTGGTTGGTCATGCCCTTCGGGCTTTGCAATGCACCAACTACATTTATGAGAGTCATGAATGATGTCTTTCATCCTTTTATTGATGATTTTGTCATAGTCTATTTAGATGATATTCTTGTATTCAGTCAAACTTGGGATGATCATGTAATTCATGTAAAGAAAGTTTTTGATGTATTGAGAAAAGAAAAAATTATGTAAAGATGTCTAAATGTGAATTTGCAAAGATATCTCTAGTGTACTTAGGCTATGTCGTAGGTGGTGGTCAATTGAAAGTAGACCCTATGAAGGTCGAAGCTATTGTAAACTGGCCTAAGCCAAGTATTGTAATAGAAGTCAAAAGTTTCTTAAGTGCAATTTAGTACTGGAGAAAGTTCATTGCAAACTTTTCTGACATTGCATCACCATTGCATGCATTGACAAGTGTGAAGACAATTTTTTAGTGGGGACATCCACAGCAGAAGGCCTTCAACACTTTGAAGAAAAAGTTGAGCACTACACCAGTTCTGGCTTTACTAGATCTACATCAACCATTTGAGATCAAGACTGATGCAAGCGGGTTTGCCATGGGAGCTGTTCTCATGCAAGGAGGTAAACTAGTCTGCTACCACTCTGAAACCTTTTTAGGAGCAGTAAGTAACTATCCTCCTTATGATAAGGAACTTTATGCTTTAGTTCAGAGTGTTAAAAAATGGAAACATTACATAATGGGGAAGGAAACTATAATCCACACTAATCACTAGCCACTACAATACTTGCACTCACAGTCTAAATTGTAGCAAAGTAGGCATTTCAGATGGATGGGATTTTTGCAATAGTTTCACTTAGTAATTAAGTACAAGAAAGGTACCCATAACAAAGTAGTAGATATGCTTTCTAGGCCTCCTATTATGAACTCATTGATTATCCTTAAAGGTAGTTCCATGGTACATGAAAGTTTTTCAGGAACAATATGCTAATGATGAAAGCTTTAAGGATATTTATTCAACTTTAATTGTAGGCAAACAGATAGAAGAGAAAGATTACTATGTGCAGGATAAACTTTTGTATCATTTGGGCAAGTTATGTGTTCCGAAAGATGAACAAGCACATGTAATCCGTGAAGCTCACACATCTTTGATTGTAGGACATTTTGGGGTAAATAAAATAGTTACTCAGTTGTAGAAATATTGTTACTAGCCTAAAATCCAGGAAACAATCACCAAATACATTAAGGGTTGTATTATGTGTGAAACTAGTAAACCAAGTAACAAAAAATTGCGGTTGTACACACCATTACCTATTCCATCCTGTCCATGGGAAAGTGTGTCTATGGATTATGTTGGGGGTTTACCTATGTCTAGGAAGCTTCATGACTATCTTTATGTAGTAGTTGATCGGTTTAGTAAAATGTGTATCTTAATGCCTTGTAAAAAGCAAGTTACTACTAAATTGACAACTCAAATGTACTTCTAATTTGTATGGGTTCATTTTGGTTTGCCTACTTCTATTGTATCAGATCAATATTCTTGAGTCCTAGGAATTTTGGTCAGCTTTGTGGGGACTCATGGACACTAGACTGAAGAAGAGTACAACCTTCCATCTGCAAACTAACAGATAGATAGAGGTAGTAAACACGACAGTTGTGCATCTACTTAGAGGTTATTGCAACAAACATCCCGAGTTGTGGGATGAGAGTCTTCATTATGTGCATCATGCTTACAATCATGCAACACACTCTTCTACAAAGAGGTCTCCTTTTGAGACTTGTTTCGGTTATGTGCCCAAAACACTGATGGATTTTGCTTTTGGGAAGGATGATGTTGAAGATGGACACCATGATTCAGAGAAGGCTTTAAAGTTCATCCAGAAAGTCCAAGCCACCCAACTTTGACTGCTCATATCTCATGCAAATGGACTCCATTTTTTGTGAAATGAATGTCATTGGAAAGCTTGCGATGAGCTCTTCTCATTGACGCATAATTTGACAACTTTTGATGATGTCAATTTTTGACCCTTTTTTTCTTTGTCCTGGTACCAGGGTTGGCCAAGGTTTGACCAAGCATATCTTGGACTCCGTAGCTTCATTTGACTCCATTCAAGTTGCATTGGAGTCAAAATTTTGCCCTCTTTTTGATGATACCAATTCTGGAGATAAAAGAGAAACTTTAATTTTTGGCGAAGATCCTCCCGATGAAATTGCCTTATTGTTGGTTTCAAAAACATATTTTATCCAATTCTCAACAGATTGGGCCCAAGACCTCATTTTCTCCATTTTTCCTACCTCATCCCTAGATAACACTACTAGGGTTACAACTTTCCCTAGTATACATTGAATTGGGGCCACCAAATGTTGGATGAATGTTGTTAGCTTTGCTACTTGTGACGCCAATTCAACCTTAGTTATCTCAATTTTATGCATCTATTTTAAACTATTAGAAGTTGACCCCTGAAACTCATCTATTTCTTGGGCTCTATTTGAAAGACTAATATTTATAGTTGAAACATTTTTTTGGAAAAATGGTCTATCATTCTTATTTATATCAAGAGAGGTGACAGGAAAAATTATTGACCCAAAAGCATCCTTGGTCAGATGGGACCTTATCTTGGCCTTTTAATTCTTCGTAGGCTTCTGTACTCTGCTTAAAATCACCTCAAGGCTTAATTAAGGAGTTTTAATAATTGACCTTTTTATTCTTTAATTGCTATTCTATCCATGTAAGGGAAATAACCTTATATGTTGTTTCTATTTGTGGAGGAAGGGATGAAGTTTCCTTGTGAATATCTTCTACATATACCTCTTCATGAATTTGTTCTTCTTTTTCCTTTGGTTGTTATTCTACAAATTTCTCCTCTTCTTGACTTGCAGGCTACTTTGACTTGAGCTTAGGAATATCCTCAGTAAATTTTTCTTCTTTTGAAGGATTATATTGGGTGGATAGAATTGATAAATCTTCCACTGAGTACAAACCAACCATACTCTTTTTTCCTACTATTGTAGTTCTTCCAATATTCTATTCACACTCTTCATAGAGGGAGGATCTAATGATTCTTTTGAAGAATATAGAGAGGTGGTTTGAGTTAATTGATGCAACAAAGACCTGTTGACTTGGGAAAGTACTGTAGTAGCCACCTCTTTGGGCATATTTGAAAGGTGAGGGATGAAGGATTGAGGAAGTTCAAGTGAAGTGGGAAGATCAGAGGTAGAAGGCATAGTGGAAGAACTAGTGGACATGGTAAATTGGGAAGGAGGAATAAATGTAGGAGGGAGAGAGGTGGGAGAAGGAGATGAATCAATGAAGGTATGAGTAGTGGAAGGAGTGAGAATTGAAGTGGTGAAATCCATTGAGATGTCAAGTAGAAGAGGTGAAGTGAAGGTGGATGAGGGAGAAGATATGGAAATGGTTGAAGAAGATGGAGGTGAGAAAGTTGAAGGAGGGGGTGAAGGGGAAGAGTCTCCCTTTTCTTCTTCTACTAGTTCCAATGAAACAGTCCCAGACCACTTCGCTCTTTTTGATTAGGGCTTACCCCCCTTCGAGGTGCTAGCCTTCCTCTTATACACTTTTTATTTGGTTGTAGGCTTCCTCTCTTATTTTATTAGCCTTACCTTTGGCCTTAGAAGGAGTCTCAATATACTTCTTTGTAGATTCATCACTTGGCCCAATTTGTTCTTTAATTTTCTCTTCTTCACTAGAAGAAACTCCTTCTTCTTCAATCCTCTTGCATTCCAATTCTACTCCTTTAGTAGGATACTAGAGGAATGTGGTTCCATCCATCTTTTAATTCTTCTTAAGACTAGCCTATTTATAATCTCCAAGTCAATCACTTCCTCCCCAGTCTAGTTAGGAAGTGAAATTGGCTTATTTGCAACTTCATTATATCCATCCTCTTCCAGTACTTTGTCATATTCCTCTACTTGATCGGGAACAAGAAAGGGGCAGAGAGTTCTGATGTAATCCACTATCAGCTTGGAGTACGGTCTCTTCCTTACCTCAAGGTAATCTTTAAAATTGGCCCAAAAATATTCAATGTCCAATTGATGCCCATACAACCTTCCTACTTGATTCTTTATTTTCCCAAGGGGTTCAAAATGCTCTCTTTGATTGTGGAAATTGAACCCAAACATTTGCATTTCCACATCTAAAAAATTAGTAGTCTATGCTAAAGGACATGCATATAAACCTCTCATGAGTGCCAAAGGATATGGAACTCCTAGCTTGTGTTTTCTCTTTAGTAGTTGATGAGAGGCACATAGTTGTCTTATCATTTCTAACATCACAATTGTATTGTTAGGATACTTTAGCAATCTGTAGGGAGATTTTGAGAATCCCTCCATTTTGAATTATGTAAATCTAGGGAATTGGATAGACCAATACATAAACCTTTTCAACATCTCCATGACAAATGATAAAGGAATCATTCACTTTCTTATAATGGTTCTTGGAATTTTGTATTTGAAGCTAGGGGGTGATCCCACAATAGTGGTTTATACTTTTTGGGACATCCTAATTTTTGCTGAAATCACATATTTTTAGAAAATATTATGATTTAAGCCTTGAGAAATTCCATTTAAAGGATTTTAATTGAAGAGGATTTGATTAAAACACCTTAGATGAAACCCCCTTGGATAGAACCTTGCTAGTTTTAAACCATACCTATAACGAAGTCTCCTTTACACCTATCAAAATGCTGATAAAAAACCACTTTCAATTTACCTTTTGGGGGATCACATGAATTCATTTAAAATTTATTTTTTGTAAGTATGTGGTACTTATTATAATCTTCCCAAAAATTATAATTTTAAATATATTTAATTTGATTATTATATTTTTATTTTAGTTTTTGTGAATGTAGGTTTTTCACCAAAAATCAAGCTCTCTATTTTGCACATGTGAACAAATAGTAGATTATAAAAAAAAAATTCTAAAAAATATCTATGCACTAGATATTGATGTCCTTGATCCAACAAAGAAAAAATAATTGAATTTTGATACATACAAAAAAAGTTATGTTTTAGCAAGTAAACATATGTTTGAATTGTAACTGGTTCAACTTGAAAGCTTAGTTAAGAAAAAAATTATTCAATAAAACACTATGAAAATAATTGCATGCACTAGATATCATAGTTACAAATCTAAAATAGAAAAAAATATAATTTTATCCTTCATATGAAAATTTTTATGGGTTAGCAAGTACACGTCACTCTTTAAAAATGGTGTTTACTGTTAAAAACTAGTTTTTGAAGGAGATGGAAAAAGAAATGCAATTTGATTCCAATTTTTTTAAAAAATATATAATTAGAATGTCACAAATCACTAGTTTGCATCATCTTCAAATTCCTCATTGTTTAGCAGCTATAGGTGCCTGAAAGTGAAGATTTAGTTAAAAAAATTCAAGTCAATGTCTAATTTGGCCAAAAATTGTAAACCAGTATTGTGGGATCACCCTGGGGGTAACAATCATATACCTTATGCTGGTTGGATCAGTGCCAACAAGACCTAAGCAAGTTAATCATTTATACCTAAAGTTGGCAGCCAAGAGATATACTATATGTGAATTCATATTTAAGATTCCTAAATTATTTACAATAGAGAATTAATTATGAATGTTATCGCTTATGATCTATACCCATGGAAACTTTGTGGGTCCCCTCAAAATTTCTTACACAAAGTAGAACATCCAATTCTCAAAGGTGGAGATTGAGTTAATTCCCATTACTGTACTTAAAAGAGTGACCAAATCATTAACATCAATAATGAAGTCACTTATGTACATATGTTTGGGTAGCTTATTTGTAGACCCCTTTGGATGTTTCATCCACATCTCATTTACCACCTTCATACAAGCTTCACTATTTGCATCAAATACCTCTATGGCATGCTCTTTGGTGGCAACACTGAGGAGGGGAAATTGGAAACTTGTGCTATTCCACTCTATTTGATTTTCTTGGCTAACTTCATCCTTTGATCCCCAAAAATCCTCTCTCTGAATTCTTCCATATCTAGATGTCCTAGGTTGGTATCCTTGACCATAAGCCAATTGGTGGTAATTCTTCTAGGGGGATCCACACCTTTGAATTTGTACTTCATCCTAGTAGTTCTATCCATGAAACTTGAAAAACAAACCACTAATAAGAAATTTGATAATTCTTCATTGTATTTTTGATTACATGTTTCAAAAGATAACTCAAATTAATTATTTAAAATGATTAAATAAAATATACTATTAAATTCCCACTAATTACTTACAACCTCTAAAATCATCCAAAATCAACACCATATAATAATATCACATTTTAATACTTGATAGTCCATTGCAAAGAAGAGAGAACTTTGTGGAAAATTCAGAGGGATCCACTTTTACGGGGAATATAAGCCTATCAAACTTTTCAAAAATTCAAAACTCATCATTCTACGAAATTCGAACTCCCACAATCCCACAAAAGTAACACTAGGGATTTAAAGAACTTAAAATCAAATGCACCCTAAATCTCTACAAGCTAAAGTTTGAGGATGGTTGATCATGGAAAATCTTGTGGGAACTTTGTCCCCATAAAATCTCAAATGAAAATCCCTCTCTATGGAAATTGTTAACATTAGAAACTTTGTGGAGATTTCACATGCACTTGAATATGTGGGAAAAGTATCCCAATATGATTTTAGAGAAAATTGAACTCAAAGACCTTGTAGAAAAGTGAGCATGAAAATTTAGTAGAGAAATCAAGAGGAGTAAGATAGAGTCAAGCACCCCCTGAAACTCTGCAAACTTGAGGTTTTGCTAAAAATCTACCCTAACATGACTTTACAAAAAAATGGAATAATCAAACTTTTATGGAGATTTGGGTCATCCTAGTCCTTGCAGAAAAGTGAGGTGTATATGACTTAAGTCGAGTTGAATCCAAATATTTGTAACTAAAATTTCCACAAGAGATTGGGATGATCGAATCTTTAAGACTAACTTAAAATTTTATGGGAAAATGAGAATCACTCAATTTTTCTCACAAATGAAAAATGGAAGGAAGGATCCATTGCGATCACTTGAAGGGTATGCTAGTAAGGTCAATAGGCCATAAAATCTCTACACTCAACAAGTTTTCACAAACAAAAAAATTACACAAATTTGTTGGCTGCAAGAAAATGAGCTCTATGAAAAGCCCCAAATTTTACCCCATTCATGATTGATGGAAAAAACCCTAATTTAACCAACTCTAATTCTTCTATGAGAAAATAACCATATAAACTCTCACAATCTAAAAAAGTTTTCATATAACATGCTCAAAATTCCTTAATCCCTTAGGGAATTTTAAACCCTAAGATTTTAGGCATATGACTTCTAAACCCTAACTCGTAGGATATTCATGGAGACAATGAACATGAACTAGCCTACAAAAATCATGATGAAAGCAAATATGAACCAACACATAATTTCAATTTAAATACAATTTAAACCTTAATCTCACAAGCTATCCTACCTGGCTTATATAACAACTCAATGCAAATTTACAAAAAGCTGACATGCCTTAATAAAATCCAACCCAAACAAAAACATTAAATGTAAACCAACATTTAATCTTCACTTAACAAATTTAAACTAGGGAATATAAGAAAGGCCAAGGTAACTTACCTGTAGCTCGATGAAAATTTGAAGTAGAAAATGTTGAGATTCCTAATAATCACAAATCTAGTTGCTCAAGAGCTCCATAGTGTCAAGATTAATCTTTAATGTAAGAAAAATGATCTTAATAATCCCCAAAATGGCATATATACATTGACCCATCTACCACCATTATTACCCCAAAATTATAGTGTTGAGCATTTAAGAAAATGTGAAAATCGAATGGCCTTTAAACTTTGTGAGAATTTTTAAGTCTCTTGTTTTGTAGAAAATCAAAGTTCTCATTCCTTATGGAAAACTAGCTAGTGTTCGTTCAAGGTCTGATTACCATTGAATCCATGTAATTAGAATTGTTGCAAAAATTTGGGGCTTCTAGGTTTTGTGGAAATATGGGGTCTGTTCAACTCTATGGAGATTTAGGTTTGCGAGGGTTTAGGATGTGCTTAACTATGTGGAGATTTAAAGAAGAATTAGCCCAATCAAATCTCTATAATATTTAAATTCTTGGGCAAAGATGCAACCTAGACATAAAATCAAACAAGCAAGCATGTCAAAAGAAAACTAACCTAAAATGACCTAAACTAAGAACCTAGAAAGTTGGAAAACCTAAGAAAAGAAAAGAAAAGAGGGGGTTCTCACTTTCAATGGGGAGTGTGTGCAAGGCACAACAAACTAGACTTATTTGGAACCCCTAACTATCCTAATTAAATACCTAATGAAATTAGATGGAAATTTAATAAATTTTAAGGGAATAATGCAATCTTTGGAGAGGAGCAACTTAGGCACATTATTAATGTTATTAATAACTACAAGTTTGACCATCATGATGTCATAATAAGATTGTTTATGCAATCCCTTGAAGATAGTGCAAGGAAATAGTATACAATTCTACTTGACACTAGCACTAACTCATGGAAAGAATTTATGAGGATGTTTAGGTTACAATATGGAGATAGCATGGAACTAAAATTTCCATACATTATTTAACAACCATAAGAAATAAGATAAATGAAATAATTATCAATTTTAAGTTTATCATGACTATAAGGAAGGTTCCACCTAATTTAAGGGCCAACAAATCTATGTGTCTAGTGTTGCATTTTGGCACTTTTGATGCAAATTTGGATATTGAATAGTCAATGACAATATTCCTCAAACTCTAAGGGAGGCCTATTATATTGCTATTAATTTTGAAAGCAATATGAGGGTGTCTAGCAAGCACATCAAAATAATTGTGTTAAGATTTCCCAACTAAATAAAGGTACCCAAAACAAACCTCTTGTTGTTGATGAAAATCTTGATAAGATTATGTGTGCAATGAAAGATCTATCTTAGCAAGTTGCAAGGAATGAGAAAGGGTTGCCTCTAAATAATAATGATGCTCATTATAATAAAGCTTAAATATTGCAAAAAATATTGTACAACTTAAATTAGTCTAAAATACTAGGGTAGAATGATGAATGAGTAGTTCCTAGTCAAGGAATTCAAAAAACTAATTACAATGTAAAGTCCAATCACTTGAGGAAGGATCATGTGAACCTTTAAGAAGATGTAATATGGTGTGAGGTATGTTATTTTCCCTTTGATCCCATAAAATAGGTTGTTACAATTTCTATCACGAGATATGAAGAATTCCCAAATGAAGAAGGAAATCTTGAATGTTATGAAGACCATGACAAAGATTAGTTTGACACAAAATATTATCATATGGATGGAGAAATAGAGTATGAAAATTGCTTTAATAATGATGGTTTTTTAGTATAATAGGACAATAATTTAGGCCTATATGAGTTCCGAATTCATGATCTTAAGTGTCTCAAAGAACTCATGTAGTAGAGGTACAAGAAGGAAAGGCCTTCAAGTGAGGATATCAAGGCTCCTATTGATGCATTTTTTATTCAAATGAAATACGTATCATCTAAAGAAGATACAAATTGCTACGAGGAATGAGGTTGTTGCTGCTACTAAATGAAATATATCTATTCCATAGGAAAATAAAAGAAAAATTAAGGTTAGGAATAATAAAATTGTAGAAATAATAGTTGACATGAAGCCACACAATTTTAGCAGCCTAAAAGAAGTCTATCCCACATATAAAAGTGGTTGATATACCAATAAGTAGTATTGAGGTTTCCAAACCCAAGAATGCAAATGTTAATATAAGTGAAACCAAGAAGGCACCACAACAAGGACAAGAAACAATCCAAGGGAATAGCAATGTCACCAATAGAAAGAATATGAGCACTTGCAACAATATCCTACAATTCATTCTCAACACTAATGCTATAACCATATCTCAATGTATCCCTTTGAATAATTATGTTTCCATTAACTTTTCCCATGTCTTGAGATAGGTTATAACTTCTATAGCTATTTTGAGAATTGAAATAAAATAGAATTAAAGTAATAAGAATCAAACTTTAGATAAAATCATAACTTTCACCTTCCAATTAAGCTCAATAATATGTGCTAGATAAGTTTCATAAGAGGGTAAGTTATTGGACTTGTCGTTGGCTTTCGCCAACTGGATGTGTGACTCTTTTAAATTTTGTGGTTTAGACTTGTTGCCCAATTTTCACCTACGGGCTTAATTAGGAAGGATAAATTATGTTTCAAATGTTCTTGAAGGCCAAATGGGACATTTGCATCAAGGGTTAGGTCATCCATTTGATCCTAAGTCACAAGGAACTCAGTTGGAAAGCCTGCCTCAGTCAAGTTTGGCACGAAAATCCTCTAAGGAGAGTCGCCAAGACCTTCCAGACATCTTGTCGACTAGCAGGGGTTTTATTCGTTTTTGAAATTTCTTGGTCGGCCAGAAATTTTAATCGCTGTGGGTTTTCATATGTCTCCCCAACATGTCAAGGTCTCACCAACCGATTGCACCATTAGAGTTTCACCGAAGGATTTTGCCTTCGGCATAAGGTCTTGCTGACGGATGGAGGTCTCAGCAAAAGCTTGTGCCTTCGCTATGATGTCTCCCTGACCGAGGGTGGTCTCGCTGAAACAAAAGGGCTCGATGTAACATTTGGTACTCGGTGTAAGGTCTTTCCAACTACTGATCGTCTTGTTGAGAAAGAAGGGGCCATCGGTATGACTCTTGTCGTCCGCTGTGAAGTCTTCCCAGTCAGTGGAAGTCACGCCGATAGTTGTTCACTAGGCCATCATCAGAGATAAAGTTTTACATTCGCCATGAGGTTTCACCGATAGCGAAAGGTCTCAGTGAGAGGGATTGATATCGACGTAATGTTTTTCCGAAGGCCGGGGATCTCGCCGAAGAAATAGGAGCTCAGGGAGATGTCTCGGTGACTAACAAAGGTCTCAGTGAAAAAAGATGAGCTCAGAGAGAAAAGGTGGAGCTCGTTGAGATGTCTTGGCGACTGAATTTTGTTTCACTGACACATGAATTCTTCGACGTAGGACGGTGGTCTTGGGGAGATGTCCTACCGACACAAAGAAGTCTCGGTGAAAGAAAGGAGGAATTTTTGACATGATGTCTGGCCGACTATTGATGGTCTCGTCGAAGGTTTTTCCTTCGTCATAAAGTCTCGCCGACACATGGATGTCTCCCCGAAATGAGGTGAGCTCTCAGTGAAGGAAAGTGAGCTTGCCGAGAGAGTTTACCATCGGCATAATGTCTTGTCGACCCGTGGGAGGTCTTACTGAAAAGAGGTTGTTATTGGGGAAGGGACCTTTGTTCGCCATAAGGTCTTGCCGACAGATGAGGTTCTCGGTGATAGATTGTTCACAAGGTCATCGACGGGGAGGAAAAATATTTCCTTCGGCAAGAGGTCTGGCCTAATGGAGGGATCATCGCCATGAGGTCTCACCAATAACGAAAGTCTCACTGAGAGGTATTGATATCGACATAATGTCTTGCCAAGGATTGAGGGTCTCGGTGAAAAGGTTTGAGCTCAGGGAGAAAGGAGGGTGCCTTCGCCATGATGTCTTGTCGATAGTGTTTGTCTCATCGATGAAGGATGCAACGGTATAACTTTTGAGGGTTCACTATGATTTCTGGCCAACAGTGATAGTCTGGGTGACAATTTTTGACATTAGCGTGACTTTTGTAACTCGCTATGAGCTCTTGCCGATGGTTGAGAGCTATGCCAATAGTTGCTAAAGGGCATAATCGCATCGGGGAGACATGGTAAGTGTCTAACAGATATGTGATTCAATCTGAGCGACCTTTGACCATCTAGCGATCCCATACAGCATCCTGTTTGACCAATCAGAGGAAGCTATAGGTGAGCCATGGAAGTTTGACCCTTGTGTAGAGGATCAACAGAACGAATGCGACGTGGATTCGCTATGAGCCCAGGGGCATTCACAACAGCTCACAAGGAGGTTCAAAGGTGGACACGAAGACCAGGAAGTTAATGCTGTAGTCACAAAAGATCAAGGAGGTCATTCCTAGAGCATTTCTTCACTGACATGGAAAGCAAAGACTCACTTGAATGCAACATTAATTTCATTCGAAAATATCTGAAGACAAATATTTTTGTAAGCCCTAAGGGCAGGGGCCGACACTCTTTTTGTATATATGGCATTTTTGCCTCTTAGGAAGGGGGTTCAGACTATGCATTCTAAAAAGTTAGTGATTTTTCTCAAATCCTTTCTCAGTTGATGTATGCTTTGTAACTAATCTGGAATTCTGAATATAAAATACAGAGATTACCTTCGAAACCAGTGTTAGTGTTCATGCTACTTTCATTTTCTTCTTGATTATGTGATTGTTTGTACTGTGTTTTCTCAATCTACATTTGAACATTAAAGTTGTGAAATTCATCTTTCCTTCTTAAAGTGTATATGGAGATTAAGCCTTTCAAGAATGATGCATAAGTTCACAAAGTTCATGTTGAGTAAATAAAGTAGCTATCATTAGTTTTCTAGTGTATGTTCATCTATTTTATTTCATGATTCCTATCAATTCGGTGCATCACCATAGTGTTAGTTTTATTTTTATGCATTCCTTCTCCCTTTCCCTTTACAAAATTAGTAGTTAGGTGACACCAAAGGAAGTCATCCTTCTTCGGAGGTTGGCCTCTGCCTATAAGTGACCCACAACTTTATAGGTCTTCCCATGTCACACTGGATTGTTGAGTTTATATTCTGCAGGGTGCAAATCCAGGTTGATAACAAGACTCTTCCTATTTATAGATGTTTTGTGTATGTTTCCCCTTGATGCTTTGTTAAGGAGTTTGAAACCCTTGCCCATTAATTTCTATGGGCTAGTGATTTGACTTCTTAAAAATGAAGCCTTGTCAAGTGGGATTCTATTTGTAGGAAAAAGCAAGAGGGAGCTCTTGGGCTCAAGCTTGTGAGTATGACTGGCTAGGTCTTAGCTGCTAAGTTATATTGGTGTTGGTGTACTAGTCAGGATCAAGATTGGGCTAGGATTCTTACTATTAATTATATTTGCGGGGTAAGTTTTATGGATGTACCTCAATGTAGTCTTTCGGGGAGGGGGTCCATGATTTCAGATACTCTCAAAAGAGGGGCGAATCTCATTAAACAATGTCTCTTTTGGATTTGTAATAGTGGCTTTGATTCCCTCTTTTGGCATGATTCGTGGGATGGCCATCCCCCCATCTTCTACCTCTCTGTAACAGTTTTCTTGATGTTGGGTGGAGTAGGGTGAGATATTTCAACATAGTGCAAGTTTTGGACTAGGTGGAGGTGGTGCATTGGTTGAATTTGCAAGAGTTTCCATTGGGAGAACTAAGGAGGATCATTTGGATTTCACTAGGATTTTGGATGACAAAATGTACAATTCCCTTTCTGGGAGGGATATTTTGGCTTGGGGCCCTACTCCAATGGCTAAATTCTCAGTGGCCTTGGGTTACCTAGAGTTGGATAGACAAATGTTTGGGAGGTTGGAGGTCCCTGGGTGGAAGCAAGTTTGGAACAAACTTTCCTAGCCCAAATGTAACTTTTTCTTACGTCTGGTTGTTCAGAATAGATATCTTACCTGGGAAAATTTATGAAAGAGAGGTTTTCATGGCCCTTCCATGTGTGTTCTATGTAATAATAGTGAGGAAATCTCCTCTCACCTTTTTTTTCTATGCCCTTTTTCTAGGGTGATTTGGCACTTCTAGTGGGGGTTTGGAATCTTGCTTGTGTTTATGCCACTTCTTTGCTTGAGTTTTGGGACAGTATGGGTAGACTTCCTACTCAAACCTCTTTTCTTAAGTTCACTTGGATCATTGAACCTTAATTATCTAGCAACTATGCTTGGAAAGGAATAGGAGGATATTTTAGGGTGTACAAATAGTAGCGAATGAACTTTGGAATAAGATCCTCTACAAGGTTCATGAAACTCTCTATGAAATGTGACATGTTTGATGATGTGGATCCTCATGATGTGGCTTTCATAAGGAACTTGAATCTGGTGGTTGGTGGCCCTAGTTACTTTAGTAATAGAGGACCTCAACTTACCAAGCAAAAAATTCAGTGGGAGGGTAAATGGTCTCCTCCTCCTCAGGGTGTTCTTAAGGTGAATACTAATGGTTCTTCTCAAGGGAATCTTGGCCATGCTGGGATTGGTGGCATTAGTAGAAACAATGCCAGTGATAATGTGTTCTTCTTTTCTGTTTATAAAGGGAAACAAAATAATAATTTTATGGAGGCCCTAGCTATTCTTTATGTTGTGGAAAGAGGTTACTCCCTTGGATGAAGGTAGATTATTTGTGAATTTGATTCATAGGTTGTTGTAGATATGTCAAATGATCAAAGGTTGGAGGGAGCTAGTTGGCAACTAGCTTTAGTCATTAAATAAATTTTGAGGATGTGTAGTCTCATGGAGTATATCTCCTTTTGTCATATTCCTAGGGAGTGGAACAAAGTTGCCAATTGTTTGACCAAGTGGGCTTCAAAACATGAGGATAGGTGGGATGTGGGAGATTGGAGTCTTTTGCCTTTAAAGTATGTGATGACTTTGGAAAAGGTTATTTTGGAGGACATATATATGTAATTGTGCCCTTTTGGGGTTCCTTTGGGGAATCCTTGTTGCCTTCGAGCTGTTTTTGTACTGTCTCTTGATTTTCTAATAAAGTTCTTACCCCTCTTTTTAAAAAAAAAAGCTCAACAATAATTTGCATAAAAATAAAATGAAATAAATCACAAATACAAAACCAATAAAAATTGTCATTATGGATAGAATAGATATTCTTGAATCATTTGTGATATTTGTTGTTAAGTGCAACAACATATACTTGCTTGATTTAGGATGATGAAAATGTAGGATTGAGCTTCACTTTATATAAAATTTGAGAGGAAATTGAATGGTGGAGATTTAATATTGGATCATGAGTTGGATCGATGAATGGTGAGTGTGATGGGGAGATGGAGAAATCAATTTTATAATTGGATAAAGTTGACTAGGTTATTCAACTCATTTGGTTGGTGAATTGTTAGTTATTTGATTTATTAATTAATTTGTGATCTTGATTTAACCAAAATTAATTATCTTGTCAATGAATTTGTTTAGTGAGAGAACTAAATTGAGCAATTATTTAACTATTTTGATTGATAATTAACCCATGAGGTGTAATTTAGGATTTAAATTAATCTAACTGTGGATAATTTAGATTTAAATTAATTAAATTTATTTAATGAATTTGATTGGTGAATGAACTAAATTGATTATTTAGTGAATTATTTTGATTGATAGTTAACTCATGATGTGTAATTTAGGATTTAAATTAATTTAATTGTGGATAATTTAGATTTACATTAATTAAACAATAAATATTATTTAATGAATTTAATTGTGATAGAGTAATGGACTTAGAATAGTAATAATTATTTTAATGGATTAAGAGGTGGTAAGTGTGTTGAATGTTAAAATGAGATGATATTATATAAATTAGTATACATGTGCTTTTAGTGTCTACATTTTACCCCTCTTTGAAATGGTGTTGTGATTAGAAGATAGAATTTTGTTTCAAAGAAAATAGATATATACATAGGGTGTGTCAACATTGATGAGAGACAATGCACCCAACATTGAAATGGTTGATTGGTGGGATTAATTAGGTCAATAAAATTGTTCATTTACTGGAAGATTGGATTCAAAAGATGATTTAAGAATTGGAGATATTTTAGATTTATTTAATGTCTATTTGTTCTTGGGGATTAAATCAAATGATAAGGTGATGAAAATGTGAGGTGAAATCAAACAAAACTAGAAGAAAAATGAAACAATAAGTGTTGGAGTTGATAATGAACCCCACAACTCCCAAAAATTGCCAACTAAAATTTCTATCACATCTGAAGAGAAAAAGACATTGATATGCTCATGCAACCTTGAGAAGAGATGATCCAAAAAAGCAATTGATTATGTAGTGAATTAATATAAATATGTCTAAATAAAATAAATGAGAATCCTTTTAAAAGGAAAAAAACAATCCCTAGATGAGGGTTTGATTAGATTGAGACATGTGCCATCATTTCATGCAATGAGACAACTTAGCCTACAAATAACCTAATCTAATAATAAAAAACACTTAAGTTTAGCTTAAGTGAATAAAGTAATAAGGGATCTAATAATTAATTAATGATTCATTAATTATCAAGTGATTCCCTAATTACTCCAACAATAAGAATAAAACTCTAAATGAAATCATAACTATCACCTTCCAATTAAGATCAACAATACTCATAAACGTAAAACGAACACAAATTATCACTGTGGATGGAGTGGATTTTCTTAAATTATTTGTGATGTTTGTTGCTCAATGTGGTAGCATCTAGTTCTATACCTTGATGAAAACCTGGAAAACAAGCGTTTTGGCGACAACAAAAAAAAAGCAAAAAAAAGAAAAATACTAAAAAAGTGAAAAATTAGAAAAATAAAAAATTCATAAGATCTGAAAAAGTGCAATAAAAACAAGTAGTGAAAACCTAGAAACATGCGCTATTTGTGATAGATTATCTTTTCCATCTATTTGAGCATGTTTTGACCATTTGCTTTCGCCATCATTCCGCTTGTCATAGGAAAACCTCATGTACATATCTTGGCATTGTGGTCATGTCTCTCCCTGGCTTGGGGGAAAAATCCTGAAATCATTGGGGGCAATAAACTTTGAGCCTAAACCAACATACAAACAACAGTATGATAACATAGCAAACACAAAGATCACAGCGAAACACTCAACATTGAACATATATCAATCATTAAATGTTAAAAAAAAAACATCCCAATTGGACAATTAAAATCAAGCAATCAAAACAAATCTAAATGGATGTTGTTCTTTTGAATCATGGCTTTATCACATTAGCAAGAATGTTCAACTATTGTACTTTGATTTTTGTTATCATTTCTTCAGAGCAACTCGATGATGTCATGGACTAGAGAAGCAAGGAAGGAGAATGATTTTTCTTTGTTTGTTTTCTATGAGTTAATAATTACTACTGTACAAATCGTCATGGGACATGCTCTACAAAGTATCATTGATGGCATTTTGAATTTGCATAGGAAAATGATTAACTCTTGTCTGTTTACATGAGAAATGCTCAGGTCATCTTAGTTTAATTATACCTAGATGCTTGTGTTAACTTGCAATATCAAAAAATCATGGAATTGTAGTACTTACGTCATTATGGTCTAATTATACCATCGATGTTTGTACTCACTTTCAACATTTTAAAGGATCAATGATGATAAAAGCACGATAAATCGGCTATTGCGATAACAACTTTGTATCTTTAGATTTGTGTGGTTAAGTTAGATTGCATCCATGCTAGTTTTGCATGTAACACCCCTCTGATTTGCTATGTTTTCTCTGACAATTTAGATACATTGATAGACCATATTTTATGTTATTGTTATTCGATTGTTGATAGTGGAGCGATGATAGATCTATATTGATGAGATGATACACTATATTGATGGTTTATGACATACTTTATGTTAGTTTTAAATGTTTATTTGAGTGATTGATATATGCTCATTTGTATTTTAATTGATGTTGTAGTTCATCAGTTTATTATGACACTGTATTGGTGAAGGGAATGAGATTGCACCACTTGCATGCGAGTGCCCTACGATTCCGCGATTCTCTCTTCACGGTGTGTATGATTTATTATCTGGATACATGTACGACATATGCTTTGTTTGTAGGTTTGCAGGTACAAGAAAATGGATTCACCTAAATTCATAGGTTTGAGCATGTACACTACCCAATAGTAATGTTGATTGGGAGATAGTAATGGGTTTACCTAGTCAAACCTTTACCCTAGTTATAGTGTGTCGTCAGTCTATGTATTGGTCGTATTCTTTATCCACGTTTGCCTTGTTATTTTATTTATCGTGCAAGGTTTATTTGTGTGAATTAATTTATAATGTTATGATTGGTCATTTAATTAATCTGGATAATTGATGTTGAGGCTTTATAATTGATAAAATTAATTAATTAAATTTATGTTATAAAGTGATTTTATTATTAGATTAAATTTAATTTGAAATAAATAATTTATTTAGATTTCAAATGCATAATATCTATAAAAGATTTTTGGAAATATCTGTGGTTGTTGTAGAAAAGATATTTGTTTTGTAATTGGAAGTTAGAAGATATTTACTACAATAGTTTGAAAATTGATTCCTAAAGAGAATGATTGAGATTGATGAAAATAAGTTATTTTCACGGAAGAAAGAGAGGAAGTTGAAGATGGTTGAATTGGTTTTGGGTTTTGAGATTTTTAAAAATTAGAAGCTCTCGGAAAAGTTTGAGGATCTAGTTTTGTTGCATTCTTTTGGTTCTGGATTATTTTTTTGTTCTCTGGAAAGTGGTAATTCTGGGAAGAGGCTTTGACAAAGTTGGAAATTAAGGGAAAGCTCTGCATCAAATTTTGAATCAACAAATCTTCTGGAACAGGTTCCTTATTGCTTTTGTAAATTTAATTTGAAAAGGTTATTTAAATTATTATTGTTTTACAAATTGGAAAGGTTTCCTATAGAAGAGGATTTCATTGCTTGTAGAAGCTTTGGTTTTTTAAACGATTGTCGAGAATATTTACAGCCTCTATAGAAAATGTTTTAAATCCTCTGTTAAAATTGAGTTTTAGAAATGGATTTACCATGAAGAAAATTATAGTAAAATTTTAGAACCTCTGTTGAAATTAAATCGAAACTATAGAAAACTTCTTTCTGTAAAATTGAAAATATATTCTGTAGAATTTTTATATGAAAATTAAATGCCCTTCTGAAGCATTTTATTGTGAATTTTGTATATACATATTTATATATGTATACATATATATATATTAAATATATATATACATATACAAATATATATATATACATATACACATATATATATACATATACAAATATATATATATATAAATTGTTTGATTGAAATGTGTTTTGGGATTTTTTTTTTTTGAAATAAAACCTTGATAAAATCGTATGGCGATTTCTTGAAATCACAATTTTTATAATTTTTTTTTGCAAGTATTATACATAGTGGGGAGGCATGGCTACCCCACAACTGCCTCCCATATGGGAGGGTGGTGGTGGTGGCATCCATCACTGCCCCCACTGAGGGTCACACCCATGGTTGGGGACGGCGTTGTGTGCAAGCAGCGACGACTATGCTGTTCGTCGTATTCCGTCTGCATTTCTTTGGTTGCGATTTTTATTTTTGTTTTATATATTATATATATATATATTTGTTATAGTTATTTAAAATGAATATTGGAAAGAATAATTGGAATATGTAATTAAATAATATATAATTAAATATATATTTATTTAAAAGGATATTTATTTAGATGGGTTTTATTGTTTTAGATGCATGAAAGCATGGTAGTTATCCTTTAATGATAGATTATTTTAATTGTGGAAATTGAGTTAATTAGTTTGAGTAGTTGTGAAACTGAAAGATAATCTTTTAGTTAATTCCTTGTTTATTTGTAATTGGAATTATGTTTAAATGATGTATTTTAAATATGAGTTATTAGTTCATTTGGACTTAGGAAATCCTAATGGTAGTTCATTTAATTACTTGAGTTGCTTACTTTAATTATGTATTCTTCTGTAATGGTGTATTGAGGGGATATTTGTTATTGTGAAAATGTAAGTCTTCTAGAGATTGTAAATTGTGGAAGGGTTGTTGTGTCTTTTGTTCACCCTTTGAGATTTCCTTGGGTAGTGCACGTAGTTGGGATTAAGTATTTGACATCCGTAGGGATGTGTTACCTCTTGAGTTATGGTGGTTATTGTTATCAGTTTTAGTGCACTGTCTACCCTTGGGTTGTGGAATAAGTATATTGTATTGTCAATAGGGGAGTGGCTTTCAACGAGGGCCAACACACAAAGTGGTTCCAGAATAACTCGTATGAGAGTCAGTTTAATCAGTGGAAATTAAATAACCTATATTAGGGGAAAGGGTAGCTTAATACATTTAAATTGATAATTTAGCCTCGCTCATTGGCTCAAGGGCTTGTGTTAGACTTGAGATGAGTTGGGAAGGCCTGGAATGACAAGATCATTATCTTGTCTTCTCAAAAAATAATCGATTCTGCACTGGTATGCATGTGGGGTCGAAGTTTGTGAGAGGTTACCAGGATAACCCAGGATGGGGGTCAGGACCTAGGAAGATCTCCTAAGGATAAGCAATGTAAACTTTGTGATGACACTCCTCCTATGAAAATAGTCGACTTGTATTGTACTGTGGATATACTTGAATTAGTAGTTTTTGAAGTAATGTAACCTTGTGTTTGTGTTCATTGGTATAGTGTTGTTTTGTGTGTCTTCTGTGCCTAATGGTTGTAGGTTTGTATTGGTATCCTTTTACTATCTCTTGGCACAGGGGTTGGGCCTACGGGTACCACACGGTCGGGTGGATCATGCACCTTACACTGTTGGGCTTTCTCTGCTTGTTCGTGATGGTGGGATCTTCCAGTTCGGAGAGCTTGTGTGTATATGTGGATATGTTACTTCTCTTATGTTCATTGTATTAGTTTGACACTACGTATTTTACTTATTTGTTTTCGAGGAGGATCCGGGTATATTATAATTGTATCATTTTGTATGTTCTATCTCATCTTGGAGATGAGCTTTGTAATGGTATATTGCCTTAATGTAATCTTTGAGAGAATTTAATTATTGTACTTTGTATATTATGCAATGGGTTAATGCCTTGATGTATATTGTTTATCATGAGCTAATTTCATATGCTATGGATAGTTTAATTTTGTATGGTTGGGAAACACATGTAGACATGTTGCGTGGCCTAGAGGATAGTTGTGTTTAGAGTAGATTACTTGTTATTGTTGCTCTTTTTAAGAAAAAAAATTGTTGCGCTTCCGTATTGTTGTAACATCCTCTAGGTTACATGGCGGGTTTTTACATTGCATCTATATTTATGGATTTTCCAAGGCTGACACAATTTTCAAAATGATGTTATCTCTATCATTAATGCATTAAGTATACTTGATATTAAAAAAACATATCATTCTCATATAGTTGCATAATCATTTACATATTATACACACATGAGAAAAAATTATTACATCATTCATCCATCCATGCATTACATCATGATATTTGCATTAGAAAACACAAAAAAAGTGCATTACATATCATTTACATCCTTAAATTCATCTCATATAGCAATCGGATCATATATTTGCATTCAAAAAACACAAAAATAACATACATTGCATCTCATTTGCATAATCAAATCCATCCCATATAGTGTAAAACATGATGCATAAGAACATATAGAATCGTCATCCATACATAATCATATAAGCATCATGGACACATCACATAGCATCATAACATAGAAATTAAATGCATCCATCATAAAGACACATAAACACATGTAGATCGATAATCATTGCTGCATCTCATCTAAATCTCAAAATAATAATGCCAATTGTACAATGATGTCCAAATATGTGTAGAGATATAATATCAAAAAAATGGCAAAAAACATAATGTCTCAATGTAATCAGTGTATAGATCATGTCTCATCAGAAGTGATCATAACAAGGGCTATGTGCTGTTGCCCCCAGATAGTGTTGGCCCTGTACCTCCTGTTGCACCTGATGCCCCTACCCTTGGATCTCTGTGAGGTGGTGACCCTGTAACACCCCTACTGGTAGTCTTGGAATGAGTACGAGCACTAGTGGACTGAGCATAGATGACCCGATGCTCTGGAGGCACTACCTCATGATATTGCCCTCTATAGTACTCAACCTCTCTAGTGGAGTGTCGTACCTCTCTGAGGTAGTCTGCTGTAGATGTGCTCTCAACTACTCTCTGTAGTCTCTCTACCACGCCCTCTACCTGCTCAATCCATTGTCTCAAGGTGTCTCTCTCCACTGTGAAGGTGGCAATTTGTGCCTATGCTTGAGCTTGTGTCTCCATTTGTCCTTGTATCTGAGCTAGTTGTCCTTGTAAGGCTTGTACTTGTGACTGTAATGTAGTAATCTAAGCCTGCTGTTATTGAGAAGGCAACTGAATCTGCACATGCTACTATGCTACAACCACCAACAATCGCCTCTTCCAAGGTACTTTGAGATCTAATGTAACAACCCCCATGTTT
>VDFB02000003.1:740396604-740437839 GCA_007258455.2 Sequoia sempervirens | reverse complement strand
AGACTCTTCCTATTTATAGATGTTTTGTGCAGGTTTCCCCTCAATTCTTTGTTAAGGAGTTTGACAACCTTGCCCGTCAATTTCTGTGGGCTAGTAATTTGTCTTCTTAAAAACGAAGCCTTGTCAAGTGGGATTCTATTTGTAGGACAAAGTAAGAGGGAGGTCTTGGGATCAAGCTTGTGAGTATGATTGGCTAGGTCTTAGCTGCTAAGTTATATTGGTGTTGGTGTACTAGTCAGGATCAAGACTGGGCTAGGATTCTTACTATTAAGTATATTTGGGGGGTAAGTTTTATGGATGTACCTCAATGTAGTCTTTCGGGGAGGGGGTCCATGATTTTAGATACTCTCAAAAGAGGGGTGAATCTCATTAAACAATGTCTCTTTTGGATTTGTAACAGTGGCTCTAATTCCCTCTTTTGGCATGATTCGTGGGATGGCCATCCCCCCATCTTGATTATGTATCCCCATCTTCTGCTTCTTTGTAATAGTTTTCTTGATGTTGGGTGGAGTAGGGTGAGATATTTCAATGTAGTGCAAGTTTTGGACTAGGTGGAGGTGGTGCATTGGTTCAATCCGCAAGAGTGGCCATTGGGAGGAACTAAGGAGGATTTGGAGTTCGCTAGGATTTTGGATGACAAAATGTGCAATTCCCTTTTTGGGAGGGACATTTTGGCTTGGGGCCCAACTCCAATGGGTAAATCTTTAGTGGCCTTAGGTTACCTGGAGTTGGATAGATAGATGTTTGGGAGGTTGGAGGTGCCTTGGTGGAAGCAAGTTTGGAACAAACTTTCCTGGCCCAAATGTAACTTTTTCTTATGTTTGGTTGTTCAAAATAGATGTCTTACCTGGGAAAATTTATGGAAGAGAGGTTTTCATGGCCCTTCCATGTGTGTTCTATGAAATAATAGTGAGGAAAGCTCCTCTCACCTCTTTTTTCTATGCCCTTTTTCTAGGGTGATTTGGCACTTTTGGTGGGGGGTTTGGAATCTTGCTTATGTTTATGCCACTTCTTTGCTTGAGTTTTGGGACAATATGGGTAGACCTCCTACTCAAACCTCTTTTCTTAAGTTCACTTGGATCATTGAACCTTAATTATCTAGCAGCTATGCTTGGAAAGGAATAGGAGGATATTTTAGGGTGTACAAATAGTAACGACTCAACTTTGGAATAAGATCCCCTGCAAGGTTCATGACACTATCTCTATGAAATGTGACGTGCTTGATGATGTGAATCCTCGTGATGTGGCTTTCATAAGGAATTTGAATTTAGTGGTTGGTGGCCCTAGTTACTTTAGTAATAGAGGACCTCAACTTACCAAGCAAAAAATTTAGTGAGAGAGTAAATGGTCCCCTCCTCCTTAGGGTGTTCTTAAGGTGAATACTAATGGTTCTTCTCGAGGGAATCTTGGCCATGCTGGGATTGGTGGCATTGGTAGAAATAGTGCCAATGATAATGTGTTCTTTTTTTTTGTTTATAAAGGGAAACAAACTAATAATCTTATGGAGGCCCTAGCTATTCTTTATGTTGTGGAAAGAGGTTACTCCCTTGGATGGAGGTAGATTATTTGTGAATCTGATTCATAGGTTGTTATAGATATGTCAAATGATCAAAGGTTGGAGGGAGCTAGTTGGAAACTAGCTTTAGTGGTTAAATAGATTTTGAGGATGTGTAGTCTCATGGAGTATATCTCCTTTTGTCATATTCCTAGGAAGTGGAACAAAGTGGCTGATTGTTTGACCAAGTGGGCTTCAAAATATGAGGATAGGTGGGATGTGGGAGATTGGAGTCTTTTTCCTCTAAAGTATGTGATGAATTTGGAAAAGGTTATTTTGGAGGACAAAAATATGTAATTGTGCCTTTTTGGGGTTCCTTTGGGGAATCCTTGTTACCTTCAAGCTGTTTTTGTACTGTCTCTTGATTTTCTAATAAAGTTCTTACCCCTCTTTTTAAAAAAAAAAGCTCAACAATAATTTGCATAAAAATAAAATGAAATAAATCACAAATACAAAACCAATAAAAATTGTCATATGGATAGAATAGATATTCTTGAATGATTTGTGATATTTGTTGTTAAGTGCAACAACATAAACTTGCTCAATTTAGGATGATGAAAATGTACGATTGAGCTTCACTTTATATAAAATTTGAGAGGAAATTGAATAGTGGAGATTTAATATTGGATCATGAGCTGGATCGATGAATGGTGAGTGTGATGGGGAGAGGGTGAAATCAATTTTATAATAGGATAAAGTTGACTAGGTTATTCAACTCATTTGGTTGGTGAATTGTTAGTTATTTGATTTATTAATTAATTTGTTATCTTGATTTAACCAAAATTAATTATATTGTCAATGAATTTGATTAGTGAGAGAACTAAATTGAGTAATTATTTAACTATTTTGATTGATAGTTAACCCATGAGTGTAATTTAGGATTTAAATTAATCTAACTATGGATAATTTAGATTTAAATTAATTAAATAATAAACATTATTTAATGAATTTGATTGGTGAATGAACTAAATTGATTATTTAGTGAATTATTTTGATTGATAGTTAACTCATGATGTGTAATTTAGGATTTAAATTAATTTAATTGTGGATAATTTAGATTTACATTAATTAAACAATAAATATTATTTAATGAATTTAATTGTGATAGAGTAATGGACTTAGAATAGTATTAATTATTTTAATGGATTAAGAGGTGGTAAGTGTGTTGAATGTTAACATGAGATGATATTATAGAAATTAGTATATATCTGCTTTTAGTGTCTACATTTTACCCCTCTTTGAAATGGTGTTGTGATTAGAAGATAGAATTTTATTTCAAAGAAAATAGATATATACATAGGGTGTGTCAACATTGATGAGAGACAATGCACCCAACATTGAAATGGTTGATTGGTGGGATTAATTAGGTCAATAAAATTGATTGATTTACTAGAAGATTGGATTCAAAAGATGATTCAACAATTGGAGATATTTTAGATTTATTTAATGTCTATTTGTTCTTGGGGATTAAATCAAATGATAAGGTGATGAAAATGTGAGGTGAAATAAAACAAAATTAGAAGACATAAAACAATAAGTGTTGGATTGGATAATGAACCCCACAACTCCCAAAAATCACCTGCAACTAAAATTCCTATCACATATAAAGAGAAAAAGACATTGATATGCTCATGCAACCTTGAGAAGAGATGATGCAAAAAAAAAACTAATTATGTAGTGAATTAATCTAAATATGTCTAAATATAATAAATGAGAATCCTTATAAAAGGAAAAAAAATCCCTAGAAGAGTGTTTAATTAGATTGAGACATGTGCCATCATTTCATGCAATGAGACAGCTTAGCCTACAAATAACCTTATCTAGTAATAAAAAACACTTAAGTTTAGCTTAAGTGAATAAAGTAATAAGGGATCTAATAATTAATTAATTATCAAGTGATTCCATAATTACTCCAACAATAAGAATAAAACTCTAAATGAATCATAACTATCACCTTCCAATTAAGATCAACAATACTCATAAATGTAAAACCAACACAAATTATCACTATGGATGGAGTGGATTTTCTTAAATTATTTGTGATGTTTGTTTCTCAATGTGGTAGCATCTAGTTCTATACCTTGATGAAAACCTGGCAAACATGCATCTTGGTGACAACAAAAAAAAAGAAAAAAGAGAAAAATACAAAAAAAGTGAAAAATCAGAAAAATAAAAAAAAATCATAAGATCTGAAAAAGTGGAATAAAAACAAGTAGTGAAAGCCTGGAAACATGTGCTATTTGTGATAGATACAAAAAAAGTGAAAAATCAGAAAAATAAAAAAAAATCATAAGATCTGAAAAAGTGGAATAAAAACAAGTAGTGAAAGCCTGGAAACATGTGCTATTTGTGATAGATTAGCTTTTCCATCTATTTGAGCATGTTTTGAATGTTCGCTTTCACCATCATTCTACCTGTCATCGGAAAACCTCATGTACATATCTTGGCATTGCGGTCATGTCTCTCCCTAGCTTGGGGGAAAAATCTCGAAATCATTGGGGCAATAAACTTTGAGCCTAAACCAATAGACAAACAACAATATGATAACATAGCGAACACAAAGATCACAGCGAAACACTCAACATCAAACATATATCAATCATCAAACATTTCAAAAACAAACATCCCAATTAGATAGTTAAAATCAAGAAATCAAAACAAATCTAAATGGATGATGTTCTTTTGAATCATGGCTTTATCATGTTAGCAAGAATGTTCAACTATTGTACTTATATTTTTGTTATCATTTCTCTAGAGCAACTGAATGATGTCATGGACTAGAGGAGCAAGGAAGGAGAATGATTTTTCTTTGTCTATTTTTTGTGAGTTAATCATTACTACTATGCAAATTGTCCTAGGACATGCTCTACAAATTATCATTGATGACATTTTGAATTCGCATAGGAAAATGATTAACTCTTGTCTGTTTATGTGAGAAATGCTCAGGTCATCTCGGTTTAATTATACCTAGATGCTTGTGTTAACTTGCAATATCAAAAAATATGGACTTGTAGTACTCAGGTCATTATGGTATAATTATACCATCAATGTTTGTACTCACTTTCAACATTTTAAAGACTCAATGATGATATAATCATGATAAATCAGTTGCTGTGATGACAACTTTGTATCTTTAGATCTACATGTTAAGTTAGATTGCATCCATGCTAGTTTTGCATGTAACACCCCTCCGATTTGCTATGTTTTCTCTGACAGTTTAGATACATTGATAGACCATATTTTATGTTATTGTTATTCGATCGCTGACAGTGGAGCGATGATAGATCTATATTGATGAGATGATACACTATATTGATGGTTTATGACATGCTTTATGTTAGTTTTAAGTGTTTATTTGAGTGATTGATATATGCTCATCTATATTTTAATTGATGTTGTAGTTCATCAGTTTATTATGGCACTGTATTGGTGAAGGGAATGGGATTGCATCACTTGCATGCGAGTGCCTTGCGATTATGTGATTCTCTCTTCACAGTGTGTATGATTTATTATTTGGATACATGTATGACATGCTTTGTTTGCAGGTTTGTAGGTACATGACAATGACTTCACCTGAATTCATAGTTCTGAGTGTGTCCACTACCTAACAGTAATGTTGATTGGGAGATAGTAATGGGTTTACCTAGTCAAACCTTTACCCTAGTTATAGTGCGTCGTCAGTCCATGTATTAGTCGCATTCTTTATCCATGTTTGCCTTGTTATTTTATTTATTGTGCAAGGTTTATTTGTGTGAATTAATTTATAATGTTATGATTGGTCATTTAATTAATCTGGATAATTGATGTTGAGGCTTTATAATTGATAAAATTAATTAATTAAATTTATGTTATAAAGTGATTTTATTATTAGATTATATTTGATTTAAAATAAATAAGTTATTTAGATTTCAAATGCATAATATCTATAAAAGATCTTTGGAAATATCTGTGGTTGTTGTATAAAAGATATTTGTTTTGTAATTTGAAGTTAGAAGATATTTACTACGGTAGCTTGAAAATTGATTCCCGAAGAGAATGATTGAGATTTATGAAAAGAAGTTATTTTCACAGAAGAAAGAGAGGAGGTTGAAGATAGTTGAATTGGTTTTGCATTTTGAGATTTTAAAAATTAGCTTTCAAAAAAGTTTGGGGATATAGTTTTGTTGCATTCTTTTGGTTTTGGATTATTTTTCTATTCTCTAGAAAGTGGTAATTCTAGGAAGAGGCTTTGGCAAAGTTGGAAATTAAGGGAAAGCTCTGCATCAAATTTTGAATCAACGAATCTTCTAGAACAGGTTCCTTATTGCTTTTATAAATTTAATTTGAAAAGGTTATTTAAATTATTATTGTTTTGTAAATATGAAAGGTTTCATGTAGAAGAGGATTTCATTGTTTGTAGAAGCTTTGGTTTTTTAAACAATTACCGAGAATATTTACAGCCTCTGTAGAAAATGTTTTAAATCCTCTGTTAAAATTGAGTTTTAGAAATGGATTTACCCTGAAGAAAGTTATAGTAAAATTTTAGAATGTCTGTTGAAATTAAATCGAAACTGTAGGAAACTTCTTTCTGTAAAATTGAAAATATATTATGTAGAATTTTTGTATGAAAATTAAATGCCCTTCTGAAGCACTTTATTGTGAATTATGTATATACATATTTATATATATATACATATATATATTATATATATATATATACATATACAAATATATATATACATATACAAACATATATATATATATATGTTTGTATATGTATATACATATACAAACATATATATATGTTTGTATATACATATACATATACATATATATATATATACATATACATATACATATATATACATATACATATACATATATATACATATACATATACATATACATGTATATATATATATGTATGTATGTAAATTTTTTGATTGAAATGTGTTCTGGGAATTTATTTTTTTTGAAATAAAACCCTGATAAAATTGTATGACTATTTTTGGAAATCACAGTTTTTATAATTTTTTTTGCAAGTATTATACATAGTGGGGAGGCATGGCTACCTCACAGCCGCCTCCCATATCGGAGGGTGGTGGTGGTGGCAGCCATTACTGCCCCCACTAAGGGGCCGCACCCATGGTTGGGGCTGACACTGTGTGCAAGCAATGAAGACTATGCCGTTCGTCGTATTTTGCCTGCATTTCTTTGGTTACAATTTTTATTTTTGTTTTATATATTATGTATATAATATATATATATATATATATATATATAAATATAAATATGTTTTATTTTCTTATGGTTTTATATATATATATATATATTTAATATATATCTTATATGTATAATATATATTAAATAATTAATATATGTTATATATGTAATGTATATATATATATTTGTTATAGTTATTTAAAATGAATATTGGAAAGAATAATTGGAATATGTAATTAAATAATATATATATTTAAAAGGATATTTATTTAGATGGATTTTATTGTTTTAGATGCATGCAAGCACGATAGTTATCCTTTAATGATAGATTATTTTAATTGTGGAAATTGAGTTAATTAGTTTGAGTAGTTGTGAAACTGAAAGATAATCTTTTAGTTAATTCCTTGTTTATTTGTAATTGGAATTATGTTTAAATGATGTATTTTAAATATGAGTTATTAGTTTATTTGGATTTAGGAAATCCTAATGGTAGTTCATTTAATTACTTGAGTTGCTTACTTTAATTACGCATTCTTCTATAATGGTGTATTGAGGGGATATTTGTTATTGTGAAAATGTAAGTCTTCTAGAGATTGCAAATTGTGGAAGGGTTGTTGTGTCTTTTGTTCACCCTTTGATATTTCCTTGGGTAGTGCATGTAGTTTGGATTCAATATTTGACATCTGTAGGGATGTGTTACCTCTGAGTTATGGTTGTTATTGTTATAAGTTTTAGTGCACTTTCTACCCTTGGGTTATGGAATAATTATATTGTGTTGTCAATAGGGGAGTGGCTTTCAATGAGGGCCAACACACAAAGTGGTGCCAAAATAAATCGTATGAGAGTCAATTTAATTAGTGGAAATTAAATAACCTATATTAGGGGAAAGGGTAGCTTAATACATTTAACTTAATAATTTAGCCTCGCTCATTGGCTCAAGGGCTTGTGTTAGACTTGAGATGAGTCAGGAAGGCCTAGAATGGAAAGATCATTATCTTGTCTTCTCGAAAGATAATCGGTTCCGTACTGGTATGCATGTGGGGCCAAAGTTTGTGAGAGGTTACTAGGATAACCTAGGATGGGGGCCGAGACCTAGGAAGATCTCCTAAGGATAACCATTATAAACTTTGTGATGACACTCCTCCTATGACAACAATCTACTTGTATTGTACTGTTGATATACTTGGATTAGTAGTTTTTGAAGTAATGTAACCTTGTGTTTTTGTTCACTGGTATAGTGTTGTTTTGTGTGTCACTTGTGTCTAGTGGTTGTAGGTTTGTCTTGGTAGCCTTTTACTATCTCCTAGCATGGGGGTTGGGCCTATGGGTACCACATGGTTGGGTGGATCATGCACCTTACATTGTTGGACTTTCTCTGCTTGTTCGTGATGGTGGGATCTTCCATTTTGGAGAGCTCGTGTGTATCTGTGGATATGTTACTTCTCTTATGTTCATTGTATTAGTTAAACACTATGTATTTTACTTCTCATTTGTATTCGAGGATGATCTGGGTATATTGTAATTGTATCATTTTGTATGTTCTATCTCATCTTGGAGATGAGATTTGTAATGGTATATTGACTTAATGTAATCTTTGATATAATTTAATTATTGTACTTTGTATATTATGCAATGGGTCAATGCCTTGAAGTATATTGTTTATCATGAGCTAATTTCATATGCTATGGATAGTTTAATTTTGTATGGTTGGGATTCACATGTAGACATGTTGCATGGCCTAGAGGATAGTTGTGTTTAGAGTAAATTACTTGTTATTGTTTCTCTTTTTAAGAAAAAAATTGTTGTACTTATGTATTTTTGTAATGTCCTCTAGGTTACATGGTGGGTTTTTACATTACATCTGTATTTATGGATTTTCCAAGGCTGGCACAATTTTCAAAATGATGTTATCTCTATCATTAATGGATTAAGTATACTTGAAATTAACAAAAACATATCATTCTCATATAGTTACATAATCATTTGCATATCATACATACATGAGAAAACATTATTACATCATTCATCCATCCATGCATTACATCATGATATTTGCATTAGAAAACACAAAAAAAGTGCATTACATATCATTTATATCCTAAAATTCATCTCATGACGAAATCAAATCATATATTTTGATTCGAAAAACACAAAAATAAAATACATTGCATCTCATTTGCATAATCAAATCCATCCCATATAGTGTAAAACATGATGCATAAGAACATATAGAATCGTCATCCATAGGTCAGTATCTCATCATTGCATCCATACATAATCATATCATAATAATATAATCATCATGGAAACATCACATAGCATCATAACATAGAAATTAAATGCATCCATCATAGGCATCCATCATAAACACACATAAACACATGTAGATCGCTAATCATCGCTGCATCTCACATAAATCTCAAAATTATAATGTCAAGTGTACAATGATGTCCAAATATGTGGAGAGATATAATATCAAAAAAATGGTAGAAACCATAATGTCTTAACGAAATCAGTGTATACATCATGTATCATCAGAAGTGATCATAACAAGGGCTATGTGTTGTTTCCCCTAGATAGTGTTGGCTCTGTACCTCTTGCTGCACTTGATGCCCCGACCCTTGGATCTCTGTGAGGTGGTAACCCTGTAACACCCCTACTGGTAGTCTTGGAATGAGTACGGGCACTAGTGGAATGAGCATAACTAAATCGACGCTCTGGTGGCACTAACTCATGATATCGCCCTCTATAGTACTCAACCTCCTTGGCAGAGTGCCGTACCTCTCCGAGGTAGTCCGTTGTAGATGTGCCCTCAACTACTCTCTATAGTATCTCTGCCACACCCTTTGCCTGCTTAATTCACTATCTCAGGGTGTCTCTCTCGATTGTGAGGGTGGCAATTTGTGCTTGTGCCTAAGCCTGTGTCTGCATCTGACCTTGTATTTGAGCCAACTGTCCTTGTAAGGCCTGTACTTGTGACTATAAGGTAGTAATTTGAGCCTATTGCTGTTGAGAAGGCAATCAAATTTTCACATGCTGTTGTGCTATAGCCACCAACAATCGCCTCTTCTGAGGCACTCTGAGATCTAACACATGTAAACCATCCTCTTTTCCTCCACCACCATCTCCTCCACCATCACCTCCATCACCATCTCCCCCATCACCATCTTTGCCACCTCCACCATGACCATCACCTCCATCCCCATCTCCATCATCACTGCTCTCTCCCTCCTCCTCCTCATCTCCTCCATCTCTCCTCCACCTATGTGCATGTGGTTTTGGCTCATCATATAACAACGATACCAACTCATCTGGACTGAATATCCTTGAGAAAGGATGTGTGAAGAAGTATTGTGCATACTCCTCTGACATTGGAGCCTCTATGACCTTTGGATGATAATCCCAAACAATGGCCTATAAACCCTGGTACTTCTTAATTGCTACATCATATGATAGCATGAACCCCCACTATGAAATATCCTGTCATCTCTGTGCATAAAGAGCCACTCCCTGGGGCATGCCCTGTACCCTACCATATTGTCACAACACTCTCTTGAGGAGGAATATCTCAATAAAAAATTGTGTCCTCACAATCATGTATCTAGATGAGCACACATAGGGAATCTCAGTGTCATCCTCCGGCCACTACTCATAGTCTAGGTAGGGCCACCATGTCACTATCTCTAGGTCATCCAAAACTCTATAGTACTCTAGCTTGCCCAGCTTATGTTGGACAACTAGACCTGTGTAGCCATGAATGTAAGGCCTCCCTATTGGACACTGTCTATCTGCCACTAGGTAGTTGAAAACTATGTGCTCCCATGCCTATATCTACAATAGTATGACCCTAGTTGAAAAACTAGCCCCTCTGAGATAGACTACCTGGGTAAGATCATGGTACAAATGTGCAAGCATGCAAGAGCCCCAAGCATATTTGGTCCCTTGCGTAATCATGCTCTCCAAAATTTGATCCCAACAGGCTGAGAGTCCCTTCGACCTGCGGTCGGGACATAAATCCTCTAATAAATCCAACAAGAACACATGGTAGGTCATATATGCATCCACCATCTCTTGCCATGGGATCTCATAACCACATATCTACTAGTCCTCGAAAACTCTCTGAAGTGCATCAGTCCCTCCCTGCTCAATGGAATCATACATGACCAACTCACCAATGAATGGAATCCTCAAGATATAGTAAACATCCTCAGGTGTCACTATCATCTCACCAGTGGGTAGGTGGAAGGTGTTGTGGTCACTATGCCACTTCTCTGCCAAAGAGGTCACAAGTCCTTTGTTAATCCTATGCTTGGGAATATCAAGTAGAGAAGTCAATCCACATCATCCAATCACATTTAGATCAACTGATCTAGATGTGGAATCAAATCCCAAGTCCTCAGGAAGTGCTCCCGAGTTTGGAGGATTGTCGAAGGCTCCTATCATCATAACATATCACAAATCAGAAATTTGATTCATCAATCAACATCAATTAGCCTATTAATCTAATCAACTCTAATTAGATCCTCACCTATCATGAGGTAAATTATCATCATCCTATCATTGAATCTCACCTATCATGAGATCAATCATCATCTAATTTATCAACATCATCAAACATCCTTGACTCAAAGGCTGACATGATAAAAAATCATCGAAATCAAGGAGTCTAATCTAAAATCCATCAATCTGGTCTAGATGCGCTAAAATAGTGTCTCAAAGTGCTAAAAACATGAATGCACCATTAAATTTCATCAATGTGCTATTCTGCTGCATCAATGTGCTAAAATGACCTATGCGCTAAAACTTTGATCGAATGTGCTAAATCTTGTCTTCAGTGCGCCAAAACTATCGTTGTGCTAAAAGATCCTATGGATGTGCTACTAAAGTTCATGTATACACTATTTTACTATATGCACTATAACTTTGCATGGATGCACTAAAAATCTAGCCCTATGCGCTAATCTACTGGATGCACCAGAACAATCTACCAATGTGCTACATCGGGGTTTCTATGCGCTAAAACACTAAAATGCAGAATTTAAAATGTGAAAAATCAAGAAAAACGTCATTCAAAAATCATGAGGAGGTTTTCGGGGGTACATATCGGAGGTCCATATGTGACCGGGCAGTTGTGACATCGCACACACTCCAATCAGTGGGTCTAGATCAGAATCACCATCTTGCTCAAAAGTTGCTCAATCACTCAATCACTCCAAATTTTCAAAATCCAAATGCACAAATGAGTTTAAGTCACATTGTTTTAACCTTTTAAAGGGTGATTAAGTGGGATTTTTAATGGGATTGATTTATTTTATTTTTCAAAGGGGGCTTAATTAATCAATTCATCATTTGGCAGGTTCAACATCATTTTCTAGGAGATAAATCTTCTTTGCGTCATAAAATTTGAAAATAATCATCAAATCATCAGAAAATCATAAATTTTTTCAAAAAATCAAAAAATCATAAAAATTAAAAAATTCATCGATTTATCTCTTGAGGGGGCATATATCCATTATCACTTGAAAATCAATGTCTGGGGCATATCAATTTTTTTTTGTCAGCACTAGTAGCAAATTTTTCTTTGAAGCAATGTGTAAACATGTCATTTCAAAGAGGGGCAAAATGTATACACCTAAAATCGGTCAGGATACTCATTAATTAAATACTAGGTATTTAATTAATAAACCTCTTATTTCATCTACTTATAAATAAATTCTAAATTTATTTATGTAGTTCACACTTTCTAATTCTTCTTATCTTAAATCACATTCTTCTAATTTTAATTAAATAAACAAATTCAATAGTTTGTTTTATTTAATTAATATCTTCTTACTAAATTTGAATAATTCAAAATTTGAATTTAGTCACATGTCTCCAACTTTTCGTCTTGCCACCTCATCAAGTGTCTCATGAATTTAAATATCCTTAATTTTTAAATTGGAATTATCCTCAACCAATTCTGAAACAAACTTTGGACACTTGGCTCTCTCCATCATTTTATTCTCTCTCACAATTGGCAAAATGTTCTATTTAAAGGGAACCATATCCATGATTCCCTCTAACTTCTTCATTCTCCACCATTCATCTCTCCAGCTAAAATATTGACCGTTGGTTGCTGCCATATCATAATATGCCTTGGAAATCCTATAAATTCAACATCATTCTCCAACAAATACATCCCGTCTTTGAGCAAACTTATTCTGCAAAAATCATAGCAAAATTTGTGAGCTTAACATATCATTCTAGTTTAGCATTTTGCATTTAGTTTAAAGTAATGTTACCATGGCAATTTCATTTCTAGAATCCTAATTGTTGCATTAGTTTTATTGCATTTTCATACATTTTAATTAGTCTTGCATTTCATCATAGCATCATCTTGGCATCATTTTGAACACAACAACATCATAATCTTATCATCATATCATTTGTAGATCAATCATGTAAATGTATGAATAAATTTCTTGCATTTTAGATAGCATCTCATTTCTTGGGTTGTCATCCAAAGAGTCTAGTGTAGTTACACACTCTGAGAGCACTAATGATTTAGAGGATCCTTGAGAATAGAGAACAATGGAACGGTTTTGAGGAATTCATAGTTTTATCAAGTTTATTTGTTATATCAATTTCCTTAATGCAAATGTTTCTTTGATTGTGTAGTTTTATTACTCATTATTTACTTTACACAACTCACACAATACAATTTCAATGTCTATTTTTTCCTCTTTTAAATGATATTGTGACCTAGAAGAAGTAATCCCATTACAAAGAAAATAGTTATAAACATAGGGTGTGTTGACATTGATGGGAGAAAAATTCCCAAAGAATCAAAGGTTAAGGTTGGTTGGTTGGATTAATTTGCTTGATTAGATTGATTAATTAGTTATTTAGATGATTGGTTTTGAAAGATGGCTTGAGAATAAATTTTGGAATCAAAATATCAATATTTTTTTTTGGATTAAGTCAGATGATGAGATGATGATGCCCTATTAAGATGACAATTGAGTTGGAAGAACATGAGAGTGGTCTCAAAATAAATGGCATGATATTAGAAAATATGGGGGGGATGAATGTAAGTAAATAAATATATTGGGAATGATGGAATAAATGAATGAGTAGGGTGGAAAATATATTATTACTATTAGAAGAAGATTAAGAGAAGTAAGATGATGGAGAGATGGAGACTAGTAGGGGAATAGTAAGGATGTTGAAAATAAATTAGGATCATACATATGGTGGACACTATAAGAATAGGGTGGGATGGAATATGAGGATAGGATAATGAGTTGTGTAAGATGCCTAGATTGGAGCTTAAGATGATGGATATGGATGTGGATGATTATGATATCTTCTTGAAGTATATATTGAGAATCTACTAGGAGATTCTTATGTTTTTGAACAACAATTTTTATTTTGCATACAAATATGCATTATTATATAAGGGATCATAATTATTATGTGTCATATGCATAAAGGGTTGACTCAAAATAATAAAGCAAAGATAAAAGAAATCAAATTAATGATTTAACAAAGATAAAAGACAAGACTCAAATGCCCTAGAGTGAGCATAACCTCAAGAGATAGTCATAGTATAAAGAAATATGATGTCCTTGTGATAGTATGTTATGGGAACCAAACCAAGCATGATAAAATAAAAAAACCAAGACACCTCTCATACTAAAGTTTCCATGGTACTAAGGAGTTATTTGGTTTGATACGAGGAGTGTGACATGCTAAGGCTCATTATTGGAAAATAGGTAATGAGATATTTAAAATTTAAGAAAAAATGAAATTAGTGTTGAAATGAGTAGATAATAATTCCATAGTAGAGATAGGAATTGATCCAAGTATAATTTCAAAGCATAGATCGAGGAATGGTCATATATGCTGCATAAGGGTCCATGGGTAAGGATTCAGTAAGTGGATGGATAGAAAAAATTGATGCCTCTAAGTGTGTATATTACTTATAGATAAGAGTTATGAATGATCATACATGATGCTTGTGAAATATTTTTCATCATGATTCTTGTGACCTAGTTTTCATCATGATGCTTACCCAAGGTGCCATAGAAATAATTTTTTCTAGAGAATGAATTTTTCTCTTTACTATTTTTTGTGTTTTTTCTATTTTTTGGTTGCCATACATGATGCATGTGAATAGGTTTTCATCATGGTAAATTAATTAAGGTTCCATAGAAATGGTTTTCACTAGAATATGATTTTTTATATTTACTATTTTTTTGTTATTTGATATTTTTTGTATTTTTTTGCTATTTGATTCTTTTGTATTTTTTTTAGATTGCAGGAATTGGTTGGGTTTCCGCCCCCCTATAAATTGCAGTGTGCTTGGTAATTTTTTTTTCACGTGATCGGTGGCTCTGGCGCGACACGCCCTCCGATACCACGGGTTTTGGGGAGACTAGACCTCATGACCTCTTACATGCAACAAGATGCTTTAGCCAATCAAGCCAAGCCCCCCTACCCCTTTTTTGTATTATTTTTGTTATTTGATTTTTGTTTCTATTTTTGATGGAAAAATATAGAAGATAAAACATAGAAATGCTTAATATTAATGGAATCCCTATGCTTTTGACAAGAAAGGCATTTATTGACATATTAGCATGTGTTGTGCTCCATGGTTGGCCAGTAGTAACTAGTTCTAAGTAAGTTTTTCACAAGTGTGACACCATTAGTGTGAGTTTCACAAGTACCGTCATGAACTTCTACAAGTTTTAAATTAAATTAATTCAATTTAAGGCATCATAAATGTATTTTTATAACCCCTACAATACCAAGAAGGGTGAAGTGGGTATCACATTAGATGAATATGCTTTTTTGGTTATTGAATAAGTTACGTAGGAGAGTTTGGGTAGTGAGGTAAGTACGGATATTGTAATACCAGGGGGAAGTGTGACCAACCATATCACATTACCATATTTGTATCATTTTGAACATGTTGTTCTTATGAGTTTATGATAGAAGCAATTTGTGTTAACTTTTGATCTTAATCAATTCCCAAGTTTATGAAAATGACATCTTTTGCTAAGATATTTGATGTCATGTAGAATCTATTTAGTAAGGTAAAGGTGGAGTTCCTCATCAAATGATGCATAATTTGAGTCCTAAATGGGTACTTCAAATTTTTATTTCTTTGATTTTTATTTTTTATTTAGAGAAAAGGACTATTTGTTACCCAAAATATGCTAAATTTTAAAGATATAAATATAAAATCCCTTTTGTGGTCTCTTATAGGAATATGATCTCTAGCACTAATTAGTTCAAGGAGATCATCATTATTTTTGAATTCATTTGATGGTATGTGGTAATTTTGGTCCTAGTAAATAATGTTAGGATATTGCAAGTGAAGGCTTGTGGTGAAAATAAAATTATCTAGAAAAAGGTTAGTATTGAAAATCTCTTCATAAGTGTCACAACGAGTAATGGTTTCAACATGATTAACATCATATGAAGCATCATCAATAATTTATAAAGAGTCACTAAAGTTATTGAGAGATTCACTCCAAGGTATATACCATAATCCCCACTTAGTTGTAGTCTCAAGAAAGTGGATAGGTTCTAGGATTTATTATGTGTGTTCCCTTAGGCCTTTATCTTTATATTTTATATTCTCATATATTTTATTGGATATTGGATAGACATTTTTATTGAAACATGAGGCACATTCCTCTTTAGTATTTACCATGATGCATTTGAGTAGTCAATTTTTTTATTAGAGAGAAAACAATGTTTGACAAAAGTTGTAGAGCCATAGTGTGACGTCTCTTGCTTTTGCTTCTATTTCATGTTAGGATGACCATAGGATTTAGGTGACAATGGAAGTTTCCAAATGTGGAAGGCCTCTTGTATTTTTTACTCACCTTACCCTTTTTCGATGAACTTAACCTTTGTTGGGATTGACATAAGAGGATTTGGTTGAGATGGTGGATTTCTGACTTTAGTGATGGAATAAGAGTTTGATTTTTGGAATAAACCCTCTAATATTTTATAATATTAGAAGGGGTCTTGATATGTTGGTATGGATAATTCAATGCCTTAACTAATATATTTGAGACATTTGTGGAATGTGGATGGAATAACCTACATGACATGTATCCATGGGTTGCCAAGGAGGATATTATATGGAAGGTTAAGATTGACAACATGATAAAGGGTGTTATGACATAAGGTCCAACCTAGAGGGGAAAAATTATGGTTCCAATAGTCTCCCTTTTTTCATTATCAAAGAATATAATTATTATTGTATGGCTTCCAAAGCCTCTTCTATGTATCCTAAGAGTTTTACAAGCTAAAAGGTGTAGATGTTTATTCTAGAGATATTATCTATAAGTACTTGTTTGATATTATGTTTGAAAATAAAGGATTTGATATGAAGTGGATGATTATGGTACGTGTTAAGAGATTTCATATATTTAGGACTAAAAGTGATACGATGATCAAAATTAAAGTGTATGATTAGTGCGAAGAAATGAGAGGGGTCAATGTCATTCAAAAACCTTGTCTCTTTTAGGACTTAAGTGTAATCATGAGAGAATTTATGGGAGTGTATATTATATGTGTTTTAATCTTATCTTGAGTCTTTTTGGTATAGGATTGACACTAATCATGATTTAGAAAGGGTTTTTGGTATATGCCCAAGTTTATGCTTGGTGAAGATAATGATGCACTTTCAACTTTAATGTTACCTCAATCTATCAAATCTTGGATATTATTTAATTTTATGCATTTATTAGTTGCATGACCTTTGAATTGGTGGTATTCATGGTATTTGTGGTCTTCATACCATGCAGGTTTTGATTTGTCATCATCATAAAACTTAGGAAGTGAAAAGTTTATCATGTTCACTTGTAAGAGTTTCTTGAATACATTGTCCAAGGGTTCACATAAGTTTGTATATTGGAATTTATTGTTATCCTTTTTATGTGGCCATGCATAAAATACAAGCTTATTTATATTTTAAACTATTTGTACATGTTTCATACCAGTGATGTTGTCATTGACTAAATTTTTTATGAATATTTTTGGCTTCTCATTTTGGCTATTATTTCTCTTGTAGTCCTTGGTAAAATAAATTCACTCAATATTTGGTGATTAATTCCTTATCAAATTTAACACCCTTTTAATTATCTCATCGAATGTGCATGCATGCTGTAATTATAAATGGAAGGCCATTTTGGCATTAATATTTATAATAAAAATTTATATTTTGGCTCTTGTGTATAAGCCATAGAAACCTACTAGCTAGTGTTCACTATCATTTAACGAAAGTGGAAAATCTCTCACCTTATTTTTATTTTGCATTCTAAAAATCAAGCATTATTAATTTGTGCTCAACATCATATAAAAAGTGTTTTATAAAATGATTTTAGATATCGATAAATATGTTTGTTGTCCCTTTGGGTAGATGAGTAAACCAATCCGAAGCTTTTCCCCTAGGACACAAGGGAAGAGGTGCTATAGGTAATCATCATTATAGGGAACCTCATGGAAAGTGATGTAAAATTCATGGATTTAACTCTTTAGATTGCCTTTTCCTTTGTATTTATCAAATTTGGGTATTTCAATTGTGGAGGAAAAGGTATTTATGTAATTGAACTTTTGAAGGGATAGGTACATAGTTCCTCAAACTTATATCCTTTACTAGAATGTGAACCCAATTGAAGACTTTTAGGGGTATCGTTTATATCCTTCAATTGTTGAGTGATCAAAGATTTAGATGATTGATACATCATTTAGTATAACCAAGAAGGCCATCAAAAATATGGTTGGTATATTTAGAGGTATTTATATGGGAATCATAATGGAAAATTTCACCAAAGTCCATCCCTTTATTCGTTTCTTTAGCTCTATCATTCTCACAAGTAGTGTCATTTTCACACACTTCACATCATTCTTCATTTTTTGTAGGAGGGGGTTCTTTTGTTTTTAATTGTTCAAGGTTTAATTCACTTGGTAATAAATCTCCTAATTATATTAGTTCTTGAAGGATGCGATCTTGATGTGTTTCAATGTAAGTTTGAATGTTTTTTTTGAAAACTAGCTATATGATCTCCTTATTTGCTATGGTTATGGGAGCTAACATTATCATCTTCATGGTCTTTAGGTGGTACACACAAGAGTGATCACATGGTTATCTATTTTATGGGAATTTTCTTAGTTGCATGTAACAACTAGGGACATACAAAACTTACAATCTTACTTGTATGCCTAAAAATAATTGCTTAGATATGAAAAGATGCATCAAGGAAAAGTTTAGAATCAAAATTTCATTAATCAAAGAAAAAATATAGACTCGAAACTTAGTAAAAAATAGTTTTCTATGACTATGATGAGCTATGAATTGTTATGAACTTAAATGTATATAGGATGGGTTTTTATGGTTAAGGATAGACTTATGACTTGGATATGAGTTGACTATGTCATGGGTGAAATGGTGTTAGGGCTAAAGTCAAATGTTACCTAAATGTAAGATGAATCTAACATGAATATGGAAATCAAATGATATTTTAGACTAGGGTTAATTTAGAATTGGGTTATGTGTAACTATGATTAATTGTAAACTAAGGTTAAGTTAACTTGAGTTAAGTTGTACTAGGGTTAATTTAACTATGAGTTTAATTGATTATGATTAAGTTGAACTAAGGTTGAGTTAAACCAAGGTTGAATTAAACTCAGGTTGAGCTAAACATAGGATGAGTAAACCTATGGTTGAGTTAAAATAAGGTTGAATTAAACTTAGGTTGGTTGACTATAGGTTGGATGGAATATTGTTAATTAGACACTAACGTGGGGTTGACCTATGGTTTAAGTTGACTTAAGTCAAACTAGATAGGGTGGAGTAAACTTGGGTTTGGTTGAATATGGTTTGGTGATCTAATGTTAGGTTGGACTAAGGTTGGGTTGACCAATGGTTTAATTTAACTTGAGTTAAAATAGCTAGGTTGGAGTAAGCCTAGGGTTGGTTGATTATAGGTTGGATGATCTAAGGTTAGGTTGGATGATGGTTTAGTTTGGTTAAGACCTTGGGTTATGTTGGAATAAAGTGGCAATTATGGGTGAGGATGGAGTATGGTTATGAATTTAGTTATAAACCAAGTTGGCTTCAAGGTTATGAATTTGGTTTTGGACTATGGTTTGGGACTTTGGATCAAAGTTGTCGTTGTTGACCACGTTGTGACTCATATAAATAAAATGATAGAAAATCCTAACTTTCAAGATGGATAAGCTTCCCCTTTGGATTGGTTTGAAGTGGGAAGGGTTGATGTAAATATCAAAAGACACATAATGCACATGAAAAATCCAAAGATAGATATGTAGGTGTATCACTCCTTATAGGCTCATAAATATATCATTTACAAAAAGGTGGGAGCTTCATGCCATTTTATTGGGTCTAGGGTCAATAGATTGCCCATAAAATTAACACATGTTTGGGTGGTAAATTCCTCGGTATTGGCTTTCCCATGACCTAATACTACCATAATTGGGGTAATATATGATTAACTTTGTAATGTAGTCCATGGATTAGTGCACTACAAGGAATGATGACAAAAAGGATGTCTAACTACAATAAAAAAGTAATTTAAGAGAGTCATTTGTATACCCAAAGGTACATGAGGCTAAATTTTGTGTTATAGGGGTTCCTTCTAAGGATTAGGTATTGGTGGGATGAAACAACCTCATTTCATGGAGTTCTTAAAAAATATCTCTATTCAACGAGTAATGATAGCTCCTCCTAAATTTATAAATCCCACTAGTACACACAATCTCCTACTAGATTCAATGATAAAATCCATATATTAGTAGACATAGAAAAAAGTAAATATGTCTGCTTGGTGTTGAGGTTCAAATCACAAGAAAAATAATTTTGATCTATTTATGATCCTTAAGATCATCCAATGATGTGAGATGAGTGTTGAAGAAGCAATAAAATGAATGCAAAAACCAAAATATTTTATATGAAATTACACACAATAATGCCAAAATTTATTAGATTAGTGAATCAATATAATACAATGAGCTCCTTCTATATGTAAGATAAGAATGAAGAAGGAAGGTATGAGTACACTATTAATTATCCCTCTAAAAGGTATAACACATGTGGAAAACTTGGGACAAGTGTGAGCACACGTGTAAAGTACCTATAAGGTGAGATAAAAATATAAAAAAAGATTAAGTGAGCTTAAGTGTAGTGTTAATATGTATGCTAGGTAAAAGTAAACTAGATAGGTAAAAATAATTTTCACACTCACATGCTCCCTTAAGTGATACTTAGGGATAAATCTAATCAATAAAAAAATTACGTCTAAACAACTAGGACTGCTGAGGTACTCATGTACAAATAAAAGTATCTCAAAAGTAGAGCAAAGGAGAAAACCTTATGGGAAATATCCTCTCTAAAAAAGAGATCCTATAAAAAGAGCTCGAACTCAAAATTACCCCCAAGTATAAATTCCTTTATTTGAATTATATGTCACAAATCAAGATATATTTAGGAAATGTTAAATGTTTACTAAAGATGATTGCAACTTGCTCCCGAGTATACAAATAATCAAGGAGAAAACACCATCATGGATGAATTTTTGAATGAAATACGTGCGTATCTTAATGTTATTTGTCCTTTGATGATCTAATAGGTTGCAAGAAATGTGAATGGCACTTTGGTTATCACACCAAAGAATAATATTATGATCAACTGGTAAACCAAAATCTATCATAAGTTTCCAAATCTATAAACCTCCTAGCTAGAAAGCATTTCTCCTTGATAGTTAATCTCAATGGATGAAAATGTAATAGTAGATTTCTTCTTTCAAGATCATACAAATGGACTAGAAACAAGAAAAAAAAACCCAAAAGTGGACCATCATGAGTCAACATCACTAGTATAATATGAGAACTAACCCTACTATTTGAGAACATACTAATGTGTACTAAATTCTAAAATGTGTGGTGCTTTGAATATACCTTAGAATATTCTTTTCTATCTTCCAACGAAGCTCATAAGAATAATGGGAAATGTAAGAGACAACCACATGAAGATGACATTAGGATGAGTGTGGGTCAAATACAAAAGACTACCAAATAATTGTTTGTATAAAGTGGCTTCAACACTAGGTGTGGTGCAATAATAGTCAAAGTTACACCAAATAAAAATAGTGTGGGAGAATGCTTACAATTAGCCATGCTAAACCAATAAAATAAGTAAATGGTATAGTTTTTCTAGTATGTAAAAATCCCCTTAATAGACTATAGGACCTACAAACTAAGTAATGCAAAAGCCTAAGATTGATCATATCAAGGTGCTTCATCATGTTTTAAATATTTTAAGCATAGATGGGGGGCTACTAGTGAGAATCAAATAATCTATATATAATAATAGTGTAGACACTAAAAAATGTCTTGAATAATATCATACACTCAAATAAGGTATACTAACACCTTTTCATCCTCGAACCCATCCTCTTTTTGCTTAATTGATTAAATTATCCTAGCTATTTAATTAATTATGTCATTTGCATCTATTAATCTAATTAATTTAATCAGGTTAATTCACCTCCCTTTCATGGTAGAGATCGGATGGCATTTGCGTGCTGCAAGCCGAGCTAGGGCGACGCCCCTAGCTCGTTCTCTGTGTGTTGCTGCCTCGCGTTGTGGGGTTTTGAAGCTATCGGGGCTGTGGTGGTGGGGTTTTTTTCTTTTCTGGAGGCCTTCTTGCTACTGTTTGGGTGGCTTGTGGGTGGAAGGGTTTTGATCCTGCCCTTGGGGTCTTTTCTTTTTTCCATTTCTTGCTAAAGTGTCCTGGGGGTTTGCATGCCTGCTGGGGATCTTGTTTTTTGCTATGCCGGGTGGGGAAACATCTGGGGTTAGCCCCAAATTGGATTTCCGTTCAGCATTTGGTTCGAAGCCTTCGGCGCATGGAGTGAATGTTTTTGATAATACGATGTTTTCTTCAGAGATGGAGATGAATGATCTAGGATCGGTTAATGGTTCCCGAATTACGAAGATTAATGGGTGTTTGGAAAGATGCAAAGAGCGACCGAAGCTGATTATCCCGATGGAAATGCTTGCAGATGATATTGAATACTATTCAAGGCACTCTTTTTATTGCAAGTTCATGGGTTTGAGAGTCTCGCTGCATTTTTTGGAATCCTGGGCTCAACGGACTTGGATGCCGGAGGGGGAGATGGAGATTAGGCTCCTTGCGAACAACTTTTTTATGGTCTCTTTTGATTGCATGGCAGATCGGAATAAGGTCTTCGAGGGTGGCCCCTATTTTTATAACCAGGTGGGTTTGTTTATCAAGCCATGGCATGCTGGCTTCAACCCGACTGAGGCAATACCGAGTCGGATTCCAGTTTGGGTTCGGTTGCCGTGGTTTCCAGTTGAGTGTTGGCGGGATGACGTGTTGCATTTGGTGGCTTCAATGCTCGGTAAACCTATTGGGTCTTCACAACAGACGCAGTATAAAAAGGTAATGAATTTTGCTCGTATCTGTGTAGAAATTGATTTAAGCAAGCCACTACCAGATTCTGTTGAAGTGAGTGCTGGATCATATACTTGGGTTCAACAGCTAGATTACGAAACCCTACCTTTTCGGTGTCGTCTTTGTCATGAATATGGTCACTTGCAGCGTAGGTGCCCTAGGGCTAAGCCTGTGGGGCCCCAACCTTCTCAGCCTTCTCGTAATCCTCCTAGGACTGATAATGGTAAGGAGCCTATTCCGGGTGATGGTAATGGAGATGATGGTTATGTCCCTGTTAAGGCTCGCAATAGGAATCGGGGCCAGAAGCGGACCTTGAGGGAGAGGCAGGATGATGAAACTTTTAATAGGTTTGAGGTGCTGGATGATCTCAGCCAGGAGGAAGTGAATCCGGGGTTGCTGAACTTGGATCAGGGAACTTTGGGTACAGGACAGGATGGGCCACCATTGGAGGCCATGCAGGATGTGCAGGAGATTGGGGTTGGGCAGATGGATACGATCAACAATTGATTGTCCAGACTGAACAAGAATCTTCTATTGGAGCTTCGAAGAGTGGTGGAGGTGGCTCCCCATTGCCCCTGAAAGGTGGCAAGGATGTGGGGAAGAGCTCTTTGGCCTCCTCTCGTTTAGGTATTCAGCAAAATGAACTGAAGAAAGGGGTTGGTGACAGGACTTCCAAGCTGGGAAGGAAAAAGGATATGGAGAAGATTAAATTAACTGGGGAAACTTTGGTGGAGTCAGGGTCAGTCAAGACTCTTGATTCACATTTTTCATGCCCCCAGAAATGATTGTTCTCTCATGGAATGTAAGGGGCTTGAACAGTGGCCCTCGACAAAAAGCTGTTCGTGATTTGGTTAGGAATCATTCTCCGGATGTTCTTTTTCTTCAGGAGACTAAATTATCTGTAGATAATATGTTGGCCATGGCTCCTAAGCTGTGGAAATATGGTGAATGCCAGTGTGTGGGGGCTCTTGGTGCTTCTGGAGGGGTGGCTTGCTTTTGGAACCCTCGGAAGATTTTCCCCCTATGGTGGATGTCCTCTAGATCCTCTATATCCCTTGTCGCCTCTTGGTATGAGACTGGTGAGTGTATTCTCCTCTCTAATGTGTATGCTCCTGTTGAGTTTCTGGGTAAACAACTTCTATGGTCCCATCTTCGTTTTGTTCGTAGCTTAGCTCCTTACCATCCGTGGGTTATGGCTGGCGATTTTAATGCTATTGTGGAATTGTCTGAGAAAAGAGGTGGAATTCCTAGGTTGGAGCCTTCTGCTCTGTTATTCAGAGATAGCATTTCTGAATTAAATCTTATTGATGTTCTACCTAGTAATGGTCGCTTCACTTGGAATAATAGGAGAATTGGTGAGAGTTGTGTTGCTGAGAGGCTAGATCGTTTCTTGGTTTCCTGTTATTGGGTTGGAAACTTATGGTCCACTCGATCTGAAATTCTTGATTGGAGAGGTTCTGATCATTGGCCTATTAAGCTTAGTATTATCTCTGCACGGGGGCCTCGGTCTCCCTCATTCAAGTTCCAGCTTATGTGGTTACGGGATCCCACTCTTCATGATTATGTGGCTGAGTGGTGGCGGATTGGTAGACCAACTTTTGGTACGGCAATGTACACATTCTCCAAGCTTCTTCAGTTTGTCAAATATCAGCTTAAAAGGTGGAATCGGTGATGTTTTGGTAATATCTTTCATGCTAAGGTTGCCGCACAGGAGGAGTTGAATAATATTACGCGGTTGATTCGTGAGAATGGGGCCTCTGAGGATCTTCTAAGGGAGGAGGCTAAGACTTTGAAAGTGGTTGAGGAATTTGAATTGCGGGAAGAAATCTATTGGAAGCAAAAGGCCCGGGTTGAATGGTTACAGGAAGGTGATAAAAACACCGCCTTCTTCTTCAATTCTGTGAAGGATAGGAGGCATGGTAATTCCATTCCTTTTCTGGTGAATGATAGGGGTGAACGTCTTGCCTCGTTTCAAGAAATCTCTGCTGAGGCATCTCAGTATTTTGCTACTTTATTTAGGGAGGATTCACAAGGGGGCTCTGTTGAGGAAGCACAGGTTCTTTCTTGTATTCCTCAGTTGGTCTCCAGGGAGGCGAATGAGTATTTGATGAAAGATATCTCTCTTGATGAGCTGGAGGGATTGTGTTTCAGATGAAGAAGGGTAAAGCTCCTGGTCCCGATGGTTTCCCGATTGAATTTTTTCAGGAATTCTGGGATATCATAAAGTTGGATCTTCTGGCTGTTGTCCTTGAGTCCCAAAGGAATAAACAGATGCTTCGTGCTCTGAACTCCACCTTCCTTGCTCTCATACCCAAGTGTGAAGGGGCTGATAGGTTATCTCAGTTCCGGCCTATCTCTCTTTGCAATGTGGCTTATAAAATCATCTCAAAGTTATTGGCTGAGAGACTGAAGAAGTGGCTTAAAGTGTTGATTTCGGAGGAACAGAGTGGATTTGTGGCAGGTCGGCAGATTCTTGATGGGGTTGTCATTGCTACGGAGACCATCCACTCCATGGACAACTCCCATGAGAAGGCTATGTTCATTAAGCTGGATATGGCTAAGGCTTATGACAGGGTTAGATGGTCTTTTTTGCAGAAGATCCTTGTTGCTTTTGGTTTTGGTGAGGAGTGGATCCAATGGGTCATGAGTTGTGTCACGTCTGTTTCCTTCTCAGTTTTGATAAATGGAGATCATTCTAAACTTTTTGGTGCCTCTAGGGGTTTGCGCCAAGGGGATCCTCTTTCTCCATATCTTTTTCTGCTTCTTGTGGAAGGCCTTGGTCGTTTGTTGAAAAGAAGGGTGGAGCTTGGCATCATTCAAGGTTGGCGATGGGGTGGAGACTTGCCTCCGCAATCTCATTTGCAGTTTGTTGATGATACTGCCCTGATGGGGATGGCTACTGTTAGGGAAGCTACTAACTTGAGGCAGGTGTTGGACATATATCTTGTTGCTTCAGGACAATTGATTAATGAGGAGAAGTCTTCCATATTCTTCTTCAACACGCCGAGCCCCATACAGAGAAGAATTGCTAATATCTTAAGGTTTCAGATAGGGGTTCTCCCTTTGACTTATCTGGGTTTCCCAATTTCTGTTCGCCATCTTCCCAAGGGTTCTTGGCAGAATATTATTGATAAGCTCCGTGCAAAAGTTAATCATTGGACCCACAGATGGTTGTCTTTTGCGGGGCGGGTTCAGCTTCTCAAGTCGGTGGTGCAGGCTCTCCCTACCTATAGATGTATGCTTCAGGTGGCTCCGATGGGTTTTCTGAGGGAGTTGGATTCTCTTGAAAGGCAGTTCTTATGGGCGGGAAGTTTGGCTTCTTCCAAGTGGAGCCTGGTTAGGTGGGATGTTGTGTGCAGCCCAAAGCAATTTGGTGGTCTTGGTCTTCGACAGTCTGCGTTATCTGGAGTGGCTGTGGCTGCTAAGCTATTTTGGAGATGGTGTGTGGAACAGGATCAGCCGTGGGCCAGGATATTATCTCATAAGTATTTCCCGGGGATTCCACGGCAGGATCTTCCTCGTTACCCTCTTGAGGGGAAAGGTTCAGTGATTTGGAATACTCTTCAGAAGGGTGCAAAGCTTATTAAGGAAGGTTTATTTTGGATCTGTAGACGAGGAACTGAAGCTCTCTTCTGGTCGGATTCTTGGGATGGATTCCCTCCACTTACTTCTCAGTTCCCCAATCTACTTCCTTTGTGCCAAAGATTTCTCGAGGCTGGCTGGGCTAGGGTGAGTGACTTCAAGTCTGTTGCTTCTTTTGGTCAGTTGGAGGTAGCTCATTGGAAGGATCCCGCAGAGTGGCCAGATTTGGGACTTGCGGAAGAAAGTGCTGAGCTTCACAAGATTCTTCATAGTAGGAGTTGTAGTTCTCTTCTGGAAGAAGATATTCTTGCTTGGACCCATAATCCTAAGGGGGTTTACTCTGTTGCTTCTGGTTATCAGGTGTTATTGGCTCAGAAGCTAACTGGGGCAGAGGTTCATTGGTGGAAAAGGGTGTGGAATAAACTCTCGTGGCCTAAATGCAACTGCTTTGTTTGGACTTTGGCTTGGAATAGGTGCTTGACCTGGGATAACATTCGTAAACGGGGATTTCAAGGACCTTCAATTTGTGTTTTGTGTGGGGGAGCGGAAGAGGATTCTTCACATTTGTTCTTTCGGTGCCCCTTTGTTGTGCAGCTTTGGCATTGGTGGTGGGAGGTGTGGAAGCTTCCCTGTATTCATGCGTGCTCTTTGGTTGAATTCTGGGATAGTATGGGAAGACCTCCTTCTATGGCTTCCTTTTTGCAGGAAGTTTGGTTCGTGGGCCCTACCTTTCTGCTTTGGCAGATTTGGTTGGAGCGGAACCGCAGAATTTTTCGTGATCAGAAGTTGGTGGGTCGGCAAGTTTGGATGCGTATGCTTGGAATGGTGCAGGAGTCTGTTTTAGCTAAATGTGATGTGGTTTTCCCCTTGGAGAGAGGTGATGCTGAGTTGGTGGCCAGACTAGGTCTTCAAGAAATTCATTCATCTTTTGTCAGTTCTAGGAACTGTAGGCATGGGAAAAAGAGGGTCCAACGGGTTGGAAGGTGGTTACCTCCTCCCAATGGATTTTTAAAGATCAATACTGATGGTTCTTCTAGGGGAAATCCTGGGCCTGCTGGAATTGGTGGGGTTGGCAGGGACTCAGCTGGTTCGGTGATTTTTCTATTCTCTATACATGAGGGGGTGAAGACTGTTAACTTCATGGAGGGTCTAGCAATTCTTCATGCTATTGAGAGGGCCCTTGCTTTGGGATGGAGAAAGGTTATATGTGAAGCTGATTCACAGATTTTGATTAATCTCTTGAATGAGCGAAAGATATCTGATATAAATTGGCAGTTGGCTTCGGTGGTTCAACGGATTCTTCAAGTTAGTTCTCGGATGGAGGAGGCATCCTTTGTTCACATCCCAAGGGAGTGGAATCGCGCTGCTGACTGCTTGGCCAAATGGGCCTCTGAGCAAGATAGTGGTTGGAAGGTTGAGGATTGGGATCAAGTTAACCCTGAGCTGCATCTGGATTTAGACCGGTTCTTGGAAGAGGATAGGAGGATACATGGGGATAGTTGATTTTGTTTTATGTTGTGGGGTTTTCGCCTTGTTTTCTGGGACTGGGTCCCGTGGTTATTATTGTAATGCTCTTTTCTGATTTCTAATAAAGTTTTTACCCCTTTGTTTTCAAAAAAAAAATTCACCTCCCTTTCATGCTAACATTTCATCATATTACATTAAATAAATCAAACTATTTAATTTAAATTCCTAAATCTTCTTATTTAATTAAATAACCCTAAGTTATTTAATTAAATACCATCACCTCTTCCCCTTTTCATTAAATCACTTTATTTAATAAAAATCATCTAATTCTTCTAATTCCCTTAATTGTTAAATTAACATTATTTAATTATCAATTATTAATTAATCTAATTCTCCCCACTTGCAAGGGAATATTCCTCCTTTGCATATCCCTCCAAAAAGAATATTCCCATGCAATATTCCTTCCCCTTTTGCACAATTAAACTTTGTTTTAATTTGCTAAATATCTTTTTTTTCTCACCCATGAGAATATTCCAAAGAATATTCTCTCTTCTCACTCATTTGAAAAAGGGACTATTCTTACAAAGCTTCATGTACAAGTTAACTCAAAAAATCTTGTGCAAGTTAACTTGTGACCTCTTGTATATGTCAAAAGTGTGTTTGTTTGAAGGGATATGAACCCTGGATTAAATATCATCTTGCATCCTCAACCCTTGATGGGAATCCTTGATCCATGCCTCCAACTTCTTACATCCTTGACCATTGATTAACCTTTTTGATCTCAACCCTCCATTTTTCATTTTATTTCCTATAAATAGGTCACTATGGGTAAAATCACAAAACTATGTCACACTTTCAGCCAAATAAAGTAATCCGACCTAATTACTTTTGGCCGACTACTTTTCTGTCGAAACCTTATCAGCCAAAAATGTGTTGAAATGGCACCTATGTGGCTCCACTTGTTTGGGTGAGTTACTTTCGGCTGAAACCTTATCGGCCGAAAATGTGTTGATCAAAAATATCGAAAAAAAAACCAGGCCAACCATTTTGAACACTTGGGCAAAAGGGTTGAGGGCGAGAGCTTGTCGGTCGAGGTCAACACCAACAACGACCATATATACCCAGGTTCCGTCTGAGGTCATTTGTTGGATTTTTTTAATTCACGTTATGTGTATTCTATCTCGTTTGGGAGATTTATTCGATGTATTTTGGGTTAGCGTTTCATTGAAATGTGAAAAGAAATTTTTCTGATCAATTTTATTAGTGGAAAGATATGAAAGTTTGTGTTGTTTGTGATAATGATGAAGGGAATATATAGATATGGTTGTGATGTTTGGAACAATATTAGATTTCGATGTTTAAACAATTTGCTCTAGTGTTTTAATAATTTGGGATTTTGTGAGTAAAGTGACCTAATTGTCAAATTCATCCATACTATATATATTTGGGAGGTATTTGATATTAGCCAACATATCTTGTGGGTTCTTTTTGTTTTGTCTCCAACCAAACTTGAATGCTACCCAAACCCACACTAATCAATTGACTTAATGAAGGAAAACACCTGCTCACCTCACCTCCTTTTCTTGAATTGCAAGCTACACAAAAATAACAACACAAATCTTCCTAAACCCTGCGTTACACTGATCGAAACAACCCAACAATAATCCTGTTGCTTTGCTCAATAAAGATATCTATTGTAAGTTCTGGTTAACATACTATTTAGGTGGGGAAAATTGACTATACTGCATGAATATGAAGAGCACCTCCTCCGGCCATTGTTATAATTTTTTCTTTCTATCTAGAAAGTAGAATGATCATACACATTGCTTGAATTCACAACGTGAAATCATAGTTGTCCAATGTCAAAATGCATGGATCATTCCAGTCAATGTCGCAGTTGATAAGATATATTTCACTATATTTTATACCGAAATTGACTTATGCTGAAGTTGAATGATGACAAATAATTAAAGGTCGTTAACAGTATATATATTTTAAGGCTCAAAAGATTTAAAGATCGAACAATTTTAGGAAAAGGTCTCGAATGATTATAAACAAAACAAGAATAAAAAATCATGATAACTCCTATAGAGTTCACAAATTTGATTGTTCACATCCAATAGAGAGCCCCAAAATGCTAGGAATTTTCATAGTTAACAAACCAAAAACTTGATGTCTCTGTTATCACCATGTCAACAGCACAACATAACTTCAACATCTGATTATGGCCATGATATTTCCATTCTAGTAAATGATTTTGAATGCTTCTAGTAGAAAACTGAGTTTTTGTTAACATTTTTTAATATATATTATCACCATGTCAACAACACAACATAACTTCAGCATCTGATTATGGCCATGATATTTCTAGTCTAGTAAATGATTTTGAATGCTTCTAGTAGAAAACTAAGTTTTTGTTAACATTTTTTAATATATATTATCACCATGTCAATAACACAACATAACTTCAACATCTGATTATGGCCATGATATTTCTAGTCTAGTAAATGATTTTGAATGCTTCTAGTAGAAAACTGAGTTTTTGTTAACATTTTTTAATATATATATATTAAAAAATGTTAAAAAAAACTCAGTTTTCTACCAGAAGCATTATATATATATATATTGGCTAATATCAAATACCTCCATAGATCTATTTTATTTGTCTTTATTTAGACTGTTCCTTTGGTCATTCCATAAACTACACCCTTCTATTCATGCACAGTCCTCTTGGGCTAACTTTATAAGGTTTCATGCATGGTAAGACCCTCTGTAGATTCTTTCTCAATCATAGAATTCTCAAAATTTATTTCTTGCTCTGGGCTCTCATCTAGTGTCATACAACTACTCTTTAGTCATGAGAATGACCATTATCATATGATCTGGTGTCTTCATGAGGTACTATCACTTCATTTGTCCTATGGACTGTACATCTTTTGGCACTTAATATATGGTCATCAAGAACCTTGATTGTCTTGTTCACTTACCCTCTTAACTTTTGAGCACTGTTTCTTGTCATTCTTTCCACTATCATCTATTATTCATGATTGAATCTCCTTTGTCCATTGTTGTCCATACCCTATACTTCGATAAAAAGCACATACTAACTCTACCTTCTATGAACTGTGCTCTCATCAGTTTGAATCACTGTCCTCTGCTATTTCATGGTTTTGCAACTTCCTAGACCATTGTAGGTTATTGTTCATTTGATGGTTGCCATCTTTTCTTTCATTTGAAATCACATGGGTTGTGTGTTTCTACAACTTGGGATCTCAATATAAAACTTACCTCTATCTTCTAAGATCACATGACCTATCCAGTTATCACTCAGGGCATTGGAAAACTCGTAATCCTTTCAATTGTTCATAAAATTTCTTGTAGCATTGCTATAATGGCTTGGCCTTGAGGACTCTCCCTAGTATGTTGCCTTCTTTTAACCTCTGTTATACTCTTGCCATGCTAAGTTTGGCATTTGAGCTTAACATAGTATTGGAGTTCTTACTTTTGAGGTGGTCTTATGGCTCTATTATTAGATGAGGATAACTCAATAGGATTATCATGACTATTTCTCTCACCCTGCAACCTATGCTTGTTTTGAGGAACTACACAAGGCTTTGTTTCTACTTCAAAAATGACATTATTATTATGCATGATGATTGTCCTATGTGATTGCTGAAGAATCCCTGGTGAGAGATCATTAGTCTCACTAAATGACTGGGTGATGATTGTCCTCTGTGATTTTGCTATACATCTAAATTTTATGAAGCATAACAATGATATGGAACTAAAATTACACAATCTGTGGTTGTGTTCCTTGTTTCAATGGCCTTGAAAAATAATATGTGTGGACATGTATATGTATGCACTTGAGTGTACATACATGTAAATGTGTACACAATATATATAAATGCATGTGTATGTACATACATACATTTTGCCTAAATTTACATTTCTATAAATTCAAAATTGAAAACCCCATTCATGCACGTACATGTATGTGTACATATATATACATTCATGTGTACATAATGCACGTGTATGTATGTGTACATATATATACATGTACATGTGTACATGTGTATATGTATGTATTATATATACATATGTGTATGTGTGTATGTATGTATGTAAATTATGTATGTATGTGTATGTGCGTATGCATATATATATACATACATGTATGTGTATATGTACATGTATGTGTATATGTACATGTACATGCATATATGTGTATGTGTGTATGTATGTATGTATGTATGTATGTATGTATGTATTATGTATTATATATACATATGTGTACATGTGTGTATGTATATGCATATATATATGTATGTACATGCACATATATGTGTATGTGTGTGTGTATGTATGTATGTATGTATGTATTATATATGTATGTGTATGTGCGTATGCACATATATATGTATGTGTATGTGTGTATGCATGTACATGTATTATATATACATATGTGTACATGTGTGTATGTATGTATGTACATGCACATATATGTGTATGTGTGTATGTATGTATGTATTATATATGTATGTGTATGTGTGTATGCATGTATGTATGCATATATATATACATATGTATGTGTGTATGTATGTATGTACTTGAGTATGTACATGTACATAAATATATGTATGTATATGTACACACGTGCATGTACATATATATATGCACATGTGTGTACATGCATGTATATAGACATACATATATATAAGCATATAGCATGGGGAGAAAGAGAAAGCATGTGTATATACATATATATATATGTATATATATGTGCATATATACATATATATATATGTGGTATATGGTGGAGAGGCATATATGGAAGAGAAAAAGGATATGGCAGTGGTAGCATATGGCAGTGGTATATAGAGGCAGCATAGTATATATAGCAGTGGCAGGAATGGAAAGAATGGACAGGCAGGAAAGGAGGAAATGAAGGAGGGATAGCAGCCATGCTTACAAGGCCAAGGTTTCTAATCAAACATAGCATTCCCAAGGCCTAAATTCATCTTTGATGAAAGAAAAAGATGATATCAAAGGAGATATTGTGCCTACAAAACATGTGTACAATGTTTATATTTTATTCCTAAGGAATTTATTTCAAAGAATTTTAACTTTATTACTTTAATATGTTTTAAGTTAGATCGAAAAATTAAGGAAATGTTAACCTTTTTATTTAGTGTTTGATTTAAAAAATAATTGATTACAAAGAAAGACTAGATATATATGTGACCAATTATAATGAAGAGTATTTTTTTATTTTGATCATAATTTTAGTATAGAGTGGTTGAAAGGATAAATATATTTTTTCCATATTTATTCTTGGTCGAATATTACATGCATCTATGATTTAATAGGTTCACATAGAGATAGATATAAATTTTGAACTAGATCTCATTAGATACATTTAAATTTAAAAATGTTTTCTAGTTTTGAAACTTGAAAATTTTACTTTTAATTTAAATATATATATATTTTTAGTTTTGAAAAAATTTCAATTTAAATTTGTTTAGTTCATCATATAATTTTGTTTTAATGATATGTAGATCTCTATCTATTTATATATATCATGGCCGATGAGGGATCTCATCATTCCCCTCATTCTGAGCGAGAAGCTCAAACTAGATCAAATATATTCTAGGATAGTATTGCTAGATTGGACAATGCTCTAAAATGTTTAGAGCAAACAATTCACAACTCCCCCAATTTGGCTAATCGAGATAGATTAGTCACTATTAGACAAGAGATTATTAAGATGATCGAGACAATTTGATCATACAATCCTTATGATGAAATCAACATTGAGTAGTTTTATTTTTCTCTTGCCAAGAGTGTTACTGGCATAGTGAAACATAGAGAAGTTGCCAAATTAGTTTCAGGTGAAAATGTGTTATCCATGTTCCCATTTTATAGAGGAAAAAATAAAATTAGAAGATATGTGGTTATGAGGTGTGAAGATCCTCTTGTTGTGCCATTCATATACCCTAGATGGTTGGCAACATATCATAGATGGCCTCACAATGATGAGCTACCATTGTATTTTGTCAAATAGTTATATGCAGAATTTCATTTACATATAGAGGTGGACTACACATATTATCCTAAGCATGTTGGCCAAGGTAAAGGCCATTTTTCTGACAAACCATAGTTTAGACCTTCAAAATTTCCACCACTTGTGGACAAGAGGGCATTAATTGGCCAAACCTTTTGGTTTTACCAAAATGTTTGGAATTGGCAGCAATAGGGGAGGCAACAACAAGCTCCACTGAGAGTCATATTTTTGAAAACATTGCATCTATTGCAGCGCAAATTGATCAGATTTCATCTAATCGAGTTGGTAGATACTTATTATGCCCATGGATCAACCTTCCTCCCACTGCGGCTACATCTGCATCATATGATCCATTTATTAGTGGCGATCTACCTACTCTTGCAGATGTCGAGCATATGACCCACACGACTCTGCGTAATACGTGGACTCTCAATTTTGGATTTACTAGTAGCATATCAGGTTATCAGTGAGGACCATGGGATTACTCTTGACAGGGTACCAGAATTTATTAGACAATGATATCCTCATACACATACGAGCCACAGGGTGGAAAATGCAGCTCAGGATATTCCACATTAGCCAATAGGATCCCATGCACATCATGTTTCTATTGATCCTTTAGCTTGTATAGGTAGTCATCAGGATGTTACAGGTCATGTTGAGGCTACTGAGACACCTGATCCTGTCCATGGGACATATAGTCAACTTCTTTTTGCTACTAATATTATACATGCTACAGATCCCCCTACGATATCTTTACATTCTCATGATCTTAATGACATTGGTAGAGCCATCGAGCAGGCACAATAGGAACTTTCAATTTATAATTTAAATACATATATTTAAAATTGTGTTCTAAAAAATTATATAATGCATTTTAAAAACTTCTAGTTGTTTAACTCCTGATTGAAATTGTGTACTTGAAAATTTTAAGCAGTATGGTGATTTGCCAGACTTTGGAAATTTGGAGCATGATGGCGATCCCACACAGTATGCAGATGAGGTACATTTAAATTTAAGTTAAAAAACTAATTACTTGATGTTTAAGTTTGAACACATTGAACTTGAGTACATTGCAATTTTAGATAATTTTACATATATATGTACTTGAACACATGCAGGGGTTGGGACGAGGCTTAGGACACAGATCGAGAGATGTTGGATCGGGACATGGATCCACACATCTTGGATCAACATAGCGATTGGTCTATGGATCGAGGGAGATATCGGGCTATGGATCGAGGGAGAGATCGAGCCATGGATCGAGGGAGAGGTCGAGGGAGAGATTGAGCCAAAGATCTGATGATTCTATTCATACTAGACATCCCTCTCTTTGAGATTTGTTTTATAGTATTACATGTTTGAGATCATATTATTACATGCTGGAGACACTTTTTATGATTTATTTATTAAACATTTGCACGTGTTACATACTTATGTTTTATGGTACACATATATATACTTGTTATGATTTACATGTCACATTCATACATTTATGTTTTATGGTTTGAATCTAGGTTTGTTATATACGTGCATTATTATGTTTTGATGTTCACTTACATTACATCTATAAATACATCATGCATTAAATTAGTTTATGGTTTTATTTATTTAGCAAGGAACAAGTACCTTTATTTGAATTTAAATTATGGTTTGTTCAAATGCACTTGTTGCACATATAGATAAATTTACATTGTGAAATCAAAATGTTGGACTCCACTATCTAATGGTTGCTATTTCTAAATTTAAAAAGATGGACATGTACATGTAATTAATTTAAATAAATAGTTCAAATGAATTTGTCTTTAATAAATAGGTCAAGAAATAGAAAAAATTGAATGCAAATATGCTTGAGATTAATGCTATATTTTAAAGTAGAACATAAAAATGCAATTGGAAATAGATGATAGTTAGATTGAATTCTTTAAAGCTCTCAATGTTCATTTTTAAAGTTAGTATAGGTTAAATACATTTAAATTGTGCATATATCATGCTATACATGAACCTAATTTCTAATTCCATATAATCTAATACAATACATGTTCATTTGAATGTGCATGCAAAGAATTCTTGAACTAGATGATGAGCTATACTTATGTCCAGTTGAATGTAAATGAAATCATATATATATTTGAAAGTGTTCACTTAAGAATGAACCATATAATTCAAAGAAAGCATGTAAGCTATAAGTGGAGTTGAATGTAAATGAAATCAAATTTCTAGTCTTGAAAGTTTAAGAATTCCATGTAGAACATTTATATATGTGCAATTGGAAATTGATATATATATATATATATATATTTAAATCTTGAAATTCATGCACATTTAATATTAAATTAAAAATTGATGACAATTCTATATAAATTAAAAATTGATCAAGTAGATCTAGATCTTCTTGGATGACAATTCTATATATAAATTAAAAATTGATCAGTCCATATTTAATTGTACTGGAAAGATGGACCATTACATACATGGTCTCAAGCTATACATGGTAAACAAAGTTAAATTGATGCCAAAATGTAGCTATCTCAAGCACCCCAAACACCATCACTATGATTCACTGCAATGTTCATATATTCCAATGCACCTTGAGGTGAACAAGAAAGACCAAACCAAGAGAACCTGGATACAATCTAACATTAACAAAATGGATAAATAATAGTTCTATCCTTAAAAGATAGGAGCTAATGTTCTTAAAAGAAAATTTGGATTTTAAAGATGAAATCAAATTATAAGGTCAAGTGATTTTTTATTAGGTGATTGGATTTGAAATGGATGATAGTCTAGATTAAGGATAAGGTCCCTAGATGTTGAAAACTTTGGGTGATGACGAAAGGACAATATGATGTATGGACTAGATTGAGACCAAGTAACCAAATTTTGATGTTCCAGTGATGATTTTTTATTAAGGATGGAGAATGGATGTATGGTTGAGATGGATCTAGATGGATAATTTTTAAATGATTCTAGGATGATTATGGTTAAATGGGTTATTACAAGTGATAAAACTTGATCTTAACTTGATGATTAGGATGAGGGATGCTTACCTGATGAAAATAATAAAATTAGTAATGTATAAAAAATAAAGAAAACTAGAGACAACATTTATGTCTAGATTCTTCACCACTCAAACACCAAATGAACTAGATAATTATATAAGTTTGTAGAGTTGAATGTTCAAATGAAATGAAAGATTTGAATGTGAACTTAAGAATTCTGCGGAACATAAATAAATTTAAATGCAAAATTGGAACATAGACTAGATTTTGTACAAATTGTTGCACGTATATATATATTCAATCTAGCTCATGTATATAAGTGGAGTTGAACAAATATTTAAATTCAAAGATTTGAAAGTGAAAGTTTAACAATTCCATGTCAAAGATAAAAATTTACAATCAAGGAATCTAGAGAGATGATAGAAAGGAATTTCTAGAGATTCTCAAGAGTGAACTTAAAAGAATGAACCATGTCCAACATGTAAAAATGCAATTGGAAATTTAGATGATTTAAAGGAATTTAGGCAAAATGTAAATGAAAACATTTTTAAAGTCACTGGGTTTTGTATCAAGCATATATATGATCTAACATACATGTCACATTCTAAAAAAAAAACCCATTTCTAATTAATGTCACATGTCCAATCAATACAAATATATATTATCTAGATTTGGAGTCATAAATGTGTACATATATCCAAAAAACAACTTAAAGCTCTTGGTACATAAAATCTGGATCCTCTCTATCTTTAATTATCTCTAAAATCTTCTCATGATCTTCAATAGGCAACCTCCACTTTTGTTTGGCACGTCCTCTTGTAGGTAAAGTTTCTAAATTTATTTTTGTTGCCAAAACTAAGTGACTGTAATGTAGAACCTTTTGTCCTGGCATATAATCAACAAATATAATACCATTTTTATCTATCTTTATTTGTTGATAATATGTGCCTTCAATAACGACTGATCCAATGGGATACTCTTGTCCATCACCATCTGTCATCGATTCGACCAATTTGCTTTTTGGTTGTGTACATCTTAGTAGATAGTAATCTACACCTTCCTCATTTTTAGGATCTACAACTACAACGAGAATATCTCCTATACACACACCACACATATTTACATATTTAAGTAAAATTTACATACATTTAAAAGTTGGCAAAATTTATGATACATATTTGAAACTTACTTAAACATGAGAATATATATATATATATATATATATATATATATCATATATATATATATATATATATATATATATATATATATATATATATATATATATATACTCATATATATATAAAAATTTAAATCTTGATTTTAACTAAATTAATCAATTTGGACATACCTATAACAGCTAAATCAGATACACGTTTGTAATCAGTTGAATATAGTGGATCATAGACATCAACATTGTCATCTTCAACAAAAGGAGGCATTGATATTAATTGTTTCATTTCCCATTGTGAAACATACCCATCTCTAATATTCTCACATTGATCAATATTTGCATTGTCCTCAATGCAATCAATACAAAAACATGATTTTTCTCTCACATTCATTGCATAAGGCCTACTACTCCCCGTTGTCATGATTTGATGTAGATTTCTAATACCATGAATTGATTGACAATTATAAGGATTTGATCGATCAATATCTGTTTAAATTCAAACTTGAAAATTCAATTTGAAATCATGTATGTACTTGAACTTTGAAATTCAAATTTTTAAAACAAATTTTGACTAGACATACATACCTGTAACTTCCCAAAAATACCGTGTGTTGTATGTTGAGTCGCGAGCAGAAAAATGACTTTTGCACCATTCAACAATTTCGTTTGCATTCTGTATGGAATTACCTACAAGTTACACACAAGTTGGCACAATTTGTCACCTATTACTTTCAAGGAACTTAAAAGAATTTAATTTAGTTTTTAAATATATATATCTAATCTTTTAAAAAATATCAAGCTAAATTGGACATATATATATATGGTGAAAACTTTACATACCAGCAAGTTCATGTTGACGAAGTGCACGCTTCACACATGCTCTTGCTCCATCGTGCTCTCCTTTTCCATGTCCATTCTCATAAAAATTCCACAAAAATTTGGTGTTGCGTCTAGCATGTTGACTGCTTAACCAAGCAAAGGCTTTTGCAGACTTGAATTGTCCCGTGAAGTTACAAATAATTAAACACTTGAAAACCAAATTAGCTTCAAAAAAGTAATTATATATATAGATTTAAGCAATCAAACAATTTAAGTCTCAAAGTTAAAAGTAAATATAAATTAAATAAAAATAATTTAAAAACCAATGTACTTACCAGCACATCCATCAGACCATATCCAGTGTTGTTCTTGATTTATGCCACGTCATCTTAGGTCTTCAAAAACCATTACGAAACAATGAGCTATATAGCTTCTATCATGATTCATATCATCAATAAAAGTGAACCACTTTGATGACAATTCTATCATCTTTGTTACTTTGTATTCCATCGACCGCTAACTCTGCATGCCTATAGCAAACTTGCACGAAGATTGCAACTTGCTCTAAATGATAATATTGACTTTGAATCTCAATTTGAGGACTAAATGTATAGTTCTCAGAGAAATCTACAATAGAGAGAATACAACCTGGTGGAAAACAATTCTTTGAATAACTAAATTGCTTAGATTGCCATCTTGCACCATGACAATGTTGGATATGTGGATATATGATATTGTGAAATTTACTCATGAATTCATTGTAAGGAAATCCACTCTCTTTGAGAACAATTTTTTTGGCCTCAACTCCTGACTTCGTTAAGTATGTCTCATATTCAAATCTCTTCCAAGTAACTTGCATTTCATTATTTTCAACATGTAAAAGATTCTTCAAATCTCCACAATCATTACATACATTTTTTATACACTGAACATTGAATTCATCCGAATTTTCTGATTTTTCACATAGAAGAGACTTCACAAATTGTGTTGTGCTTCCAGGGATGGCTAAATTTTGATCAATTGTTGCCATAAATTTTCTATATGATTGTAGGTGTAGATCAAATTCAACATGATTTCGACAATAACAAGTTTCACGTACTTTATTTATATGTACAAATGATGGTCATAGTGTTTCAAACATCCTTTGACAAATCTTCACATTTAAAAATTCTTGTTTAAATTCTTCAAAAAGTTCACTTTGTGTTGTATCTATAAAATATTTTGGATGAGAAATTTTTGTACCATCATCACCTATTATTTGTATAGTATCCCTTCTATTGGAATAAACACGAGAGTGGGTGGTCCAATATTCAACTACTTGTTTCTTTACATCTTCTGAAATTCTATCTTTTCGAGGAACCCTACAAATATTTACCCATTTTTTCTCAAATTTTCCATCTATTTCATCTCTCTTTTCAATATATCTTTGAACAGTTCTCCTAGAAACATTTAGTAATTTAGAATTGCTTGAACTTGTCTTCTATGTGATAATTTCTTACTAGAAATTACAGTCATCAACGCTCTACATGCAACACTTAAATCACTAGATCGACTCTTCTTTTCAATACATTCTAATGCTTCTTGCAGGTTTTCAACAATTGTTTGTTTTAAATCCAATGACCTTTTCCTATTATCAACCCCTAACAACTCCAAAACAGGGGTCATTTCTTTTCATCTAAATAACTTTGCAATTAACTGTGCTCTTCCAATTAGAGATTTATCTTCAAAAAATTCATCCCATAATTTTTTAGAGTGTAATTTTAATGTGCTTTCAGATAACATATCTTCAGATGAAATATTATTGAAAAGAGAATCTTCATCCATCTCCATCAAATTTTCCATACCATAGTCCAAAAAATTTATATTAGTACT